>JAFBJQ010003419.1:92532-200394 GCA_016785345.1 Trinectes maculatus
CAAAACCTGTTTTCAGGCCCAAGCATTTGTTTAAGAAATAAAAATAGAAGCGTTTTCTAACAAATAACTATGATAGTTTTTAGAAATACTGTAAAATAATCATTTTAATAATCAACCTACGCGGTTGGACACATTGTGACTGTCGCGTATTTCACAGTTCCTCTGACTGTGCCTCTTCGTGCTGACTCCGCTCCGCTGTAGCGTCTTTTCTACTGAAGGCCGTGGTGCAGGTGTCTTTGTCGGTGCAGAACGTTTCGTCAACATTGGGGGTTTTGTCGTGGAGACAATATGCAAACGTGTAAATGTGCCAAGCCGAATGCATTCTGTACTGGACAGAGACGAGACACGGAGGAGATTGATTGACATTGGCCTCAGCCAATCAGGACACAGAACACAATGCTCGTTCATATACTGTAAAAAATCATAGTATAACAAACTGCACTAAAAAAATCCGTGAAACAGTGAAGCCGCAAAAGGTGAACTGCGTTATAGCGAGGGTTCACTGTAGACTTTAAGTCACTTTGAATCAAGTGTTCGAGGAAGTGAAAAGTCTGGGCCAAAAAAAAGGTTTAAAGTGTACCATTTGGAAGGGGAAGAGGGAAAAGGTCGGGGCTAAAGAACCAAGCCAGAAGAAGGGCCACAGCCGAGTGGCAGCTGAAAGCCAGACTCGAACAACTCGAGGTGGAAGCAACCTTAGCAGAAGCCGACGCGAGGAGTGGGGTAAGCGAAGAACTCCACACTACGAATAGAAGCACTCGCAGCAACGCTCACCACTCTAGGGTAGCCTCATGGGTGGCTAAATTACCTCCAACCGCAGGTCAGGCAACATCAGTTCCTGCCACCCTAGGGCGGCCTCCAGCCACGGAGGCAGAACCTCGTCGCAATCACCCCTCACAGGCAACAAAGGAAAGAGGTGTGAGGGATGTTATGAAGATGCTCGTAAAGCAGCAGACAAGCGCCAACCTCCCTCCTATGAGAGTCTTAACCTTCGAAGGCGACCCTCTTGCTTATGACACCTTCATCAGGGCATTCGAACACGCCGTGGGCGAGGAAACCACTAGCTACCAGGACAAATTAGCATACTTGGAGCTGTACACCAGTGGGGGACCACAGCTGCTCGTACGTGGCTGTATGCGCATGCCACCAGAAGACGGTTATCCCCAAGCCAGAAGACTGCTTGAAGAGCATTACGGCAACACGCTAGTAATAGCGGATGCGTACATCAAAAAAGTCCTGAAATGGCCTTGCATCACAGCAGACGATAGTACAGTACAACAGTGCTCTTTGTTCTCTCTTCTTGTCGTCAGGCAAAAGTGAGGCGTACAGCTCATAGCGGCCAAATACCTCACACGCATCTGGCTGTGTACTATGTATGAGGTCATCACGGCCCCAAGGGCAGTGTTGTACATTAAAGCATTCTTATCCAGTATGGCTCCCACATTACCAGCCAATTACCCAAACACTATCACGCATGGAGCCATAGCATCTTAGCAGGCGCTTACATATACGATGCGTATACATTTCCTCTCTTCCCTGTAGCCAATACTATTACATTAGTACATTATTACACATTACGATTCAACAGGCATAACTTGTTTATGGGTCTGTCTAACATGTTGGTCTTTGTACGCTGACTCTCCTCACGATGCCGTTAGCATCTGGTATTGTCTTTATTATTCGGCCCATGTTCCAACAGTTGCGTGGGGTGGATTCGTCCACTATCAGGACGATATCTCTGTACTTGTTTCCATCGTCGCCGTGTGTATTGGTCCTTTTTATCGAAGGTTCCTGGTGGTATATGGGGTTGCGTTTTCATGAGCAGCAGGTGGTTAGGTGTCAGCGCCTCAACGTCATTAACGTCGTCTGAGGAGGGCGTTATAGGCCTATTGTTGAGGATGGCTTCTACGCACATTACTGTCTGGAGACCTTCGTCGTCCAAGATCTGTTGTCGTAGCACGGAATTCAGGACCTTTTTTATGGTACGGATCTGCCTTTCCCACATGCCGCCCTCATGTGGGGCTGCTGCGGTGTTGAAGATCCACTTGACGCCCTGTTTTGTCAGGGAGTTCTGCATCTTAGTCTGCTCCAGGTTTTTTTGTGCCTCCAGCAGCTCTTTTTCTGCTGCGACGAGGTTTGTGCCGTTATCTGAGTGTAGGACCTTTACCTGTCCTCTTCTCCTTACAAATCTATGTATGGCGTTGATGCAGGAGTCCGTATCCAGGCTGTGGGCTATCTCAATATGGACAGCCCGCACTGTGAGGCAGGTGAAGATAACGCCATACTGCTTGGTGAGGCTCCTATAATGTGTAACCTCAAAGGGTCCGAAGAAGTCTACCCCCACGTTGGTGAAGGGGGGTTGGTCGGGAAGCAGCCTATCTTCAGGGAGGTCCGCCATCTTTTGTACTCCAGGATTAGTGTTGAGTCGTCTACATACGATGCATTTTGAAATGAGCCTTCTCATGGCTGCGCTGGCTTGAGGTATCCAGAACTTCTGTCGCAACATTGCCAGCATAAAGTTGAGACCGCAATGTCCGATTTCTTGATGGATGTGTTGCAGTATGAGGTTGGCAATGTGCGAGGTCTTCGCGAGGATGGCTGGGTGCGTAGCCTCTAGTGGCATTGCAGCTCTGTTCAGGCGACCACCTACTCTCAGTATACCGTCCTGCAGCACGGGTTCTAGTGTATAGATCTGACTTTTTTTCTTGATCGAGGTGTTGTCACTACGGTCGCGGACCTCCTTGGGGTAATCTTGAAGCTGGCTCGTTCATATGAGCTCTGTTTCTGCTTCAGCCAGCTCTTCTAGCGATAATGGGTGCTTAAACTCCTCCATTAGTTTTTCAGGTTTCCCGATTGATGTTCCGAGGCCCTTCCTCTTATTCTTTAGCAGCAGTAGCATCCTTTTCAATCTGAGGAACCATGCGACCGCTCTCTTTAGTCGGTGCCATGAGGAGTAATAGGTGATAAGGTCGTTGATGGTCTTGTGGCTTTCTTGTATTTTGGATGCTGTCGTTGCGGCACATGTTCTGATTTCTAGATCGTCTTGTTCCGTCAAGTCCCCTTTGTCTGGCTGTTGTGGCCACTCTTCCTCAGGCTTTAACAGGAAGGCCGGGCCATGTATCCAGGCTCGATCTTGCATAAACCTTTTTACTTTAGTTCCTCTTGATCTGCTGGATTCAGGGCAGAGTTGACATAGTGCCACTGGGCTGGGTGAGAATGGTCTCTTATCGTGTCAAGTCTATTCGCTATGAAGGTTTTGAAGCGAGCGCTTTCATTTGACAACTGATCCGGCCAACTTAATCATCTTGTTTATCCTATTTTTTGTCATCAGTTAATATGCTGCACCCCCAGCAAAGTTCAGCATAAAAAAGGACACTGGCCAGGATACTTTGGTAAAAGACACCCAAGAGCCAACACTGTGTGCTAACACTGACAGATCTAAGCTTCCTGAGAAAGAAGTAAAGAAGAAAAACTGAGTCTTCTTCAGTGAGGCACATACAGTGATGACTCTAGACATAAGAGTTACATCACTTCCAGGTAAAGCTCAACTGCAGCCTGGATTTGTGTGAACTCTGGATGAGTTATCTGGTTTCCTGACTCTACTTACAAACCTCACAAATCCATCCCCATATATATATTTTAGCAACATCTCATCACAGAGCGCTGAGTAAAATATAAGTCACTTATCACTACTGATTGTGGGTGGTAGCTAAATATTATTGCGTTTCTTATCCTTTGCAACGCTGCAAATATAAGCTCATTTTGATTTTTTTATTGTTGTTTTCTTATAGATCGTGCCAAATTATATGATTTTTAATTGAAGCTGGAACTAATTGAAGCTGAGCATATCAACAGAATAAAAACTTGAATAAGCAATGGGTAACATTTTCAGACCAGGGACATCCCGCCCACAGGGGAGGCAGTAAGGCGACTTCAGGGAATTGTAAATATTTAGAGCAGGACCGCTGTAGTCTCTGGAGAAACCATAGGGAAAGTGAACAGCTTTAAACCTGATTGTGCATCCAACTTCAAGCACATAGCCCATCTGTAATGAAAGCAACTCCATGATTACTTTCCTAAGAAGATGACTCTCTTCAACACAAATTGGAAATAATACTTTCCTCAAGGATGAATCACTCAATCAGCCCTGTATTCAGTTACTAGATAATTACAGTTGATCACAGCAGAGACTGTGGTATTTCAACAAGTTGGTTCATTTGTTGTTTGTTCCCAACTCTTCCTTTGGATGGTCACTTAAACCCGAGTTACACTGTTTGAAATAGCTGGCAGTGTATAAGTTTATAAACGGATGGATGGCAAAACTGTTGTGTCAAGCGCTTTGATTGGTCTGTAAAAGTGCTATATAAATGCAAACTATTCACTATGTTACCATTAACAATCAGTTAATGACTAAGTGATTTTAGTCAACTACACTTAAAACAGTAATATTCAAGTTGTGAATTTGGAAAGCAATGACAATGTTCAATTTTGTTGTTCAAGGTGAAGAACTTTCAAAATCTACTGAATTGTGTAACCTAAATTCAATTAATATTTTTAAGTAAACTCTCATAGAAAATGAAAGTGAAAGCTATAGCTATAGCTAATTATTATAGTAATAATAGCTTTATTTCATACAGCCCTTTAAAAACAGAAAATTTAAAAAATTGGAAAACCATAAAGCAAACTTTCTTTGATACCAATTCAAAAACAATAAATAACAATTGCATGAAGTAAGACTATAAAACATGAATAGTAGCTTTGTCATGACTTCCACATCAGAGGGTGTGACTGATGGTTTGATTTTGGAGACTTAATCCAATTGATGTAACTAAAGAAAATAGGATTTGACAACTTTTGGAATGTAGTGATCAAAGGCAATATTAATACTCTTAACTGTGTTTAATGTTTGGAAATACTAAGGGTGGATGGCATTAATGGGATTTTAATATAAGGATATAATTGAAGGGTTAAAAAAAACATCTGGAAATCTCTAACATAATCTTTACTAGCGATAGGCCATGTGTTTTGCTAAGGATGATAAAATTGTTAAGAAAGTAAACTAATGATATTCACATCAGAATCTGTACAGCTTGGGACTGTAAATCCTTCGTCTATGAGTTCAACACAGTTACACATTTTCCAGTTTCAGAGGCAGGATTGAAATGGCTTGTATATATTTTCAGATTTTCAGATTTGATATTATGCCACTAATACTCCGTTCAAACTGGCATTAAAAAGATCTTAAAGTTGTTGAAAATCACAGGCATTATGTGTACGCAAGATGTCCCTGACAGACCTCCAAAATGCCAGTCATGGCAGAAAGAAGACATAACTGTGACATAACTGTCAAGCCCCTTTCAATGTCAAATGAGGAGGAGTGAAGCGGAACAGGACACAAAATGGCTGCTGCACAAAGTGGCTGCAGATGGGAGCCGTGTGGCACTGTGTAAAGTCTTAAGACTTACAGATAAGAAAAAGGAGGAGTGGATGATGGACACAGAGAGAGAGAAAGAGAGGGAGAGAGCAGCCAGTCAGTGGATCAGTCACTCCAGGCCTGGCCTCTCAGCAGGGGTTTGTGCTCGGGGCGAGATCACAGGCCTGCTGCCACACCGAAGCCTTCACAGGCACACAGTGACAGATAGGAAGCTGCTGGCACCAGGTCACCTCACTGATTCACCCCAGTACTGCCTCAACACAGCCATCTTTTCTTTCACCCATGTCTTATTTAGGGAGTTTGACCTACTGCATGTATCTGTTCTCCTTCTTTCAAACAGCATCTGCAGCAGGTAATAGCAGAAAACAGCAAGAGATAGTGGTCATCTAATAAACAGAGAACAGAACATTCATATCTCTTCTGTAAAATGTGGTCTGTCTGGTGGTCTTGTTGCTGTGTCATTTAGTCTAATTTAAACACGCTAAGCCCACGTTACATCTTTGTGTTTTTGTTCTTTTGAAGACTAAATACCTTTGGAGTTGTGATTCATCTATTTCTCTCCGTCATTTGAAGTTTTTGTTTTATGATGTCACAACAGTGAGTGCAAGGCTGTTTGCAAGCATCTTCCATTGTTCCTTAAGCAACCTAAAATAATTGGGTAAATCTGAGATTCCACCACAGACTAAAAACAAAAGGAACTGGATGAATGGATGGATGGATGGATTTGTAGGTGGGTTGGTGGGTGGGTGAGTGCATTAGGTTTATTGAAAATAAATGAGAATTAGTTGTGGATAAAGGATAAGGATAAAATCAATCTTTGATAATTAATTATTACAACTTGGTTTTCCAGCAACCCTAGAGGTCACAGTAACCAACTGCTCCCTCCTCATCCTTCTCTTCCCATTTCTCAACAACCCTACAATCTGCTTTGATCCTGACTTTTGAAAGTCAAATGGCCTTTTTTAGTGTCAGCTCGCACTTATCATTATCCATCAGTTAGAGCGGCGCCAGCCAGGGCCAGTAGTGAAACATTTGCAGCCTTTTGGCTCTCTGCAAGGCCACCGTTCTTTGTGCGTCCTGTGCCTCACAGTGGTTGCTGTTTAACAGAGCTGTTGGCCAATTTCAAGTTGAAGCCTGTAACACCTCTGTTCATCATCTTAACAGGACTTAAGCTGCTTGTACTACCTCAGTACGTTATTAGTGCTGACTATTAATGGACTGAATAAGGACTGAACACCCTTAACACACATTACTGTATTACAGTTAATACTGCTTAACTGGCACTTAATAGATTTCTTGAATGTATTCTGACTAGCCATTGGCAGTCTAAGGACTTGTTGCTGTGCAGGAAGAGCATAGTAAACCTTATTCATCTTTAGGATACCGTTAAAAGATGCCTCATTGGCTGCTGGATTTTACCCGGGAGTACACACCAGAATTAAATATATCCTTAGCCTAGGGGGCTATATCTTCTAGAGCCTCACATGTCAGTCCTAGTAACTATTTGCTAAACCTAGGTCCCAGACATCACACAGTCTATAGAGAAGCACCACTCTGTGCACAGAGCTAATGGCTTGATAAGGTTGTGTCACCAACTCGACATGCACATTTACAGAGTAGAGACATCTTTCTTCTGAGGATGTATTTATCAGCTCTGTCCCTCTGGGCACTCTCTGAGGTGTACAAGGAAACTTGGTGTCATGATGATACACAGGGATGACATCGCTTCCTGCCCAACACACATGAAAGTCAGTGGATCATATGTAAATTTTTTATGTTTTTTGCTATAAGCGACACACTGCTAATTTGTGTGTTCTAAATTTAACAGGCTTTGCAAACCACCTCACAAAAATCAAAGGGTGATATGCATGTGGGTTTTGTGTCTGTTTCAGCAATGGTACACCAGCACAATGAACCTTGTTGGAACATGGCTGACTGACCGTATGGACCTTCAGCTCCATGTTTATCAACTAAAGATTCTCATCAGGATTGTTAAGGTGCGTATTCTTAAGAAATACCAATCAGTTGAACATGCTGACAGGCACATATTGAACAGGTAACAGTAACAGTAACTGGCAACAGTAACAGCTAGAAAGGGCTTTGAAAGCACATACTGCTACCAACATGTAAAATGCTCTGTCTTATAATGTTAAAGACTGTATAAACACCTTCACCCCGTTCAGTAGATGGAATCCGAAACTTAATCAAGCATGTAAGTAATTAAGCAAAGCGGAAGACGGACCTAAACCATAATGTCCTTTGCGGAGGTAAAATATGGTGAATGCCATCTTAGGATTGTGGTCATATAAAAAAATAAATAATGCTGACCATTTGTGTAAAATGAAAAATGAGCAGCAGTACCACCTGCAAAAGTCAAAATGTTTGCTCAATCAACATACAGTATATTTTTATTCCAAGAATTTGTGACCACATTTAAAAGTCATCAAATCAAACATACTGTATTACTTGCCTGGTGTTTGACTATTATTGTTCACTCTCAATTGAGAGAATAAAAAGTATAGCATATTCTATAATATAGATAATAATTACTATAATTTTATATTAGTTGGACGTCATACAGTTATTGATTCAAAACAAGTTGATAATATTAAGGCATAACAGTTAGAACGTTATTTTGATTTATTCATATTTTGTTGATTAATCTTCTCAGATCTCCTTTCAGATGTGTGTGTCAAGTATGAAATATTTAGTATGAGGACAGAAAGCTGTCTACCGATCTTGTATGTACAGGCAGGAGAGTGTATCATTGGTTCATTGTTTTGTCACAACGTAAGCATTCAGTTTTAAATCTAAACACTACAAGATGAAAACAGTTGGAGATTCCTCTTGTTTCTGTCCCACTGGATTTCTAGGGTGGTACCCCTACAAATATTTTATTCTAAAACATAAGGCAGACAAGTGTTTTAGCCCTGTATCAGCTTGATCTCCCCATAACGCAATATATACACATGCATGTGCCTGTGTAAACAGGAAATGAATAGTTAAATATGCACTTACAATAAGTGTTGAAATGACCGCTGGTAAAGTTGTGAGTGGTAGGCACCAGTGAGGAATGTAGGTGTCTACAAAAAGTCTCCCTTTCTACCCGCCCACTCTAAACACAACTTGGGTGTTTACAAACTAATATACTATATTGTAGTTAAATAGCAACTTGCTTGAAGTGGTGGACTTCATTAAATTTTATTTTATGTGACTACTACAGCCAAGCTGGACTGTAGTCATTTGTTATTGTCCCAGTTACACATGTTTAACCTCTGTGTCTCCTCTACAGAAATACATTATATTTAGTGCATAATTGGCTTTCGAATGAAGATATCACTGGAAAAAAAATCATATTTTTTCCTCAAAATATTAAAGTCATTTCTGTAACTCTGCTTCTTTTCTTTGGGATAGAAAAAGTACCGTGACTTCCGCCTTCAAGGGGTGCTGGACTCTACATTAAACAGTAAGATGTATGAAACAGTGAGAAACCGGCTGACACTGGAAGAAGCCACTGCATCAGTGAGAGAAGGAGGGATGCAAGGCATTTCCATGAAGGACAGCGACGAAGAGAACGACAGCTAGATCCAAGGGCCCGGAAGATTCAAAGATATAGTTTTTCAGAGAGAACCCACGCAGCCTTTTCAGAAAGTCAAAATATTTGACCTAACATCCAACCCTCCATTATTTGGTTTGTCTTTTTTTTATTCCTGTAATAGTCTCTAAAAAATGGAAGAGCTAATCATTTCTATCAATGCTCATTAAGCATTAAACTCTAAACGAATTGATCGATTGATTTCTTGTAAAATGTGAACAAATCATTTTTGAGATTGTCTAAAAAGAGGCAGTGTGATGTAATGTTTGATATCAGCATAAGTGCAAAACAGGAACAGTCAGCCTTATAAACGAGCTGATTAAAAAAACAGGTGAATGTATCTTACATTATATGGAGGCTTTGCTGTTGCTTATTGCAAAAGGTTTTTTTTGCATTATGAACCACACAGACCACTGCACTATGGACCTAAGTGAATTTGTGAAACCAATGAATGTGTCTGTTTTTTTGAAAGAATGCCAACGAATGCATGATCAGCATACCACTATAGAAGTCATATTGTGATTGATACAAACATAATTAGAATGGAGGGTTTTACGTCAGTGACCCCCCCCACACACACACACACACACAGACACCAAACAAAAAACAGGGTTAACAAAAATTAAGATAAAACATATTTACAAAACTATTCAGAAATGTTCCTTAACCAATATGAATGAAGTCTATGAATGTGTCTCCGTGTTCTGTGCAGTCAGTGCAGCTACTGCATGTTGCATTGCTGTCAAAATGATCCCCTATTACTTTCTATATAATGGGTCTCCATTATATCTCAACCACTAAATCTTGATTTATTTATTTTAATAATGTGCTTATTAAAGATCAGCCAAAAAACATATTAACAGTTTTTGGCTTATCTTATTAAATTTTGTGGCAACCTAGATCCAAGAAATCAGGTCATCATCAACAACTAAGTTCACAGATGAAAACAATGTGTAGTTTAGTGACATGGTTACAAAAAACATTCACATCTTGTGTAAGGATGGGTGGATTCGGCAGATTTTACAGTACAGCAGGTATTGACTATGCTAGTCGGTGTGTGTTATCAAAATTGAAAACACCAATAGAAAATTGCAGCCTCTTGTGTAATTTCCTTTTATGAAAATTTGTGTTTTGATTTCTTAGCATGCTACAGTAGCACTAAAAAAGTGTTAGATAGGGTGAAAACTGTGTGCTGATATTTTTAGACCTGTGGAAAGAAACTAAATAGACAGTCCTGAGTACCCGTGTGCCTTCATCAGTAGAGCGTGTTTGGTACTGAAACAAGGCACAAACTGTTTGGGAAGCATATCTTTACTTGACTTCACTGTAGCACTCAAGTAGCTCCTCACTGTGGATTCCAACAGCACTAAAGTGGCTTGCCTGGCTAATTCTTACTGATCTGCACTGATCTGGATCGTCTGCCATGAGTTTAAGGGCAATTTTGTCAAGTCATGGGTCTGTAACCAGGAAATACAAAATCAAGATAGGTGTATGCAACACCCTCTTGTGTATTTGGAAAAAAATGCCACAAAGTACACAAACAATATATGGCTACAAATTGTTTAGGCCGTGTACTGCTGCATCCCTGTATTGACACTGATAGACTGCAGTTTACCAAATACTTAATTGAGTTCTCAGTACCAGAGGCTACATTGCTAATTATAACAATTATATAATTTTATATTATTATATATTATAAAAGCAGTGGGCAGAACAAAAACACAACGACATTTAGCATTCATTAGCATTCAGGAGTAGACAATTGTGGTGCCCTATAGCTGACATGGTAGAGCTGGCAGGCTGACAGTCCTCACTAGCAGGCATAACAACTGCAACCTGCAATCCTATGCTTTGTGTCTTCCCCTCTCTCTCATCCTATCACAATGTATTATTATTATTATTATTAGTAGTAGTAGTAGTTGTAGTAGTAGTAGTAGTAGTAGTAGTAGTAGTAGTATACAACTTGAATATTATCAGCCTGACTGCGTGACTTACTTACAGAGCCAATTGGAACACACCTTTATTTTATTCACCTGTAAGCAGATTCCTTGTATGAGATCTGGAATTGCACACACAAAACAAAGTAAGGACACAAATTGATTTATTCAATGAGTCTCAATATAGTGTAAGATAAATATGAGGACAAAGTGACATTAAACAGTGATGGCACAACCTTCCTCTTGTTGAAGAAGACACTGCCGGCAGTCTCACGATTAAAAACACTGTTGCTTTGATATCTACATCAACACCTTAGACACTTCCCTTTAGTTATTTTGGTCAGTTGATAAGTTAGCAAGGCAATACACACAGTTTGTTTCAATCCCAGTGATAGACCTGTTTTCTATTGATTTTACATTTTCCCTTGTAAAAAAAAGAAAAAAACATTTGAAATGAGAGTTTGTTTTACATTTCTTATATATGTTCTTGTATGTGCCCTTTACTTCCTTTCAGAATGCATGATGGGGCTTAATCTAGATTTTTATATTGGGTGATGGGAAGTGACGTTTGCCTGTATTTACTCTTTGTTAACTGTGCTCTATATTGTGCTTCTAGACGTGCTGTCCTGTACGCAAGTACTGCATGTTTACGCTCCATGTGTTGAGTTACTAATGGGTTCATCCTGCTTCCTCCTTTTAAAAAGAACCCATTGAAGCCAAGAACATTAAATAAAGGTGAATGGCAAATGTGGGAGAGCTTGTGGCTTTATTGATTGCTGTTGCTGGGAATTAACTGATCAGTGTGAGTTCAAGAAAATACATGTCATATACATTTTAACAATGATGCATTTCCACAATTTGCAGTTAACCGTACAATTTTACACACTTGGACTGAACTAGCGTTTTAGCAGACTGCAAAAAATACATATTTGTTGAGTGGTGACTGTGACCACCCTCCCCCCACAGCAGTGTTTTCTTAAGAAGGAGAGGCTAAGATTAATGTAATGGATTAAAGCATCAGGCATCTTGAGAGATGATATTGCTGTCCAGAAGGAGACTTGCCAGAGATCAAATCAGCAATGACGAAAATCAAATCAAGAGTTCAAGATGGAAGCTAAGAATAAAGTCAGGAGGATTACATTTAATATAATCCTAAATTAAAAGAAGACAGGAGATTGTTTAATTATTTTATAGACGAATGGGAAACAAATCCTTCTTAAACGAAAAGAGAAAAACAAGATTTTGGATGAGGGTGAAGGAAATGAAAAACTACTGGTGAAAACGTTCTTTCCTCTCTGGATAAAAGGAGACTAAAGCTTGCTGCAAAAAATAGGTATTATTATACTGTATGCAGTATTATTTATTTATTCTGTTTTTTAAAAAAAAATTTATTTAAACACCAGAGCCATATCAATGTAAATGTACTACTGAACTTAGGAGAATATTAATTTGTGATGACAGAATGTCATTTTACTCTTCTGGCTAGATATATTTTTTGATTACTTAAATTAACATTCATAATCTAGGGTAAAATTATTATGAACTATATACCTATCATTATTAGTATGTTACTATTATCAGTGTCAAATAGATATTCTGATTTTAGTTTGATATAAAAAAAAGACTTGTTTATGGAAGGTCACCATTGCAGCACCACTGAGTGACTGTAAGTACAGTATTTATATTAGGCCACATTATTCTGGACACTGTTTACTATACGTAAAATATATTGTGCAACAGACTTATTACACACACAGGGCAATGCAAGAGAGTTTGCAGGGTCAGTGTTGACATTTGTAATTTTCTATCATTGTGGAACTGAGGTAGGTTAAAATAAATTTGAATTTAAAGTTAAGGTTCAAAGGTTCAGTTGAAGCTGTGTATACGCATCATTCAGTATCTTATTTCATTTACCCAGTAATTTATGCAAAGATATTAAGGCTGCTAACATCCATGAAAGATGTGAAGCAGTATACAAATAAAGAGAGGGCTGTTTTTGTTAATGCACACTCTTGGCCTTAATTGTCTTGACAGAGGTCATTCTTCATATCCCATACATATGAAAATAATCAGCAAAAGCACCGTGCAGCTCACTATTTTAAAATCCAATTTGCAGTGTTGGGGGGCTGCCTCAGAATATCCTTCAATTCATTTCCTGAGAAGTATCCTGACACGATTGGGCAGTTCTGTGCGAGAGGCAACACAAAGATGGATTAATGGGCCTGGAGTTATATGCAGGCACGATCTGAGCTGCTTTGGCTTTTAAGCTCCAATCATGTGGGGAAATAGGAAATGATAACTGTATTACAATAAAAAGAATCTCCAACTGACCATCACAGTGAGAACTGGCCCTGAGCCTGAGTGCTGGCAGGCCACAGCTGTACTATGGGGAGTCCTGCACTAATATGGATGTGAGAACAAGCCCTTCCAACACATTGAGTCCATCAAGCCATCCTCTACATGAGACGTGTGGATAATGACAACAGGAAAATGAAAAGATGAAGATGGAAATCAGCTAGTGTGTAGACATTCAAACTGCCAAATAGATTGGTCTTTGATTTGTTGTGAAGAGGCATTTTATTTACAATTTCTTTAAGGTAAACAGCATTGCAACAAAGCAGGCCTGCAAGCCCAGGAGATGGAATTATGTTTGTGTGTCTGCTCTGCATGCCAGAAATGTCAAAATTGACTGCCATTTGAAAAAAACAGGTAGATGTCAGATCCTTTAATGAAAGCCCCCCCCCCCCTCCCCCCAAGCCTCTATTGTTTCCCTACCCGTGGACCAAAACCTGCTTAACGTGGCCTTAAGAGGGGACAACAAGCCTCCTGATTAATTTCCATGAAACGAATGGCTTATAGTTTAAAGCAATCACACACACTGTTCATGCATGACCAGCAGAAGTTGTTATACCTCAAAGAAGAATAATACATGACTTTTTGTTTGATTTAATAGCCAAATACAGTAAAATCCCATATGGGGATCAACAGTATCACAGTCTTATCGTGGGTATGCAAAGGATACTGTTATTATTATTAGATGGATGTCAGCAGTTAATCCTCCCCCTGCTGGCACATTTGATTGTGCAAATCTCCATGTACAATCAATCAATCAATCAAGCAATCAAGCAATCAAGCAATCAAGCAATCAAATTTTATTTGTATAGCCCATATTCGCAAATCACTATTTGCCTCAATAGTGACCAACAATCTGTACAGGGTGCGACATCCTCTCACCTACACCCTCAGTAAGGGTGAGGGGAAACTGCCAAAAAAAAAAAAAAAACATTTTAACAGGGGAAAAACACAGAAACCTCAGGGAGAGGCACAATGAAGGATTCCTCTCCCAGGATGTGCAATGGATGCAATGGATGCTGCAACAAAAGAAACATATATAAAACATTTATATGAGATCTCACCTACACCCTCAGTAAGGGTGAGGGGAAACTGCCAAAAAAAAAAAAAAAAACTTTTAACAGGGGAAAAACACAGAAACCTCAGGGAGAGGCACAATGAAGGATTCCTCTCCCAGGATGTGCAATGGATGCAATGGATGCTGCAACAAAAGAAACATATATAAAACATTTATATGAGAGAGAGCAGAGAGAGAGCTAAAGCACTGTGTAACTGGTTGGTATGATAGCAGAAGTATATTGGTGAGTGAGTGAGTTGGTTAAAAAAAATAACAGTTGTAATGATTTCAGAACGTTATTCATACAGAATAAGAAACATTAAAAATAATAGTAGTTGTTGAGTCACAGTGTACAATCTGTATTAACAGTGAAAAGGGAAACACATCAGCTTGCAACAATTTTGTCTCCCACATTCTCGTCCATGTTTATTTTCTAGCCATGGACATGTATTTATCGAATTATTGTGACTTGATTTGCACTTTGTTGAGGCCTTTTACACACACATTTGTTATGATTTAGTTCATGCTACAATAGTTAATCAGTAAATTGTAATAAATATTGTGATATTGTGAAATTAAAAGCCCTTCTTAATTTGACCTTTTGACTGCAAATATAGAGACAAAGTAGAATCTAAAATGTTTTTCCTATGTTTTACATGTCAAAATATTAAACATTGTTTATTTACAATATTTCTGAATGTTCTTTTAGTGGTCCAAAAAAGCCTGGACGTGTCCTCTCAATGGAGTGTTTGAGGGTTTGAAAGATTTGAATGGACTCTGACAGAAATGCATCATCCGCATATTGTCTGCCAAATACTTTCACAATTCAGTTGTGACATTTAAACCGCTGAATGATGGTGACCTGTATGCACTGGTGCTCAGAGGAGCTGTCTTTTCGCTCATTCCTGCCCCAGGACGCTCAAAGAAGGCCTGTCTTCACCTGACTCACTCAAGAGCCAGAGGCCACACACACACACACACACACACACACACACACACAGTGAAGACATAATCCAGCAAGTGGGTTGCTGTGTATGTTAGTGGGTAGAAGGCAAAACTGTATTGTAGAATTTGTTCCATAAATATTTGGGGTGAGCTGAAATCTTCCACTGGGGAAAAGAAACCTGCAAACATCCAAGAGTATGAACAAACTGGGGTACTAGTTCAGAAGTGCAAGAAGCTTACAAGAAGCCTTTGGAGGCTGTCATCACTGGGTGTGCAACTAGATATTAAAGAGGGGTTTATCTCTGCCCATTCAGCAACATTCTTTCTTACACTACTTTAGACCTCCAATTAATAAAATCCCGATGATCAATCCCGATGAGCAAATCTCTCCAATGTGCATGCCGTGCCTGGGGCAGGAAGGTATGACAGGCCACATGCCACCAAGGGATGATGGGTGGGGTTGATGTTCAGGAGGCCAGGTGATGACATGGCAGGCTGAAAAATCCCTCCATAGTGCTTCAGGATGAAACAAGGGCTGCCAAAAAGACTCACGCAGAAATCTAGTCCGTCACTTCTGCTGTTCCCAGCACAGACACGCCACATCATCTTGGCACACAAAGTTTTGCTTTGCCTTGGCACTCCTTGTCGGTCCTTGTCTTCTTCCAGTACAGAGCATCAGCACTTAAAACACAGCTCTAATTCTGATATCATTAAAGCTCAACAGCTAAAACTCTGATGAGTTCCGGTCCCTGTCCTTCTGTGGCCCCACATCTGGGGGCGGTGCTGCGGTGCTGCGGTGCTGTGGTGCTGCGGAGCTGCGGTGCTGCAGAGCTGCGGCCCTGCGTCCTCCCACTGGTCCTCCCATGCAGGTTTGGGCTCGTGGCTGTCTCTGGGGTGCATGACCCTGGGCTCTCTGTGCTCTGGGAGCTGTCGGTAGTTCTGGGAGCTGTCGGTAGTTCTGGGAGCTGTCGGTAGTTCTGATGGCCTGGGTCCTGACCGGCTGGCTGGGGTTCTCTCCGCACATCAAGGCTCAACAGCATTCAACCACTTCCTATGACAAACGTTCATTTAAGTACCCTGAGCTCCATTCATGTTAGACTGTCCATAATTTTCTATTTAACATCTACTCACTGTACTTGATAATTCTAAGTCTTGCTGTGTAATTGTAGAGGATGTTGTTGTTACAGTTATAGTTATTGTAGTTTTGGTTATTGTTGTTGTTACAGTTGTTGTTGTTGTTGTCCTTTTGTCTCCCACCCCCAGCCCCATCTCCATCTATCTCTCTCTCTCCCCCCCTTCTCCATTCCTGTCCCCCCCTCTTCTATCTGTCAGCCCGGTAGCCCTGCCAACCAATTGCAACAGGAAGAGAATATCGTACAGGACAGGTTAAAAAATAAATAAATAAATAAATAAAAAATAAAACTCTGATGAGACATCGGTTCAGAGCAGAATGACTTGCATCACATGCATCACAACAAGCAAGGCTGCCTTAAAACTGGACAGAGATTATTATCCTATGACTCATAATACTGCAGTGAATAATGCAATTATTGTCTCAAGAGAATTCTAAGAGCAGATAATAATATGATACAAACTCAAACTACACAAAGTATGTGACTTCTACGGGC
This sequence comes from Trinectes maculatus, assembly GCA_016785345.1. Lineage (NCBI taxonomy): Eukaryota > Metazoa > Chordata > Actinopteri > Pleuronectiformes > Achiridae > Trinectes > Trinectes maculatus. Next base: position 109,478 of record JAFBJQ010003419.1, read on the forward strand.
AGAAGTCTAGCCCTAGTCTTCATAAACAACAAATCACAACATAGGTTAAAAGCAGAGAAGACCCCCCACAGTTCATATTAGCATAACAAGGATGTTGCTTGTCTGATGATTGCACAGGTTAAGAGCATTGACACAATGATTCCTGTTATTATATATGTTATATTAGTATTTATGAAAACGTAATTTGACTGTGTCTGCTTAATTCATTTAATATACATTTGCATTCCAAAGGTCTGTTCCTCTGCCATCTGTCAGGTTGTCACTCAGTTACAGTCTAAACAATCAATCAGCGCATATTACAGTACCTTAAACACACAGTAAACCTCAGTTGTTTTAAATCGGAATATGACAGTTTGACAGTTGATACTAATCACACTGATATCACCTTCGTTCTGCTTAGGTGTCAGGCGTTTAGTCTAACAGTGAGGCTGGAGGTGCAATACCAGGACCCCCAAAGTAACACCTGTAAGAAGACTTCAGCCATCGTACTCTTCCCACATTTTATACAGTACTGTGATGTGTTAAAATGTCTGCTGTGCCAGAATTCTATAGTCTATATTAAATATGTTCTTATTGGCCTCATTAGTACGACCACTGCTGAAACATTTCTGAAGGAAAGCTGTGGGTATATCCTCTGTCACTGTTTCCAGTCACAACTGGTGCTTTGTAAAATTAAATTAAACAAATTTCACGTCTTAATTGTTTTATTTAATGAATAAATTATAGGCACCACGACTACTACACAACTACTATTAACCCATTAAACCGCTGAGTGTTTAATAGGTCAGGTTTTTAGAATGAGGTCCAGCTTTTTTTTTTACATTCTTTTTGTGATACACTCTATAGACCAAAGTTGAAGCATGGATTACTATGACAGCTATAAAAACTCCATCTGTAGGATTAGAAAAATCTGTCACTGCCTCCAAATCCAGCATCTCAAAAAGAAGCAACATCCACAAAACCACAGACAATCTCAGGCCTGCAAGCACAAAACAGGAGCCTTTTAAATCAATGCTTGAGCTAATTGCTGTTAGAGCTAAAGAGCGGGGCCTGGGTTACAGCGAAAGGATCAATGTTGATTGTGTGGATGAGCTGGCAATTGTGCCTGAATAAACTCAAATTAGAGTATTTCTGCCCCATTTCCATATGACTAGCACCACGACAACAGGCATTAATCCTTTCATGCTGAGATGCAGGTGTAAAACAAAACATACTTGGGACGTTTTTAAGGTTATTAACAGGAAATCTAGTGTTATAGGATGGCAGCATGCTGTGTTAAGTATGGCACTAAGTCTATAAGGGCCTGGGGTAAATCATTACCTTCCTCCACAGACAGTGTAACAGGAACCGTCCGTGATTAGGAGTGGAGCGGAATTCTTTAAGATGAGCAGGAACTTTTTAATATTCACAGAAAACTATTTGAGTATCATTAAACAGTTTGCATGAATACTTAAGTAAATATATGGTAAGTGATTGCAAGTCAGTGCCAGTAATGTATAATGCTATCAGTCAATGCATTTGTGTGTATGTGTAAAAACGAAACAATACATTTGATGCAATCCTTGGTTACGTTTCGATTTTCTGATTCAGCGAAACGCTACAGCCAACAAAAAACAAGGGGAGGTCTTCCATTAGATGTTCCCCTTAAATGTGTTATGGACATTTAAGAAAGCTTTGAAACATGAAGATCTAGAGGATGTGGACTAACTGAGCAATATAAATTTAAACTGTTAAGAAGAGAATCAAACAGGCGGCTGTGTCATAGATAGAGCTCACAGCAACATGATGCAACAATGGTGTTACAATAAAGCTTCCTTCCTGGTTATAAATAGTGAATAATGACATTTTTTACGGTAAATAAATCACTTACACTACACTCACATTTTACAGTTTAGATAGAAGCTGCGGGTTCCCAAATGTGAAAGACCACTGTGTTGAGCCTCTCTGCTATTATAGTTATTAATGTTGGCATATATGCTTGTGGGTTTCTCACATCGCTTTAATAAACTGGATTTTGTTCAAAATGTTCAATAAAGCTTTTAGAAATCAGCCAAATAAAATAATAACCCAATAATGGTTCTTATTTCTTGGTTAAAGGGTTGATTAAAAACATAAAATAAATGTCCTGCTGGAGCCAGATAAACAGGTGTCAGATAAATAGAGTTGTATGTATGATGGAGTCGTCCCTCTTGGATCGTTTATAAAGACCGCTTTAGAATAGAGAGCGCTTGCCTCTTTTTGGTTCACTTCCTTCATTGTTACCTTTGTAAACCCCTTCACATGCTGTGTAGTGAGCCTTTCACTTAACTGGGCCCTGCTCTGACGTTGTTGGATGACAATATCTCACATGGACAAACAGGTCACAAATTTGATGTTCCAAAATTCTCTTTACAAAATATTTTTTACATGAAATAACTATAAAAATACCACCTGGTGTATTGTATAATGAGAGAAATTCCTATATTTGTGGAGGTTTAATGGCCCATGTTATGTCTGCTGTCCCACTAACTGTGGCACGTAAAATGGCCTGCAAACACATGAATTCAATGCACAGAGGAGAGTCTGCTGCTCATTGGAACTCCCACACAACCCAGTGGATTCCAGCAAACGTCTTGTATGCCTCTTTAGAGCAAATGCCTCTCCTTTCATTTGTCCTTGTATACCTCTGACCAAGCTAAGTCTTTTCTTTTTTCCCCTCTCTCTCTCTCTCTCCCCTCTTTAATCCTTCCCTCTATTTCAGGGGGGCACAAAACCAGGTTCACGCAGTGCTTTAGTGGCTAAAAGTGAAAGAGCTTGTGTTTTTTCTTTCCTTTTTTTCCCCTCCCTGTGCTGAGTTGAGCTTTGAGTCGCTTTGGAAAATTGCTTCTTTTGAATAGAGGGAATTGAAGAACAACGTTTAATAGGATCCAAAGGGAGTCTGCACTCTTAAACATGTGGAAATAGGACGTCCTCGAAATTACACCAACAGTAAGTATATAAGCTGGCGTGGAAAAGGAGGGATCTTTTCCTCACGGCTGAACAGCTTTTCACCCGAAAAACTCCAGAACTGAAAAAAACAATATCATAATAACGTGTGCGTAAAGCGTAAGTCTGTTTTGGATGGTGTAAACCCAGTTGAGCTCAGTATTTTTTATGTTGTCACCCATCTGCCTCAGAGGGAAGGTTTATTATTGACGTGACAGGTGGCATAGGTAACTTAAATAAGCCTGCATCTCTATAGGATGTCTGTCTTGTGACGTGCGCCTTGATAAGAGCGCCTCCGTGTCGCTGAGTGAGGAGTTTGGGTGGCGGCTGGTGTCAGGAGGAGACAGTGATCTGCATGTGGTGAGGAGGGGGCATGTCGGCTGTTTTCTCCACACCCACCTGACCATTAACGAGGTAAACCCTGACACCGACCCAACTCCACGCTCTCCTCCTTCCATTCTGCCGCAGCTCATCACAGCATCCGCGTCCTCTGCTCCTCCACCTCGCTCCTCTCCTCCCAGACGGGCTCTCTAATGTCCTGTTAATTTTGTGTGCACTAGTTAATGAGCAGTAATCATCACCCCTGGATGCTATTGTTGTGTGTGTGGCGGGTGGCCATTTGAATGCAAATGCGTGACACCGTGGCAGCAAGGTGCTTATTAAACTGATGTGTCCTCCTGTCTTTTCTGCTGGGAGCTGAGGAGAGTGAAAAGACGCGGAGCAGCTGGAGGAGCGCCTCTGACTGTACTGGCTATTGCTCACACCAAGTTTTACTCCGCTGCAAAACAACAACAGCAACAACAACGAAATGGCAAGTTCGGCCTCACTGGAGACAGTAATGTCCTGCGGTAGGACCGGACCGTCCGCGGCGCCAAAGAGCCTGGCCTTCTCCATAGACCGGATCATGTCCAAGAGCTCGGAGCCGAAGGCGAACGCGGAGGAGCGCGCAGAGGGCAGGAAGCTGCTGGGACTCTGCTGCCCGATCCCCTGCATGATCCCGCTGCATCCCTTCAGCTACGACCTCCAGGCCAAGGCTCTGATGAACTACTCCGAGATGTGGAGAGCAAGTTTCAGGGGCACTTTTTGCGGCTCCGCTGCCTCTCCGTGCAAAGGGAACTGCGGCATGTGCGGTAAAGCGGAGGCGAGTGTGAAGCAGCCGCTGTTGACGTCGGGGAGCCGCCTGGTGAGTCCGCAGGTCGTCCACCAGGCCGTGGCCGTGCCCAGCGGCGGCTCAGTCTACTATCTCAACTACCTGGACTCTGCCTACCAGCAGTCGGAGCTGCTGGCTGGACACTGGGTCTCCAACCCGCAGACACACTCCTCCTTATCCACGCACCACAAACTGCTGCTGCTGGAGAACGCCAAGCTGACAGGGGACAAGCTGCCCACACCTCAGTACCCACACAAGGAGCATCTCCCGGGGCAGCTGGACCAGATAGTGAAGGAGAACCACAGCCTGAGCGCCGACAAGAGCACGACCAAGACGCACCACAAAGTGAGCGGCGGCGGCGGCGCAGCGGACGGCAAACCAAAGAACTTCACATGTGAAGTGTGCGGCAAGGTAAAGTAGCCTATCTCCGCACTGCTGTGTTATTTCCATTTACAATCAAATCAGTGTTCAAATTTAAATGAAAAAAAAAAGAGATCGAAATCTGATTCCAGTTTAATCGAAACTTACCCTTAAATTAATAACAACAACAACAACAAAGGTTGAATTCCAACTGGTTTCAATTATGATTTTTACGCAGACATGTCTGTTGCATTCTCACTTATTCAAATGTCGAAAGTAATTCACGCTTCTCCCTTGTTATTTCCATACAGGTCTTTAACGCGCATTACAACCTGACCCGGCACATGCCGGTGCATACCGGGGCCCGGCCCTTCGTGTGCAAAGTGTGCGGCAAAGGATTCCGACAGGCCAGCACGCTGTGCAGACATAAGATCATTCACACGCAGGTGAGCCGCGGCGCACACCACTCCTCCCCATCACCTCCGAAACCTCACCACTCCTTTTCATTAATTTCAAGCAAAACGTTTATTTTATTATTTGTCTTTTTTTATTTGTATTTTTTTTGTTGCTTATTATTGTTTATTTGTGCTGTAAAAGGAAAAGCCCCATAAATGCAACCAGTGTGGGAAGGCGTTCAACAGGAGCTCGACGCTGAACACCCACGTCCGGATCCACGCCGGCTACAAACCTTTCGTCTGTGAGTTCTGCGGGAAAGGTTTCCACCAGAAAGGTATGAGTCTCCACGCTACCACACAACGACACCCTTCGTTTACATTATACATTAATATTTAATATTTGTGTACACACATGTTACAATCAGGATTGTAATATATATTTATTATATAGATTTTTACTTTTGTGCTTTTTTGTGTTGCTTATTTTTCAAACGAGAGAAAAAAGTGCGAGTGAAGGCGCAGTGCAGGGACAGTGCAGACACGCCCAAGTGAAGGAATTCACACAGTTTCGCGTTTCACGCGCTGCAACAACAACAATAATAATATCCAAGTTAAGGCATCGATATCCGCTGCTGCTCCTCGTTGTTGTGTACAATGGAAAAGTGTAATTCAAGGGGAAATAATTACAGGCCTGCGCACGAGGTGATCAGTGAAAATAGGACATGTCACTTACCACAGACTAATTCTCCATTCACGACGGCATTTGTTTTGGGTCAGCTGCGAGACCCCGTCAAAGTTGAGAATCGAGGCTTTTTTTTCTTTCTTTTCTTTTTTTTTAGTTGTTGCTCTGCTTGATTTTGACAGAGTATGACATTCCCTTGACTTCAGCATACAAAATCCTGAATAATGAAGGCTGAGGAGAGCAGCGGGCCAGATGAGGCTCTAACTTCACAATGACCCGCTGACCTTAGTGATGAAAAGGACACAGGAACCTCTATCGTTCTCCGTTTCTCCCAAAAAAAAATCCCAATGGACACCACGCTGTCATACTGTTGCTTGCTTTTTTCTCAGCTCTCCTTAAAAATGTTTTCATCCCGTCCAGTTATTTCAGCAGTGTGTGTGTGTGTGTGTGTGTGTGTGTGTGCGGGGTGGGCGGGGGGTTCATTGATTCCACGTTGGCGCTGTTTAATTTGTGGTTTAGATTTTCTTGACAGCAGCCTCGTTTCCTCTGTTCATATTTTTAAAGTCAAACATTAAATGTAACGCATTCAAGTGTAATTAACCTTAAAAAATCAAAACGCTTTCAATGATCTCAAGAAATATAGAACTGGTGCACAATTCGTCATTGCCTTCTATATTTAACTGATGAATTACTGTTCTTATTTTAGGTTTATTTATTTATTTTTTAGGAAAAGTTATTTTGCGTAGGATTGAGCTGGTGATGAGAACAAACATATCTTTTGGTTCCCAGACTTTGAGATGATTTTTGTGCAGTCACAGGTTTCTTTTAAACGTTTAAAACATGCAAACGAAAACGATAACCGATGGAGCAAATAATGGAAATGGCTGTATTGCAGCAGCTGCTGGTGCATTCAGAAACATATCTTCACATTAAGTCTTATTTTTTTTCCCCAGGAAACTACAAGAACCATAAGCTGACACACAGTGGAGAGAAGCAGTACAAGTGCTCAATCTGCAACAAGGCCTTCCACCAGATCTACAACCTGACCTTCCACATGCACACACACAATGACAAGAAGCCATTTACCTGCAACACTTGTGGTAAGGGCTTCTGTCGCAACTTTGACCTGAAGAAACACATCAGGAAGCTGCACGACAATGGCTTCTCTGTGGCCTCGGAGGCCTCCAGACAGCTGCAGAGCTGAGCCGCGCAATATGTTTTCATCCCCCACCTTGGACTGTGTGGCCTCTGAGTGACTGGCTTGTCCTGTGCTTATTGCCTTTTGACCAGTTTCCATGGTCAAGAAAGACGGCAGGGTGGTCCAATGAAATTGGACATGAGCCCTGAACAAGTACTGTTGTAATCTACTGTGTTGTTGGATCCTACTCAAGCTTTATGAAAAGAGACGCTGAATAAAGACCAGAGCTGAAGATACAACATCATACACAAAACACCGGCCCCATACTGAATATGATAGCATTCCATACTGTGGTATGGAAATTGAGATAGTATTTTCAGCCTGGCTACAAGGATGAAATTGGGCAATGCATTATGTTTCCCCCCCCAATGATACTTGTAAATAATAGGTTATGGAAATAAAAAATGAAATGTTATTTAAAATGTGAATTGTCTGGGGAATACATTACTATGTTATGTATTTCATACAATAAATGTTAATGTGAATGAATAAGTTATAACATATAATGAAAACTGAATGTTTGAGCCATGTTCATTTAATTTTTGAGGGCATTTTAAAATAAAACTGAATAATATTCTAAAAGTTGTTGAGCTTTTAGGTTTGGGAGCTGATCAAACCTGTGCACCCATTAAAAATGAATTTCATAAACACATCACCAAAATAAAAGCACAAGTCAGGAAATGATTTATAAAGTTCAAATACACAATAACACAATTACAAACATTCACGTGAAAAGCATGACCTTTTCAAAACTGTCTTTAATTAGATTTTTTTTAGCAGTTGTATTGCGCTTTGAGATTTTAGTTTGTTGTGTTTCATTTCTTGATAAGTAATTTTTTGTGTTTGTTGGATGTGTTATTTTTTTGATATGTGGCACTAAAGGTTGTGGTTATGTTGAAATCTACATTTGCGCAGTATAGTTCACAGAGGAAGGAGAATGCTTGCTGACTTGTATTCAGGCCTTTACACCAACTCACGTCTCTGTACAGTGACTACAGTGTTGTGACCTTTGCAGGTGTTTCATTTTGTAGTTCCAGTTAAAAAAGCACATATAGATTCAGTCGTGGCTCTGGTGTATGCTATGCAGCCACTTTGTTTCATTTATTGACAGACACGATCTTAATACTGCAGCATTTACACTTGACTCCAGCATAATGATCAGAGATAACGCGGGCCCTTGAAAGCGAATTACATTAACCACTTAAACGGCCACAGGCGGCTTGATAGTGGAGGGGGCACCATATGTGTGTGTGTGTATAAATGTGTGTGTGTGTGTGTGTGTGTGTGTCGCATCCGGAGCCGCTCATCAGAACAGGAGATTCTGGAGATAATGGAGCACTCAGGCCGCAGCTCCTCATCTGGGCCTCTTGCTTAATAGAACACTAGTTATTCTCGGCACGGCTCCTGAAACAATATTATCCCTGCACGGATTCTGTAGAGAGGCAGCTCCGTGCGCCGAAACGGCGCTCCTCCTATTAACAGCCAATTAGCGCTCAGGCGCAGCGGCCGGTCCTGAAGCAGGAGCCTGAAGCAGGGGCCTGAAGCTGGAGCATGAAGCTGGAGCATGAAACAGGAGCATGAAACAGGAGCATGAAGGAGCAGCCTGAATATATATATATATATATATATATAGCGTTGTTTGAAATGAACTCAAACACTCAAATAGAAAAATAATTCAAAATAATGGAATTTCCACAGGTGACGACCTAAGTCTGTTGAAATCATTTTAGATTTTCATTTACCTGTTCAGTACAATATTGTGCCTTGCGTTCTTATGTGTCATGGGGGGAACTCTAGAATCCATGGGGAGTGACACGTACATTGAATGTATCAGAAGGATAGTGTTCACATATAAACAGGCATTAGACTCATCAGCACCCCGCAGCACGCAGGTTTAACCACTTCTAACCAGCAATGGGTGTGGAAACAGACAAAGCGCGCGCGAGCACACACACACACACACACAGAGAGAGAGAGAGAGAGAGAGAGAGAGAGAGAGCACATGAATCCAGAGCTGCAGCACATCAATGTCGGAGCAGTAAACAACCTAAAGGCAAGCAGGTTGCCCTTTTCTTTGAACCCCCACCCCCTTACCTCTCCAGCATCTGAGCAACCGTCTCCATGTCCACAAACACGTTAATTGACGAACCAGATCTTTAATTAAGGCGCGCGCCCACGGGGAGAGGGGAGCGGGGGCGCGCGCCAATCAGTCGTCAAACTCCTTGTGGCCAAGTCCTTTTGCCACCGGGGAATCGCCGAGGATCCTGGCAATTAACGGAGGCACAAAGGAGCTCATTTGAGACAGGAAGGGAAGAATGGGGAGAGGCGGACTTTTTGTCTGGCCGACTGAATTGATTGTAAATGGGAGATTAGCGGCAAAGCTTCAACAGCGGCCCGTTAAGTGCCAGATCGAGGAGGAAGGAGAGAAAGGGACCAATTATGTCCACCAAATGTTAACTTACATCAGTTTCCCCTCACTTTAGACCGCATGAAACTCCAATTAAAATGTCCCCGCGCTGGCTGCTTTCTCTCCTCACGAGAGGGTGGAGGGGTGACAGTTTATGTCACAGCAACAGCCAGCCCACTGCGTTCCCACAACGTGATGTGATCACCTCCAGCCCGCGCCATGGCCGATGTGGACAGCAACACAAGCATTCTCCCTGTCTCATACACAGCAGATACAGCCCTGCTCAGCACAACTTTATTCTTATTCCCATTCATAACAACAATAATGGTGATGATAATAAAAGTAAACGTAAATATCAATCAATAAAGTCATATGATCTAAAGACAAAAACAGGCCCAGAGAGACATTTTCAATTGTCATTTTAGCACAAAGGCCTGAGGAACATTTCCACGTTTTATGTTTAAGCCCTGGCATACTGCAGAAAATAAAATGGGATGCTCAGGGAAAACACATTGGATTAGAGAGTTACGGTATTTTAAATAACAATGTAAGAGTAATAGTTACGCAATGCGGATTGTGTCTTTGAGTAACATAGACAATCCCTCCACCATTCTCCAGCCATTTAGCACAATGAGCCTTCAGGATTCATTGTAAAGTAGTGAGTAGCTAATGAGCAGCTGCTTCTCTTCAATCTTTGCCTGTGCTGTCCTGTTTAAAATGAAAGAACGGAGGACTATAAGGGCAACAATGGAACGTAGAAATGGTGATATGTTTAGTTGAAGAACATATGTAGTTCGTAAAGCTTGAGATCGGAGAAAATGCAACCATTAGCCTTGATCAGGGGATAAAGATATAAACAGAAAGCCCTTAACGTGTCAGGAATTCACTATGTGATGCATGTAAACGAAGGCCGGAACTCACAAAAACACATTTGGCCTCTTAAAACAGATTAAAATGGAACAGCAGCAACATTCAGTCGAGACTTGTTGAGATTCTTTCATAGAGTCAACCCCAGGCCTCTCACCATTAAAACCTCATCAGAATATCTTCAAGACAACGGTGAGCAGCTTGTCGCTGGGATGTGCCAGCCCGCCTGCTTTGGCATGACAAGGGCACAATGGGCCAGGAGAAGGTGCTTTGTGGCTAGGAGGCGAAGTTGTGGGCTGCTGGGAATAGACCAAGGAAGGAGATCTCATTGCTGATGTGTTGTCACACTCTGCTCTCTGACCTCCATCTAGCCATTTCTCCCTGCTCTGTCTGTCTATGGCTGGAGGACAGGAGGGCTGGAGGGGTGTGTTTTGAATTATTTCCAATTTTAGATATTTTGGAAATATAATTTTCCAATAATTAACTGTTATATTTTTTTGTGAAAAGTCTTTTATTGTTTCATTTTATACATGGATCTGCCTTTATGTTTATCCATATAGCATGTGCAATAAAATGAACATGACTGAATTTTTAAAGCCAAATAATTGCTGCTGACCAAAAGACCTTAAGAAGAGTTACTGCATAGGCTAGTGTCATACTTAAGTGAACAATACAGCAGTTTGCAGCGTGAATGGGAGGATTGTCAGCATAACTGTGTCCTTGACGTTTAATTAACAGCACTATGGTCAGCAGATGACTAGTGTGTTTGCAGCATTTCTGAAAGATATATTATGATGCAAATAGTCCAACTGGGAGCTGATAAATACTATTAAGGAGTTAGAAGTTATCCCAAGAAGATGATGCTGATTGTGCAAGATGTTTGCGAGTGTTAGTTGATTTTTAGTTCAATGTGTGAAGCAGGCTTCATTCATGCACGAAGTATAGGAGATTTAAACAGTAACATGGCCAGTGAAATTGTAAACAAATGTAAATAAATAAATAATAAAAAAAATCTAACTGTAAGGATGAGATTGTTTGGATTGTACTGGTCGTGGTAGCTATTTGGGATAAGCAGACAGTATTGGATGCTATAACAACATTGGTAATTACTTTTGGTGTGTTTTATCAACAAAACACTCAAATTAGTTAAAGATACCAAGTGTTGTTTTTTTAAATAATTACAATTCAATAAATTTCAGCTGCTTTTGTCAGTGGGTCTATCTTCCCAGCATATTCTGGGTTTCGTCTAGACCTCGTAGAAAAAGGAGTCTTGGATGCATCCTGATTAAATGGCCACACCACATTAAGAAAGCTTTGCCTCCACTCTCAGCTCACTCTTCAGTGTGGTCATGGTAGGGAGAAAAGATGGCACATTATTTGACAACTGGGACTGGGGTTGGACAATTAATCAGAGCCTCGTTTGCATCATACTGCCATAACCTTTCCCAGGACGGGTCATACCCTCTGGTGCCCTCTTTAAAACAATTGGGAGCCAGAGGGGTAAGGGTGCTTAAAATGATTCCCCCATCATTGCAGGCAAGACATATTAGCACAAACAACATGGTCTACTCAAATATGTAAATCTTTGTCCAGCTAATTACAAGCAAATTAATCTGGTCTTCTGATGCTGCACACCAATGAGCCATTTTCTCCATCACCTTCTAGATGCACTCAGCCCTTTTCTAGTAGCATTAGTGGGTCATTGTTGGGTAGGATCAGTTAATTTGGGGATGTCCGGTGCGACACTTAATCCTTTTGACCTGACCTGGCCCTGCTGGGAATCGTCCCCTTATCTTTCTCTTTAGGCCACCATGTTAATGGTGCACTACTCTGCCTGCTCACACAACCATAAGGCCCTTTTACACTGAATTAAAAACAACAAGAAAAGCATTCACCTAAAAAAAATAAAAAAAAAACAGTTGTCTTGGCTGTCCTTAAACTGCATGCTAAGTTAGTGCTGAATTTTAAAGTTGGTCTGAGGAAGTCAGGCCTAAAACTAATTAGGCATACAAATTTGGGAGGTAAACCTGCCGACTTGTTAAGGTAAAGTTTAATGTTAGATGTGGTTTCTGGGTGTTGGAGATAGAAAACATGACTAAACTTAACTTTCTGCTAATGCAGTGACAGGAACAGTCCTATCTCCAAATAAATGTATAACGCTGAATTTGTCACTTTACAGATGAACCTTTTGTTTGATCTTCCGTCTACAAAGAAAAAAAACTCAAAATGCTCAAAATGTTCATCTTATCACAGAGAAGAAGTTCTCACTGACATGCATTAGTGTTTGGTAACAGACTTTGTTCTGATATTGCCTTTGTATAAACTGAGGCTTTGAATGTCATCAGCAAAAGTTGAGGAACTTCCAAACATAAATCTCAATCAGTCAGTCATTAATATTTGTATAATGCATATTCACAAATCACAATTCTCCTCATTTAATAATCTGTAGGGTTCTACATCTTCTGTCCTAAACCCTCAACAAGGATGGGGGAAAAAATCCCAATTAAGAGCGCAAGAAACCTCATTTAATAATAATATTAATATTAATAATAATAATATTATTATTAACAATAATAATAATAATAATAATAATAATAATAAGAAGAAGAAGAAGAAGAAGAAGAAGAAGAAGAAGAAGAAGAAGAAGAAGAAGAAGAAGAAGTCATGGGCTGTGTCCGAAATCGCCCCCTAACCCCCTACTCCCTACTCCCTATATAGGGAAATAAATGTAGTGCACTATATAGTGAGCTCAACAGAAAAATCTTTCGGACACTACTCTCGGCGCCGGTAATTAACGTCATCGCTGTCGCACAATTAAAACGTACCACATTATTGTCGTCTCACAAAATACTTGTTTGTTTACCACTGCATTTTTATTAAATTAGAGGCTTTTGATTACTTTCCTGTACTTTGTGGGATACATTGAGTGCACTATATAGTGGACATGCTATGATCCCTAAGCTTTCGGACACCACTACAAAATGGCGTGCTCACTATATAGTGCACTATATAGGGGTTAGGGGGCGATTTCGGACACAGCCATGGTTGTCAGATCTGGATCCAGCAGATGTCAGAGAGTCAGAGATATTAAACAGTCAAGCTGGAAGCATATTCCATGACCAACCACCACAATCAGTGATCAACGATGTGGCCACACTTGCAGATCCATGATCTGTGCTCTGCAAAGACAGAGCACAAGGTCTCCAAGGGGATGTCGAGTCAGTGACATGTATTGATGACACATTAATGTGTTAAAGAGGGACAGGCGGAAGGAGCAGCTCAGTGTGTCAATGTGTGTAAATCTCACAGCAAGCAGAAATTTGATGAATTGGCTAAATCTTCCATTTTTGTTTAACAAGCTTTTTAAATGCTCATAAAAACCACTTGAAAACAATGTAACTTTCAGGACATAAACTGTAATGACATAAACTTGGATCGGCTCTTAGTTATGCAGCCATAGGCTTAGATTGTCATGGCGACACATCATTCAGAGCTTATCCTTCTCTTCCTCTGTCTTCTTTCTGTGTTCATTACATTCATGTCTCATCAATGCACATTGCATATGACTTAACTTTTTCCCTGGAGCTCTTGTACTCTATCTTTGCAAAGCCAGGACCATTGCTGCATCCACTTCCTGGACCACTGACTGCGGTGGCAGCTGATGATGGAATGTGCTCCAGAGCTGTAGGATTCAGATTTAAGACTGTAACCCAAAAACTATTAATATTTTCACTGCTATTCTTTTTGTTTAAATAAGCTTCTGACAACAACATTGCTACTGTAATTATAATTAACGGCATTACATTTATATAATTTTGCTATCATAATAAGTAGTTATAACACACTTTAGTAGTAGTGTATAACATAGTATATACGGTAGTAGGCAAGCCATGATTGTGAAACTGGGCCATAACAATAAATATAGATCGATTTATCATTTGAATTTAAGAGGATATGCTCATGCCACTGAAAATCGAAAATTTTAGTATCACTGCACTGCAGCAGAGCAGCCTAAACAGAATGAGAAAGATAACCTGTTCTGTTCTTAATGTCGATTAACTCTTTTTTCAATAAGAAACAAACGTAGGTGTTGCTTTGGCAGGTTGGTGTGTGACAGTAAACTCATTAGAGCATGATAAAGGACTTAATTAAGACTGAAACACAACACAACTGCTGCCTTGTGCGGCTCCATGCCATGGCAGAATCAACAACAACAAAAGGCACAAGTACACAAACACAACATTCATACATGTACTTTCAGCTGCCCACTTAATCTATTACATCATACAAATAGCAATGCATTTTCTGACGTTACCCGGCAAAGGCAGAAAGACATCCATGGATGCACAATCAATACAGTGACTGAAGTGGAATTCAGCAGGCACATTCCCCCCACTGGGCTTCTATAAGCACAATAATGCAGCTCAAGTAGCCGGGAAGAATTTTCACATTACCTCCAGAAAGCTGGTTCTGTTTAAGTGCTGAAAAAGAAAAAAAAGAAAAAACAGAGATATAGAAGACCTTAGGTGTGTGGTTATAGTTACACAACAGAAGTCAGGGGATGTAAAAGAGAAAATGTTGCCTTTGTGGTCAATGAGAAGCTGTGCCAGGCCACCTTCGGGCCAGAGTTGTTTCCTCTTAGTGTGTGACATAAAGGCCTCTCTTTAATGTGAGACAACATGACAACAGTCGAGGCCTCTGTGAAGGAAAAGACAAAGAGCGGGCAGCTCGGACTCTTAAGTGGAGGTGACATGCCATGATCAAAGAATAGACTCAGGAATTACGAGCTCACAAAGGGTCAGAGGGAAACGTCAAACAGTGCCAAAGGCACAGCGCTCAGCGACTGCTCCGATCTGGGAGATGAGAGTTCAAAAACTGTCAGAAAAAAATGGAACTCCTCAGCAATTAAGAGCTGTCATTTGCAATTTAAATTGCATTGGCAATTGGCGCAAACCTGTGATCCAAACAAGTGCATCAGACTCAAAGTGTGAAATAACAGGCTGCAAAAACGCTGCATGCCAAAATATTTTCCCTCCTCCGTTAGTCCTCGTCGCTTGCCCTTGCTACACCCACAGCATATCACTGAATGAAATGCAGCATGCAATTACCCATTATCCAATCAACTGGAGTCGACACTTAACCATTTGCACAGCTTTGGGCTCTGCCAATTAGCCACCAGGGCTCTCAGAGAGCTCTCAATAGCCAAACCACATTGCATAATCTTATGGCTACAGATTTATGCCACAACACTGGAGGAGAGGGTGCTGGAGGAGAGGTGGGCTGCTGTCTGAGGAGTCATCGTTGTTATTGGTGGCTCACAATGTGAATTTAGGTCTGGTCACTGACAACAGTTGTGATTCAGGCTTCAGCACCCTGGGGCGTTGGTTATTAGAATACAAAATACAGAGCTAGTCAATTGGAAGGGCTCCAGATCGTGCTCTTCAAAACCCCTTTAGATAATTCGCTACATTACATCTTCATCACCTACCCCCCCCTCCCTCCGACCAGCCGATCCTGTCATCCGCAATTGGACACACAGCCCTAATGCCTCACCCACCCCGTTCTTTTATAAATCCTGCCCTTGACCTCAGAGCACTGCCCCCTGTCCTGCTTCTAGACAGAATCAACAACCCACCACACAATCCCAATCATCCCAGACTGGTCCACTCACTCCGTGGTAGCTGGTGGCTAGCTGACCCCCTGAGGGCTTTCAACACAGGGGCCCCCGGTTGAGGAGCAAGGGTAGCTGCCAACCACCAGCCACTTCAACCTTGGCTGTCCGGATGATCGCATTTGTCAAGCCGCCACTCCATGTCAGCCCCTTGCAGATCTGATCACCAACAATTAGGCGTTAAAGGGAGGGGTGCCATCTTTTGGTGCACTAGGGAAGTATATTAACACCCCCAGTCTCGTCCCTGGTCACCTTCAGTGCGATGTTCCTTCTTGATATCCAGTTGTCATTTCAGCCCATGTCTCTGTTCTGCACAGCAACACACAACTTCAACTCTATCATTGTGATCAAGTGTGGAATGTGTTGCTGGTCATACTACATAGGGTCATTTCGTAAACAGCAGCTGACAACGCCAAAGCATCTAAAAGCACACAATGCAGTATACACAGCTGGTATAGTGAGCTAGTGCAAAACCTGATTCTCATCTCATACAATATCTTTGAGGTGTAGATTCCGTATATAAGAAAATAACTTATCATTGTTTCAGCACAAATCAAGTTCTCTTTGCAATGGGAACCAGTCAGTGGACTCACTGAATGATTATTTTATAGATATCATGCATCATCATGCTTGAACGTGACAATATCTTTATTTATAAATCATACTTTGTGAATTACTAGAGTTACTTATTACATGAATTACATGAAACTATCTTATGATATGACTCAGGATGAACAGATAAAACACAATTAAGTTCATATATAATATGAGTAATAATACAAGTCAAATAATATCAGCTAATCAAATAATAATATGAACAAATACTATAAATCAAAACAGAAACATCATTAAAACATTATAAATGCTGCATGACCACAATATCAGTAACATGTTAACAGTAACATTACAATCAATAAGAAATAAACATGTCATATGAACAAACACAGAAATCATTTACTGTTTGGCGTAAATCAAAGGTTTTGACATGAAAGCTTCCTTTCTTTATCCAGAGCACTGCTTCCATCTAGTGGTTAACTGGCATTATTGCAGGACAGACATGATCATTTGTACTGTCTTGACAAGTCGTCTTTTTCATTTTGTTCACCGGGGTGGTGCGGCCTCTGACCAGTATCAAGCCCTGGTCAGGAGAATGGCAGCAACGTGTGATGCTCATCTTACATGTGATGACTGTGTTTCTCAGAATAGGGTAAGAGAGTGTGTTTGTTTGTGTTACATGACTATCAAAGCCATGTTTCAAGCTTTAATAGTGCCATCAGAATGGCCTCTCACCCATACAGCAGCTCTTGGTTTTGGCCGAGGAGGCAGACCCTTGTCTTTAGCTATACTGGGGTTCTCTTTGGCTTTCCTAGGTGTCTGTCCTTGGCCTTCAGTTGGATGTGGGCCTTTACCCAGGAAGAAGTGCTCCCAGGCTGGGATGGACTCTTCCACACAAACCCAGTACCTTGTCTGAAAGAAAGGAACAATATGGTTATGGTTGTGTCACCAACCGAAAAAATTTCAAATATGATATTTTGATTGAAGAAGCTCAAACCGATTGTGTACTATGAAAAACTCATTACTTCCAGAACCAGGAGATGTGGGTGTGGTAGCTGTCTTCTTCTGAGACGATCCTTCATCTGCTGTAAGTCCTGCAGGATCAGAGGACACATGCTGGTCAACTGTGGCCATACAAGTTAGCAGGATTTTATTACATAAAAAGATAAGAAACATTTGTAAGACACTCAATTGCTTCCATTTTTCCTCTACTCTACATTTATCACTTCTTCTGAGGCTGTTTACACAAACCTCCTTGTACATTTGAAAATGCATTATCCACACTGGAACACCAGCACAAGAATAATAATGGTGTAGGCTTTGTTCCAACTGACAATATTTTGTATTTATTGTCAGTAAGTGTCCAAAGTAAAAAAAAAAGCGCTAAAATGTGAGGGTGCAGCGGAGCTTCAGTCCTCACCTGCAGTAACATGGCATTCCTGTGGCAAGCAGCTTCACGCTCCTTCACCTGCAGCCTCCTCGGGATGTTCAGCTGCTCTCTGCGACGCTCCATCTGCTCCAGCAGCTCTGCTCTTTTTCCTAAACTGATGTCGCAGACAGACACAGAATCCTTAAAAACAGTCCTGGTATGAAGACCTGCCAAGCTCACTCACACTGCTGGTGGGGATTTGCTCTGAAAGCATGCATGCACATGCACACACACACGCACACACACACTGACCAGTAAGTCTGCCAAAGATCACACAGACATACTATAATATTAAAATAACATCATCATGCTTCAGTCCACACATGTCAATGTGGCACATCTGACACCATATTACTATACCATATAACATAGATTATTATTTTTGTCCTTTATTACCACCCTGGCTAACTCTATTCGTACGTATTAACAGATGACTTAGTGTTGTAATGATCTGATATTGACATTTCCATTTTCTAATTACTGTACTCTTACTTTAATTGAACACTTGGGGTGTTATTGAATTAAGTGGGGAACTGCCTTAGCCTTGCTGCATATTGTAGAAACTAAGGGCCTGACCAGATAAATCTCTCTGAATAAAGTTGCTTCATTTGTTAAGAAAGTGAGGACGTACATAAATACCATGTGAGTGGAACTTATTAACTCTATTCCATGTTTAGTAACAAGACTAATCAGTAATATGCTGACTGGATCCGTGTGTTTAAGAATATATTCACGTTTGGTCATAGATGATTTTTTAAGGCAATTGGTTGGACACATATAGTAAATACTATAAAATGTTTGACTAAATCTGAGGCTATGATTATCACACTCCTTTATTTACTGTGATGAAGGGGGAAATATATATAAATACAAACACACAGATCAGTCACAACAATACGCCTTTTTCTGGTTTTAATACTGTAGCAAATCAATGTATATCTGGGATCTATTTTGAAAGAGTTCACTATGGTTTTACAGCAGCAAGTAATAGTAAATGGAAAATAGACAACAGAAATTATGAAATATTATAACACATTAAAATACTATTGTATTGCAAATTTCTGGATCCAATACTGCACAACCAATATTGGATTATTGCAGTATGTGACAGCGTCAACTCAAAAGCTAAACGTAAAAGCAAACGCTAATTTATCAAATGAGAACTAAATTGGTGCAATCACAGGATAATGATGTAATGTCAACATCATCGCTGTGCAGCCACGGTACGATGCTTTTTGGCCGCTCCAAGCATCCGTACCACAACATGACGAGCGCACTAAAGCAACTTGACAAACGGTAGCTTAGCACCGTCTACTGACGCTGTTATTGATCATATTGTATGCCCACCAGTTTAACATGGCATGTGCTAGACTTACATTTCTTCGTGTTTCTCTAATAACTCCATTCGCTGGCAGCCACAGCCTTCCACTTGTCCCTTTGTTCCGCTGTCCTGAAGTGACAAGTTTAGCATAACCTAACCGGAAGTGTTAGTTTGTGCCAGTGGAAGCGATTTGTACTTCAACATAAAAGTGCGATTTGATTGTACAAGCTGTTGATGTGAGCACCGTTGGACCTTTACAGTGACAAGTTATACGTGATCATTGTGTTACTGATTCAAATCGTGAATAATAAAAAAAAGGCTACATCTGACATTTGAAGTCATTCGATTTTACGACGATCATGGGGTTTTATTTTTAAGGATTGGATCGTTGGCATGGCTGTACCAGAAGCTGGTGTGTACCACTCACCATTTTATATAGGCTACAGTATATATATATATATATACATATATATATGAGAAAGAGAGAGAAAGAGCTTTTAAAGTCTCATACACTTCAGGCGACTATAGATCAGACTTGAGATGTGTCTGTTTTGCTGATTTCGGCGCAGGGATAAATTTCTCTCAACAGCTCAAATACATGTAGCACAAACGATTTCAGAAAACTACATCAAAACCCATATTTTATTTTATGTATAGCAATACAATTTACATATTAAATAACACTATGATAGAATGCTTTGCTGTAGCTTATAACAAAACAAACACATGAAAAAGAAATCAACTTTTTTTTCTCTTGATTCATGTTTAAAAAGAGGAAGGAACAGCCACCTTTTCCAAAAGGAGTCAAAGGAGAGGAAATTATCTAGTGACATCCAAATAGCAGACAACAGAATCATAGCCTCAAAAGGATGAGGACCGGAAAAAGAATAAGGAGAGGTGTATAATATCATCACAACCACTGCCTGAACAATGAAAGATGTGATGGGGAAAATTGTTATCTGCTGAGACAAAGTCACCTGGTGTCCTCAGAATCCACCACAAACAATGCCTTGAATGAGTTCCCATGAGAATAGATTGCTAATGGTTGTGATTATTAATCAGACTAGTGTCAGAATGAAAAACGCAAGCGTTTTATTATACACAACTTAACGAATGGTAGAAATAAATTTAGGTTACTAAATTAATGAACAATAATATTGGAAGTGGATGATGACATTTCAAAATCTACTAAATGAATCATCTCCTCTGACACAGTCCATACATACAAAGTTTACAGAGAAGTTCTGTTTGACAGATCCAATTAAACATATGTACATTTTCACTGAAAGTTCAGATGTGTGTGCAACTTAATGGCAATACAAACACTCTTCATTCAGATGATTAATAATCATCTGGAAACAGCAGGAAAAATGGCAGTGATGCTCTGAAGGGCCTGGTCACATCAGCAGTTTCAAAACCAACATTTCAGATATAAGTCCATTTCACTTGCAGTGTGTAGGCTATTCAGCATGTGAATACACACTGCAAAGCTGCAGCAAACTCTCAGTATTGGTAATAATAAAACTGGGAGATCCACATAGATGAAGCAGCGTTCACAATAGTATTCTGTCTGTGAATAAAATGTCCCACCTGGGAGATGTATCAGAGTCAGCATGTATAGATACAAGTGACTGTTTTGACTCAAGTAACTGTCAACGAACCAGCTAAACAGATTTCCTTAGCCTCTTTCTGGCATAACCAGACATGTAAGGAAAGTGAATAATTAAAATGAAATATGAAAGAAATAACAGGAAACAAAAATAATTTCACATGAATCTTTACTGCTTTTCTGTCCCATCAGATTATTGATTGATTTACCTCTGTAACCCAAATGATCACATAAGAATTTGTTTTGAATATGTTAATCTGTAAGGTATGTGTGTGTTGGTACGTTAAATACCTTACATAATGAGGACATTATCGGAAAGAGAGGATGTTTTGACAAAGGGCTGTATGAAGACTTGGTTAGGATAAGATCTAGGTTAGGGTTTGGATTAGATTTAGACAAAAGTTAGGATAAGGTCTAGGTTAGAGTTAGGATAAAGTCTAGACTAGAGTCAGGATAAGGTCTAGGTTACGGTTAGGATAAGTCTAGATTAGGTTTAGGATAATGACTAGGTTGGGATAATGTCTAGGTTAGGGTTAGGATAAGGTCTAGTTTAGGGGTGGGATAAAGTCTAGGTTAGGGTTTTGATAAGGTCTAGACAAGGGTTAGGATAAAGTCTAGGTCAGGGTTATAATAAAGTCTATGTTAGGGATAAAGATAAAGTCTAGACTAGGATAGGGTTAGGACACAATCTAGGTTAGGGTTAGGATAAAATCTAAGCTAGAGTTAAGGATAAGGTCTAGACTAGGGTTAGGATAAAGTCTAGGTTAGGGCTAGGCTTTCAATTGTGATGGTCAAGGTTAGAAGTTATGGAATGCATTACTTAATGACTGTCCTCACTAAGAGTGAAGCACAAGAATGTATGCGTGCATGGGGGTGTGACAGCAATTTGGTAGTCAGAAGAGAAATCAGCAAAGACAGGAAAAGCTCAACCCCAACACCATTTACTGCACAACGAGGATTCATCAGATCTTTGGTGAATGTTTTTTTTAGGACTTTTTCACCCCTTTATTTTGCCGTTCCACACACTGGTTTGTGCTGTGTCAAGAAAAACAAAATGATAATATGCTTTCACAATGTTAATTTCACACCATTGGTACCAGAGGTAATGGATATCTAGTTAGAACATTTTCATTTGAGATGCTGCCTGTATACCACAAAACCACAAAAGCTACATCTCTGGAAAAAGACAGGGAGGAATGGAAACTGTGCACACAAGGCCTTTGGGGGTTGAATAGAGAGGTCACACACTCCCAGACTTGCTCTGGTTTCTACCAAATAAACTTTGAACATGTAGTTTTTTTGCAAGTCCAGTCACATAAAAAGATCACTTATGTTTCAGTCTGCAATACTGTATATTCTATCGAAATTCACCAGGTTCTAAAAACACTTGTGGATGGTTGATTTAATGAGAGGAACAACGGGGGACCCCATTCCCAATGGGGGTCTATGTGTAATATGTAATTTGTTAATAGGTCCCAGTCAGTCAGGATTTGAAGGGGGGAAAATGACCTTGTTATTGTTTAAAAATCTGATGAAGTGATATTAAGTGCTGTCAATGCATCCTAAGGCAGAGAGATCCTAATGCGTACTAATCCACTGCTGAAAATAGCTCTAAGCAATAGGAATACGTCCTCCTATTTGAATAACATTTGCTGACGACAACAGTGCCCAGTGGTTTTTGGAAAATCTATCCGTACCCTGGTGCTGTTTGTTGTACCCTGATATTCTATGACAGGACAGCCCTTCAAAGGCAATAAGTATTAGCCAGAAGATGGGTAGAGAGTATGCTAGTACAATTTAAAAGGAGTTGAATTTTATACATACAGTGTTTTTCTGTATTTGTCTGAGTTTTGTCAATAGAGGAAGTGTTGACTTTTGTCTCAAATCTTGTCACATTATTGCTATATTATTCCAGTTAGAAAATAAACCAAATATGGTAACAGTAGGCCATTATCATGTTAATTGTAAGTGTAAATTATTTTTTGGAGATAATGAGTATAATTGAGGATGTTAATGATGTTGCTTAATGCGACAAGAAATGTTTTCGGATATTAGACTTGACTCTTATCTCTTAAATTGTACAACACAACATGGGAGCTGATATGGGTAGTGTGGGCCTCAAAAGTCTTAATATCAACAATTAAAATAAAGTCAGGAAATAGAATGAAATCTATCTTTGTAAAAGAAAATATATTTTACCCAACATTAAAGACAAGGCTAACTCAAGGCTAACATGCCATGCATCAGAAATAAAGAATCACAAATGTTCAGTATGTGGTTTCAGGTCTACAATTCTGTAATCAAGAAGAATCCTCTAAAAGATGTATGGTGTTAGAAACTTAAGCAAAACAAAAAGATTATTCAGGTTTTTAACTCTTAAGACATCTGTGCAAATAAAATGAATAAGTTAAGGAACCCAAAGTCTGTTTTAAACCCTGTTTCACTTCTAAAACATAAGCAATTTGTTGCATAGAGGTTGTTGTTGAGTCTGCTGTTCCTCAGCAGGTCATACATGCTCAACCCTATAATGACAAACAATTAAACACATGATCTGTGGCTTCTCTGTCAGGGAATGATCGGAACAGAAAAAACACGAGTTTTTGAGATGAAAGGAAGAAATGGCTGGTTGCATCATGTGCTGTAGTTCATAAGATGTATCAAATTTAAAATCTCTACTGGTGGCGTCTGTACCTGTGTATGTGAAATCAGATGACATTGCAGCATAACAAGGACGTAAAGCGGTGACTGAGTCTGCTTCCAGATCACTGTGAGTCAGCCAAGTACTGGAGTGGTAAACTATGGGATGCATTGGAAATCAACTGGCTTGTGGCAGGTGGCCACAAAAGACATGTACAAAAATCACAAAGTTATTATAATAAGGATATATTTATATATGTATACATACAGTATTTCCATATATTAAAAAGCATAAGATGAATTGTACAAAGAAATAATAAAAGTTCACAGTAGCAGTTCTTACACCACCTTAGGTGTTCTAACATGGGTGTGACTCTAATTGGAGAAAGTGACAACAACAAAAAGTAAAGAGAAAATTATTTTAGGAAAACAAGCACTTTTGTCTGTGATGATAGCCTCCGAGATTGTGTTTTTTTAAATACATGAGTAGTATGGGTATAATGAGTTAGCAGGAGGGAGGAGGTGCTATTGAGCTGAAATCAACCAGTATTTTGTGACTGAGGCTGAGATTTGTAACTTCCTCCATGAAATAAACTGGAAGATGGCAAGTGGAATAAAGTCCTTCACAGAAGCAACTGGTTCAATAGGGGCCATGAGCCACAGAATGTCAAACAAATAAAAATAAATAGGAGATCAAGTGAAGAAAAGCCAAGTGAGTCAGCTTTAGTATAGGCAGTAACACTGACATTATATTATAGTGCAAACAAGAAAGGACAGAAAATAGTTTTTCGTTGCCTACCAACGCCGCTGTGAAACTGAAAAATGCAGGTGCAAATCCTTCAGGAGGAGAACATTCAGACATAAAATGGCAAAAAAAAATAAATATCAAAAACTTTTTATCAGTGTAAAAAAGTAATCAGGTTATTCATTTTAACCAAGAGTCTGGCAAAAAAGGCCTCAAAAAGTCTTGTCCACAATAGTTCCTTGATGTTTTACAAAGGTAAGTACCACCTTTGTTGGCTTGGGAACCTCACAGGGGGTTTGGACCCGTAGGCCTCTGAGGGCCTCTCTTACACCAATGATGCCATGCTCTCTGCCCGGTCGGACTGGTTGGGCATGGTCAATACGGTCCCGTTAGCGTCCCTTGCCAGAAGAGCCATGCCGTTCTCTGTGGTGCTGATGAGGCTGAGCAGACCTTTGTATAGGTAATGGTACAGGTCCTGTGGACCAATCAGGAGCAGAGAAGAGAACAGAGGAGACAAATTTACAATCACTATGCTTTTTCTCATTCCAGCCATATATTGTAGTTACACTGCTTATATAGTCAAGGATGGGATGGTTACTTTAAAAATGTAATCCAGTACAAGTTACCTGGTAAGTGTAGTCAGTAACTTATTCTAGAGTACTTAGTCAGTAACGTACTCTGAATTACTTCAAGACCAAGCATCAGTTAAGTTATTAATTATGAACTATTCAGCTGTATTTACTTTAGATCACGATTCACTTTTTTGCAGACTAACATTACAACTTTTTGGTGAGTCATCATCAGCACTTACAGTGCTAAAATGTTTTCCAGTAGTAGTTCCATAGTATAGAAGCATAGTAGCATGAGTAACAGTATTACAGTAGGGACTGTTAGGGAGCAGAGTATAGACTGTTGTCAGACTCACAATGTCTGTGAAGACTCCTGGTCTTATGAGGTTTATCATCTTGGCCACGTGGTATAAATTGACTGTGTCCTCGTTCTCCAGCTGCTGAGACAGGGTGGTGAGGGCACACAGAATGCCAGCTGACACTACTCCCAACCTGACAACCACACACACACACACCCCTTCATTAACTGGAAGACTCATAGACTTTTCTTAGTCATAGCTGGTTTAATTGCAACATGCAAATTCATGCCGCCACCTCCCCTCCACTTATTAGGTCAGTTTTTGGTGCTGGCCAATGAGGGTTGGATTCGTCGATCCTAAGCTTTGTTTTTTAATTCTATGCAAAATTGTTTCTGTTTGTCCATTCATTTAAATAATACATTGTCACCTTTCTCTGTTACTTTTGGTTTTAAAAGCTCTGTGTAAAGTTGCATTTTACTCGGTTTTAATCGATTATCAATCTCATTGATAAAATCTGTAGATTAAAACCTCTGGCCACAGCACATCTCTAGAGAATTGCTGCTATGCACTGCTATGCTAATCACTTCTGCTCAGTTTTTTCAGCCAGGCAGGGGCTGGGTCAGTGTGCTGGCTGTGGGTGCTTCCTGCACACCCTTTAATCTGATTTGCCACCACAGCGGCCACCGCAGCCAAAGCTGGAATGCACCCCTTTGCTTGGCATATTAATTGTCACATTTAGTTTCAACAAGTAAAATTCTTCTCCTGTGTAAAATAAAGATTTTACTGTGCTTTGTCAGTGTGAACATGTGCATTGCGTTAGTGTTGGTAAATTCGAGTTTTTTTACTGACTTGAATCTTCGAATTTCGGACGGTAAAATTAACAAATCTTTTTGAGTCATTTTGTGCATTTCGTTCATTTTAACAATTGCGGCGGACTCAAACCCACAATCCCTGGCTTAGGAGGCCAGTGCCTGATCCATTAGGCCACTGGGGAATGGCTTTAGTAAAGTAAGTCTCAAACTTTTATTTTTAACATTTTTGGTCTTTTTTTTTTTTTTTTTTACTAAAATTAAGCAAAGACTTTCACAGTTTAGGATTGTCACTGCTATGATTAAAACTTTGTTAGGGAGTGCACCCTTGTTCAACACAGCGTGAGGCTCCCTGGACAGTGCTGGGACATCCTTTACAATGGTTACAATAGGGTCTCTTTTCTATTAACTGCCAGTAGTGCAGCAGAAACCACTGCTTGCTACACATGCCTGGCTGAGCACTGACTGCACAGACAATTAGGACAAGTCTCTAACTGACAATCTCTTAGGTGCTGCAAGCTGCCTGCACCATAGCAACCAAATGAAGTGCTAAATTAGACACTTGTCTTCCGGAGAACGCAACAAGCAATCTTCCTTACTTTAATGAATAAACATGAGTAGAACTGTTGGAGCGCTGTTCAAAAACACAAGCATGTGTCACTGCCAAAGACAATTTCATTAATTTCTGTGGGGCTTTTTATTGAGTTACCAGTAGTGGGGAGAAGTCAGTGTGTCTCTTCAAATAAAGATAGCAGTAAAACAATAACTTTCCCTACTAACTTTGATATGTAGACTGGAAAAACCACCTGAAGTGAATGAAAAATAGTGAGATTTGGATGTCCTAACACAACATTGCTGCCAACATTGCAACGACGACCCGCTCCTGCAGATTAATCCTCCACAACATCAGGAGGATACGTCCCTTTCTAACCGAGAAGGCAACACAGGTTCTGGTTCAGGCTCTGGTAATCTCACGCCTGGACTACAGTAACTCCCTCATAGCTGGTCTGCCAGCATTTGCCATCCGACCTCTGCAACTCATCCAGAATACAGGAGCTTGTTTGGTCTTTAATTTACGTAAATTCTCCCACACTACACCACTCCTCCACACCCTCTACTGGCTGCTGGTAGTGACTCCTATCAAATTCAAAGCACTGGTACTCTCCTACTGTGCTGTGAATGGTTCAGGCCCTTCCTACATTCAGAAAATGGTCAAACCTTACACTCCAGCCCGTCCACTCCGATCTACCACTGCCAGACAGCTTGCCACTCCCTCACTGCAAGGGGCGGCCACCGCCAATCTAAATCCCCTCTGTTCTGTGTGCTGGCTCCTCAATGGTGGAACGAGGTTCCCATAGACATCAGGACAGCAGAATCTCTCCAATGCTTTTGTGGCACACTGAACTGGCAAACTCACCTATTCAGACTGCACCTCACTGCCTGATCAGTGTATATCTCAATGTTGAATGTACTTATTGTAAGTCACTTTGGATAAAAGTGTCTGCTAAATGACTGTAATGTAATGTTTTAGCTGGGTTTTAGACCTAAACCCATCAACCTATCCTGAGGTGACACATAATAGGAGAACATAGAAATTTAGAAAAATGTTAGACTGACTCATTGTGGACAATGGTTGGTCCATCACTGGTGAGCACCTCCCCTCTAACGACTTTGATGAGGTCAAAGGTCTTGCTGATGGCTGCATTGGGGTTTGGCCACTTGGGGCACCGAAAGTGATGGACAGCTAATATGCAGTCATCCTGGAAGTCACAAAGGGTGAGGAAGTTGTAAATACAACAAGAGAGATGGAGGTTAGATTAGGTAGGATTTGATGTAGGACATTAATATTTAAATTGTCTCTCACACAGGCACACACACACATACTCACTCTCTCTTTCTCTCCCTCTCTCACTCTGTGTGTGTGTATGTGTGTGTGGTTATTCCCTACCAGTCCATAGTTGGCAGGCACCATAACAATACTTTGTACTTTGTGGTCACAAATCATTCTCCAAAAGTCTGTGGTGTGTGGCAGAGGATGCTGGGTAATTATGAATTTATTACTCCAGCAATACTTCTGTTTAAAAACATAAAAAAATGGACTGTAACACCCTAACATGAACAACATGACATGTGCTGGCAATAAAATGATATTGAATTGACAATTAACTGACGAACATTTCATCAACATACACCAATTTTAACATGACTAGTAACATCAAGCTCATTTTACGAATCATGGACAGCCAGTAGAAACAGTTGCATCATGTGTCATGTATCACTGTATCATCTATCATGTTTAGTTTTGGTGGAGTACCAAGAGAAAAGGTTCATAGGTGATGGGGCTCATTGATAAAGTACAGTCTCACAGACACTACAGTGATCGAGCTCACTTGAGTTACCTGAGTTACGTGAGTCCCCAAGCATTAGCAATCATCAGAGTTAAATTTTCACATGCACACAAGGACACACAGTCTGACATATTATCATAAATGTCGTAGTGAGAAACCTAAATAATATAATTATTGAACTAAATTAGAAATTATAATAGCCTGAGTAACTCACTCCATCAGTATTTGAGCCTGCTAATTGTTGCTGATTTACTCAGTTGGGACATACAAGTTGGGGAATGATGTTTCGGAGGAACTGTCCCAGACTTGGAAGATCGTCAGATTCACAGACCCGTCATATGCAACTTGTATTTATTCTCTTTGTGTCTGTGTTGTATTTCTTGGTTTTATTGCTTTGGTTGTGAGATCTGTCCTTCTTAGTGCATTCCAAGTGAACTCACCATGCATGTCATAGGTGACAATTTAGGTACAATTTAAGTCATTGGAAAAGTTTGTCACACATGTAATATTGGTTTATGTGTTTTATCTGTCAGTTGTACACCAAGGGCAGTGTAGGATCTAGTGTGTGGTAACTTGACCCACAGTACTGACAAAAAGTCAGAAAATTTCAGCCTCAGCTGCTTTCATCTTGGCTGTTCTTTTTTCATACTTTCAAAACATCAGAGAGCGGGAGAGCGTGTAAAGATCAATGCCTGACAGAAAAAGTGGATGTACTGACCATGATGTAAGAGGCATTAATGTAATCGGTGCCTTTGATACCAGGCAAATGTGCCAGGAAGACTTGCTCCGCTGTTGGGGTAGGCAGGGAGGTAATTGGGGTTTGATTGGAAGGGAAAGAGAAACAGAATCCTCATTTACCACAAGTCAATTAGAACAGAACGATCCAACAGAAAGGCCACTTGGCTGGTGATCTATCTATCTATCTATCCATCTATCCATCTATCTATCTATCTATCTATCTATCTATCTATCTATCTATCTATCTATCTATCTATCTATCTATCTATCTATCTATCTATCTATCTATCTATCTATCAAGGCTGGAAGTTACTTAGCAACTGACTGATGGCAGCTACTTTTTCATTGCTAACTTACACTATTCTGTACATGTTAAGAATGTATTATATATGTTATATGTGAAAGGCTTCTACAAATTACAGCAGTTTTACTCAGCGTTATTATTTCCCACTGTGTACATCTTGACAAAACTTCATTTTGGATTTATATACAGGTTTTTACATGGCACTTACATGGCACCCCAGAGGAATTGTGATTTTTCTCTTTGTTGGTCTCCTGACTGCTGAAACTGTCTGTTACCAGCTGAAACACAGGGGAAGGGTGAAAGTGTAAAAAAACATAAAAAACATTTAAACAACATACTGATTAATCCCAACTGTGAAGAAATGTGGAGATCTTTTAAACAAACAATACAAGATTACTTTTTAAAGACTTTCTATTTTTAAAATATTAGGTTAGCCACTCTGTAGTCCATAGTGACTTTAGTATTGCCACAAAGGTAAAGCAGAAAGAGGCATAAGGTAATAAAATACACATTGATGAAAAGAAATACAGTATATGGAACAACCAAAGAAAACAACAGAGCTAAGGACAAAAACTTCATTCGGCAAACTGTTCATGAAGTCATAACTTTGTCACAGTAAGAAAGAAAGTAATTGTTTTTGCACCCACTGTCTGGTGCCACATACTCTCCTACTGTCAAGACTTACTGCCACTGTAATAATGTCATCACACCCCAACCACCACAAACTACATGAAGAGATAATCTTTTTTATTAGTCAATTATCAATAAATATCAACTTCTTGTCATTATTTAATTTATTGCTCACTAATTTCTGGTAAATATTGTGTTTGTCCATTCTGAAACAGACCTTATAAATCCTGTTGCCATTCAATTTTGTTGTCAGACAATTTTAATATTGTTGTAACTTATCTGAACTGTATTTTTGCTGAAATCAGAAGTTGATACCAAATGATGAGGTATAATGCATAAATGTTCCAAAACAGGATGAGCACTCAGATATGATATTGGGAAGCATTGCTTAATTCCACTGTACACTGCACATAATAATTTGAAGAATTTGTATTTTATATTATTTGACACTGCACTCTATGGTCTGCTGTATAGTGCTGCATAGCCAAAAAACAGTCAGAGATTCATGCTGCTTATAAGGTTTTTGCTAACCAGTGTAATTTTTAGCATTCTCCTCTCCTCTCGAGTAGCTGTCCCACGAGTGTAGTGAAGCATTTATTTGACAATATAGTGTAAAATATGTCCCTATATACCTTGAACTGTTTATCCAAACATGTCCAGCCCGTGTGCCCCGGTGTAGAAATGCTAGTAAAGTAGCTGTGAAGCTGGCTGGCTGCCTTCCCTGTCTCCTTGGCCAAAATAGCTTCCATCAAGGCATTATGGATGAAGATGTACTGCTCCTGAATTATGGCAAGATACAAAAATGATGTGAGCAACTGCTAAGGCAAGTCTGACCGTGATTAAGACTAAGATTAAAGTTAAAAGTGACAAGAGTGAAGTGAAGTCATTTCTCGGAACTCTTCAACATGACCAATGCTCAGATTTCATTGGTTCTATTTGATCAGTAAAGAACACTTGCCCACTTTTATTAATTCAATTCAACTGGGAGTTTACACAGCCTTTATCACTTTAGCACTGAGGTAATGGATTGTAGTTCAAATTGAAATCATTACAAATTGAAATCATTATCGTTACATTCACCAACTCACTATTTTAACTGTACTTCTCTCATATGGCATTGACACTGATATTAGTTAATAGTACTTTTACAAGATCATACCCATTGAGATTATTATTATTATTGAACCACACGCCATTAACATGGAGCTGTCTTTCTAGACATCTGGCTGTCCATTGATGACTTTAGTTCCATCTTGTCAGTAGAACTGCAGATTATTAGCAGCACTTGACTCAAAGAAAAAGAAGGATGGCTGGATTCTGGCATATGCAATCAAGCAAAAGGTGTTTTGGTAATTTTTCCTCACCCTTGCTGAGGACCTGAGTGAGAGGATGTCATGCCTTTTACAACTCGTAGATGGGTAGTTCGATTGAAATCTTCTAAAACTGAATATTCTACACACTGCACAATGGAGATATCACAGTGATCCCTGCACATCTGGCACATCTCCACCATAGCCGTACAAAAAATGAAGCTACTTATTATGATCAAACGCAAACAGATCCGTTTTAAAAGTTTTAAAGAAGTATGACTCACAGCCACATAGTTGGCATGAATGAAGTCTGTGTGTCTGCTGTCCTTCCCAGCCAGCAGTCGTAGCTTCACCCAGCTGTGGTCATCTTAGTAGGAAACAGCAAGGAAAACAGTTAACGTGTGAATGAAACCACAGCAAGAGTAAACATTAAATCGGAACACAACACTGACAGTGTAACACTGTTGACTTGATGTTCTTTTGAGGCACCTTCTTTGGACCAGAAAACACATAAACACTTCCGCATTAAATATAGGTCAAACTAACATTCAGCATTCATTTTATGAAACAGACTGAGTGTCTTCAAAACACAGCCAACTAGACCTCACTTACACAAAATTGACAAATTGCACCCATTCTCAGAATGTTTTTATAAAGCCATCATCCTCAAAGTAGCGACACTTTGCGTTTTTCTTTTCCTCTGTTGTACCATTGAAAGAGCTTTCTGAGCTACATTTGCTGCATTACAACATTGCCAGCTTATGTCCAAATGACCTCGTATAATAAGAAAACAATTTTGATTACTGTTATGTTTAGCTTTGTAAGCTTTGTCTCTTGTAAGAGCTTTTGTACAGTTTAGTCAAATGTGTTGTGGTTTAATGCTTGAACACAGCAAAAGTAGTGTAAATGAACTGTGTTTACTGAGCAACTTGACATAAAAACTGCTATTGAAGCAGTGTAGATTAATAGACTTTGAATATGCTGGTGATTTAAAGTTGAAGAGAGCCAGGGTGAAATATAGGAAAAGGAGCCGGAAAAGAGACCCTGTAAGAACTGCTTCAAGTCTGAAAGATATCTGTTGACTGGCTGAGCTAAAATTTTGTAAAAGGTAGCATGAATTCACAATGTGTACACAACATTCAGTCTGTACTCACAGGCCACTAAGTTGGCATATATGTGCTTGTTTTCAGGGTGGTTGGAGTGCTCTGAGGTCATCCTCATATCAGTAGCAGTGCATCTCTGAACCTCCTAGGAAGGACAAAACACACGCACACGCACACGCACACGCACACACACACACACACACACACACACACACACACACACACACACTATGATAACTATAATATTCCCATAAAGTTACATTTTCAGAAAACGTTCTGTCAATGTCCATTCTGTCTACTCATGACCCTTGACTTTTTGTCTTATACCATCATCACTTAAAAATTTCCAAAATATGCCAAAATATAGTCCATAATTTGCAAAGAAATTTATTTCATGCACTATGTTCTCGTTAGGATGAACACTTTCAGTTTTTGTTGTAACACTGCCATTGGGACACAGTGTCACACAAAGTGCTCACAATATCTCTGCTGACTCGGTTGTATGTGAGGGGCTCTGTTTTTCCACTTAGGGAACTATTTCAGAAGTTCGTTCTTTGTCTTTCTATGAAGAGGGTGGTCCAGGGATGTAAAAACAATCATGTTTAATCAGGAAACAAAGCAAAGACTGAGAAAGAACAGCGACAGAAGCTCAATATTGTGACAAACTATGAATGTGAAGGGAACTTGCAAGGCTAAACTAAACTAATTACCATAATCTTTCACTATGTGCCTCTTTGTCTTCATCATCTCTTACTATGTCTGCATTCAATATTTATTTGACAAGGGAACGTATTTATAAAAAAGAAACATCCATATTTTTTCCGTACAAGATCAAATACACTCATGATAAAGATAAATAATTAGTAAACAGCCATGCACAGTAGTGTGATTAGTATCCTAGCAAAGCTTTAGAACTTAATTGTGAGTACAGATATCGACCAAGTCTGCACTGACATAATAAACGGCAGTGGTAACCTACTCTTCTACATCGTCATCACAGCCAAGCCCTCATGCTAGCGAGTGTGTTCATATGCTAGTTAATAGACGGTACAGATTGACTGATGAGATGGAGTGCTCATGTACTATGCTGAACTTTCTACTGCTATTCCGTGATCCAAGTGACTGACTATACGTATGTGCCTTCCTCTTATGATGTTATATTTATAAATCATGTAGCTTTACAATGAGCACATCATTTATTCGTCTGCTCCAGTTTTACAGAATTTTTACTGCTACTTTTTCATGTCATTATTCTCAGCAACAGAGTAAAGGCAAAAAAAGTGTAAGTGCTAAAAACCACAATATGTTGTGCTTGCTTAGCATCAAGTGGTAGAGAGTCAGTGAGTAGCAGATAGAATGGCACATTCCACAGTTATCTGGACATTTTCTCTTGGGAATGCTAAGAAACCCCAAAACAGAGCTAAACAAGTGAATATTGTAGTGAAGACACCAGGTGGACACAAACTTGATTCCAAATAAGGCTCTGTAGCTGCTGGATGTGACAATAAGTAACCCTCATAACCACTTGAAATCTTGAAATGTAATGATGAACAATATGTTGATTTTCAATTCAGTATTTGTTTTGGGTCTTCTGTTATGTTAAAAACAGGACTAATCATCATGTTTGTACAGGACATTACTGCTTACCTCAAAATCGAATCCATTGAATACATGCTGGATATTTGAATAGAGTTCGGAGACATGTTTGATGAACTGGTTGACCGGGATGGCTTCCATGTCATCTGCAAGAAACAAAATCATGCAGGTTTACTTTACAGTTCCATGGAAACAATAAACTTGACAAATAGAAAAAAGCACACAATTATGTGACATCCTCTGTTTCTAACCTATGATTACCCTGAGAAATTGATGTTAATGGATGAGGAGGGATGTTAATTTTGTAAAACACTACCATGTTCATGTAGTTTAAAAACAATTAATCAAAATACCAGGCATGGGGCAACTCAGCCATATTTAACATTTGCTAAGCGGCACTTTTATTGAATCCATTCCCTTCAGTTGTCTCATTCTGTTCAGTAATTTAAGCTAACTATAGTTTCACTTCCTCTGCATGATCACAGAGGACCAAGCAATTCAGGAAAGGTTGCATTAAAGCTTGCATTAGTCTAATGGCTCAGGACTGGAGCAAATGTGTCATCAGACTGGCTTACACTTATATATATGAAGACCTACAAAATGATTGCTGTTCTCTCTGATGCTAAACTCGACCCAAATGACGGGAGCCTTAAAAAAGACGCAGAAACATTAGATTACACTGAAAAGCTCTTACAGCTTCCGTCACATTAAGTGTCATCACATTTTAACAAGAGCATACACTGGCTCACTGTAACTTGGTATCTCATGAGGCAGTCATCTGGGAATGCAAGTCAGAATTATTTGTGTGTCAGTAAAAACAATGGGCTGCTGAGAGCTATGCAAAGGCGTCTGGAACGAACAATAAGCTACATGGATAACTGATAATTTCTTTTATTAGGTTGCCATATTTCAGACTAGAGTGATCCCTCGCTATATTGCGATTCACTTATTGCGGCTTCACTGTATTGCATTTTTTTACTATTTAATTCTCTATCACAGAGTTTATCGAAATAAAATACCGTATGTACAGGAATTTCATGCTAAAGGAATGGAATACTTTTATAAGGTATGTATGTCAAATAGAAGGCTTTTTTGTAAGAAGAAACTAGCTGCGGCCTCTTCTATTCCTCATGCACCTATGTTTCTTTTCTTGATTTACCTGTCCCTCAGAATAATACAAACTCA
This sequence comes from Trinectes maculatus, assembly GCA_016785345.1. Lineage (NCBI taxonomy): Eukaryota > Metazoa > Chordata > Actinopteri > Pleuronectiformes > Achiridae > Trinectes > Trinectes maculatus. The sequence goes on from JAFBJQ010003419.1 coordinate 144,359, forward strand.
TGCACTGAGGGCCTCTGATCTCTGTGCAGGCATTTATTTTGTTGAACATTGTACAGAAGTGTAATTTGGGATAATAATTTCAGATACACTGTAATCAGTGAACTCATGTATGCATCCTGCTAAAAGAGGATGACAATCTTTCAAAACAGGCCACAGAAATACACTGGTCTCCTACAACATTAATACCAGTCAGTTAATGTTGTGGCTGATCAGTGCGAGTAGCAAGCATTTGCTGAATGGCGATTATACAAGTGAGATGTTCTTACCTTGGTTAGGGATGACAGGGATTGACTCGTTAGACCCCATCCTGGGTGAAGCGCTGTCTTGCACACAGAAATGGGCTGTCTGGAAACAGCGCCTGTCAGAATGAGAGATTACATTTGATCTGTTTAGTGATTAATCCTCTTGGTGTATCAAATGTGTGACTAAAAATCTAGACTAGTGTCCAACTGAAATGTTTTTTAAAAAACAAAAAAACAAAAACAATCAAAAAGATACACCACTAAATTAAATGTACCTGTCTGGAGATTTAATTTGGAACTGACAAAATCAGAACATCATCAGACATAAATGGATCATCCTGGAACTGACAGGAATAACACAGGCAGATAAAGTGTCATGTAAAGCAGTTTGGTATGGAGATTTTCTCTGTACAGTTTCCCAGTTTAGCAGCAGTCAATCCTGTTGCCATCTATATGACCACAATCTTGTTATTTCTTTAACCAGGCAGTGACTGTGAAAGGATGGACGATGTGACAGCTTCCAAAAGTGAGGCAAAAACATTGCTTGCATCATCAGTGTCAAATATTTTTTTTTCCAAAGGTGTCTTCTGTCATGTTAGGTAGTTCTTATCACACTGATGTTGGCTATATGTATGTATGTTCATGTTATTGGATGGTAAAATTTAGTTGAGACATCAGGATTGAGATTCATGATTTTTCTGGGCGGGTGCAATGGCAGAACATCAGTACAGAGGCTATGGTGCAAGATGGCAACAGCCATACAGTAAGTGTGTGTCCATTCTGAGCTGCTGTAGAATGTGGTGGTGCAACATTTTGGACTCCTTGTAAAATATCCTGATGTATATTATATTAATTGTGTTACGGTCTGGGTACATCCAGCCCAGCCTCCATCCACCCTCTGTAGCTGAATACACGTTTACTCTGAAACATACAATTGTCAGCAACTATTATTTTTATAGCAGACTGGTAAATGTGTTCAGTCTTTAAGAAACACTGGTTTTGTTAGCGTGTTTGTTATCAGGGGCTATGACAGACTGTATTTGATGGAAAATGTCAGTGCAGCTGTTCCAGCTTTTGTCGCAGCTCAGTATTTATAATGCTCTAAACTCTGTGATGATGCATTTTTTTTTTACCTTTTTCTTTTGTTGGCCAAAAAAAAAATTTGAAAAACAACATTGAACAGGAAAACCAGAAATTCATCCATTTTCCCAACAGCTCGGCCATCACATTTTTAAAGAGTAACAACATGTGCTGATGTACCCACCTCCAGCAGACGATCACAGCCAGCAGGATTACGGAGTACACGAGAGTTGGAGTTGAGACAACCACCAGGAGTACCAGCGACTCCACACAGCCCAGCCCTTCCCCAAATGCAAACCCTCGCCTAGCATAGATCAGGTTGGTCAGTGCAGCAGGATGGTCTGGGGGGAAAGAAAATGAATAAAGGAAATAAATACATTATACAGGAATTATGTGCTGATTGAGATAGCTCAAGAGGGATTCAGATGAGAATGTGACAAAAAAACAAATGACATAACAAACAGGTGTTATTTAAAAGAGAAGGGGAACATTATTAAAAAAAAGACATTAAATAAGATAAGAACATCGTGTTCAAATACCCACAGCTGAGAACCAGAAAATTCATTTTATCATCACTTCCAAATTAAATTCTTCTGATGTACAGAATTTTGAACTTTTATTTTTCTATTTGATAGAAAAGTTGATTGTATACAGTAAGTCTATGTTTTTAAGATAGTATGTTACCGATCAAGAAAAAACTGTGCACAGCTGTTTGAATGTGAACTTTTGCTGCTGACTGAAGAAGCTGGAAATTCAAGACACACACACACACACACACACACACACACACACGAGAAGCATTCTGCAGCACAGTGTGAGGTCTGGTTGGTGTTGTCCCACAAGATGCAAAGCTGACGTGCTAATCTTGGCTAAACATCTGGACCTACTGCATGAAGAAATTCTCCTGTGACCTAAGACAGCACAAGTGGCTCCTTCAACTTTATCTGACTGAAAAAACACAGAATGTTTCAAATACAAGTGATCTCATCTCATCTCAAGTGACCACAGTGAAAACAAAGAGGTGTAGACTGCCATTACTGCCAAGTCCAAAGCTCTGCAGGCTGCACACACTACATTTGAGGAAGTACAACAAAACTCAAAACAACACTCGGCTGTGGATATTTTCACCCCATACTCCTCAGCAGCCCTCATGGTCTTCAATCCGCACCTTTGCCTGGAGCCAAACATTACAGCAGGCTTAGGGGTCCAGGATGGAACCTGCCCCAACCCAAAGTCAGCTGGCATTGGCTCCAGCTCTCTCCTCAGCCCTCAAAAGGATAAACTGGAGATAGTGGATTAATGTATGTATATTTGGATGTATGTATGGGTGGACTGATGATGTTATGTTAGTATTAAAAACTTCAATGAGACATATGTCTCTGAGGCAAATTGTGATTTGGGGATGTGTTTGTTGTATGCAACCATTTAATTTAAATAGGGCTTCCCCTCACACTTTCAGTGTGTGTCAGTGTTGCAGTTTTAGTAATGATCAGTTTTGAAGAAAGACCCTGCTCCTGTATGGTCATGGTTGTTGTACATGTGCTCAGCATTTCAGTTCGAAAACTGGCGACTACTGGCAATTTGTCATGAGTGAGACATCCTGAGTTCATGAGTTCATTTTCAAGGTAATTTCCTGTTCTCTGTAGCTACAGTATTTTGTATTATCTGGGTTAGGTCTGACTTCTCTTGCTGTGTATTGTACAAAGAGATGTGTTGACTGGGGCAACGGCCCCTGGCAGTGTGACCCAAAGGCAAACTGAACTAGAGGTGAGGAACCAGTGAGTCAAAGGAACCCTGAATAAAACAGTTACGTGGGAAGACTAGAACCACATGTGTAAACTTGGACTCCTACCTGGAGCCAGGCTGGCAGATTAACTCACCAGGTGGTGCACTACCACAACCACTGCACATTTGATTCCAACTTATCACATAACATCATATAACACTGGATAACAACCTACCACAACATTACCATTATAGCAACCCCACATTACAATATATATCTTGGATTATACTTAATGATGACAAATTGTGTTACCATTTACATTCTTCCAATAATCCCTGAAAACCTTAGGAGTCAGAGTAATGCTTTATACCCACCGTCTTCTGTATTTCTCCTACACTCAGAGCTGTTTGATCTCCTCTGAGATCGCGATCGATCTGGAGTGCTTGTCTTTCTCGCTGCTACTTGGGACAGTGAAACAAAACATGCTCTTTTACTTGCCTTGGGTCCCAGTTTCCCGGAGGATGCAATTTCATGATGTGCCATAAACAGTTCTGCCTGGTGTGCTCAAATCTCATTCATATGATGGTTTCCTCTCTTCTTCTATAGTTTCCTCTAAAATCTCCAACCTTCTTTTGAATACAGCAGTAGAAACGCCCCTGATTTCCATCGCACCATTGTTTTAGCCACTTCCTTTTGATTTCTGACTTGACCATGCTTTTAATATTTGTCTTTCTATAATTACCAACCATACCAGGGTCCTTTTCCTTGTTGTTTCTTTAACATAATCGTCAACTAGTTCATTTCTACCCTACACCAGTATGTGCAGGGATCCGCCTCAATGGAATCTCTCTTCCTGCTCTCATTATTGTGGTTACAGCCTGTGCTACATTTAGCATTCGTTCATTGTCTGTAGTGCACTACAGAAGTCAGAACTAATCAATACTTTATTTGGTTTGACTTCCTCTATCCAGCTTAGGGAAAGTAAAATTGCCAATAGCTCTTCTATATACTCTGCTATGTTATCTTTTAATCTCTTGTTTGACAACATCTTTATGTCTGCAAGGATAAATGCTATCTCCACCCTGGTGTCTGTAAAAACCGAGACCATTGGGGATAATCTTGATAGATTTGTCTCAGAGTTGCATTGCCCTTATTGCTGCTTGTGCTGCTTTCTTCTTCTCTGTTTAGCAGGTTTAAATCCACCTTAGCTTATTATAAAGCAGGGGTTGCCAACACGGTGCCCGCGGGCACCTGCTCATGTTCTAAAAATTGCACGAGTCATCACAGAGTACTGCCTAAAAATCATATTTAATCTAATCATATTTAATGGGACTCGCGTGCAGGCACATCTAGAAGGTATGTTTACCCTCCGAAATACAGAGAAATATGGCAGACAAACAAAAGATAACTCGCAGAAATTGGAAGGAAGAGTTCTTTTACGATATTGAAAGACAAGTGCACTTGTCTCATTTGAGGAGTGACTGTGGTGACAGCAAAACACATTGTGACGTGATCTGATGTTACAGTTAGAAAACTTTCAACTGACTGAATTAATCCTTTATACACAGTTGCCGGTGCAGTTCTGTAGTTGCAGCTCTCCACTCTTTACCTCTTAAGTACCTTGTAATATTCTGTACATTTTCCATGTGAGTTTTCTGTTAAATCAAATCCCTTTCTGTTAAATCAAATCAAACAAAACATTAATTTGTTCCCTTAGTGTTGTTTGTATAATGACTTATTTTTGCTTTGCAACCTGGAAATTGGAGAGTCCAAAACTCCATTCCGATGCCCACTTCTCGACCTCTTGTATTGCTGCTGTTATACCTTCCTGCTTTTATCGTCTATGACCCCTATGACTTCATATCCTGCAAATAACAAGACCACTATGAATCTTTTTAACTGCTAAATACTTAATTTATGGTATGGAGGTCAGGGATGGTACCTGTGGAGTGGCAGACCAGGGTGGTGTTGCCCATTTTGTTGACCAGAGGGTGTGTTCATACTAAGGTAGACTCACACTCCCAGGAGCTGAAAAGCATGGCTGGTGAGAGGAATGCTTCTCATGCTTAGTTTGTGTCCCCTGCAAGCTCACTTTGGATAGGCTGAAGAACATGGTTGGATGGATGGGTTGATGGATAGATGGGTGGATGGGTGTATGGATAGATGGATCGATGGTCATTCTTAGATATGTGTGAAAGCAAAAGTGATGCACTTATCTACTACTGTTTGTAACCATCAACACAACATTACCACTGATGAAATCATGATTTCTTTTTTCTAATGGTTAAACTCTTGCGCAGTGGTAAAGCTGCACATAATGTGTTCTGTTCTCTCTCTCTACCTGTTGCTTGTGTAAAAACATTTGCTTTTTGTGCATTCCAGTGTAATTGCATACAGAGCGGGGATGTAATAGATCCAATCACAATGGGTCACCGCAGACATATTTAGGACACATTTTGATGCCAGGTGTGAATGGACGTAATTGGATTTATCGACTTGTTACTGGTCTCTCAGGGCAGATGTCAATACAAGGTCTGAATGGGGTCACTGAGCTGTTTCCTCTTTTGATCCTGTGGAGTCATGACACACTTTCTTCTACAGAATGGATATTAATATTAACATCAACAGTCTTACAATATTATTTTACACTGAATTAACTATTATAAATGTGCTGGTCTGCATCCCTTATAATTGTTAAGTTGTAATAACTGAATCATTGCAGCATTTGAGGGGGGCCTTCCGAGCAATGAATATCCAACAAACTGTTTCTTTTTTAATGGTTTACTTGAAAGCATTTCATAATTGAAACCTTGCAAAGAGCCAAGCATTTCTGAATGCCCAATGTGGGACGACCCCATTTCGTATTTTATGCTCATTAGATTGAGAACAGGTTAATGGCATTTGAAAGATAAAGAAAAACAAACACAGACTGAAATGCCTTTTCTTTACAAATAATAACAAAAGGCTTCCGGTTATGGAGCACAGCTGACAAGTCGCAGCACCTCGGCTCGTCGCTAACTTTCTGAAAAATACTTAAAACTCTACTGAGACTCGGACAATATTCTCAATTTTGGGTGTGGGAAAGTGTGTTTGGTCACTATGCCACCGAAAATTTCCAAACAACATGGACAACAACCAGCTAAGGGGCCGCAAAATGACACGGCTAATATTGCCATGCAGAAGGCTAGCAAGAGTGCTAGCGGCTCCGAAGAAGCTAACGACAACGTGCCGTCCAACACTGTTATACTGGAGGCGATTCATTCATTGAAGGAAGAATTCGCTAAACAATCCAACGATATGCTGGACGCAATTAATGGGATTAAAACAGATGTGTTGTCGCATTCGAGGAGAATTGGGGAAACGGAGGAGAGAATTTCACAGGCAGAGGAGGAAATGACTACTCTCCAACAAAAAGTAGTGCAGCTGGAGGGGACGGTGGAGATATTGAGGAATAAAATTCAAGATCAAGAGGACCGAGGGAGACGCTCGAACCTGAGACTAATTGGACTCCCTGAAAAAACCGAGGGCTCAGACATGTGCAGCTTTTTGGAAAACTAGCTTCCCAAAGCTCTGGGTGATGATCTCACCCCCACCCCAGTCATCGAACGAGCTCATCGGGTAGGTCAAGTCAACTCAAGTCGGTCCTCAGCACCGAGACCGATCATCATGAGATTTCTGTCACCTGTGTGGGTGGAGGAAAGCCAGTGCTTCTGGTTGCTCCTTGTGTTGGTTGCACCTGCAGAGGGGATCTTGGGGGAAAGCAGTCCTGCTGTTTCATTGGCTGCCTCTGCAGTGGTAGCTGGTTTAGGGTCAAAATGACTGTATGTGTATGCATCTGGTTGGTATTCTACAGCAGCTGTAATTTTAGGTGGATCGAGATCGGACTGTTCATTCTCCTCTGCAGTGGCGTCTGCTGTCTTGCTGGGTGACTCATTCACTGCTGTGCTTGTGTCCTTTCTGCCTACTTTGCCCACATGTCCTGATCGTTTCTTCTCCTTCTTATCATTGTCCTCTTCTTCCTCCTCCTCCTCCTCCTCGTCTTTCTTCTTTCCTTCATGCTCACTGTCATCTTCTTGAGCTTTGCTGTTCTCCTTGTCTGCAGCCGAAGCCCCACTGGAATCACGGGATGCAGGCGTTGGGACAACAGAGGCAGAGGGGGTTGAGTCTCTCGTAGTCTTGGTCGTCTCAGTGGTCTCGCGGTTGGAGGCGGGACTATGGCTCTGTGCTCTGCTTGGCCAAACAGAGCTAGGGAAAGAAGATATCACTCCACTGCTGAAGCCCAAGCCAGCTAGTAAAGTGCTGGTCACCACAGACGCCACTGTTGCCTGACTCCCACTGGAGGATGGGCCGATGCCCGTCGCCATGGAGACAAAAGAGAAAGGGAGACCCGCTGAGGTCCAGGTAGATGAGCCAGAGGAAATGGGAGCCATGTCAGCAGAGGAGGCTGGAGGGACTGTTGGCTAAAAAAACATGCTTCGGTTAGAATTCCAAATTATGTGTTGTCACCTTCGATAACACCTACATGACTAAAAACATGGAAAGCTAGAATAGCTCAACTCTGCACTGTTTGCACTGTAGTTTACACTGCATCACTGTAACGTAAAAACAGGCATTTCTATATTTTTATTGGCTATCTGGTTACCTGATACTTTATATATCAAGAAAAAAAGGTAATACATTCATAGACATTTTTGTTTGGCATTTTAATTTGTACAAAAAATCTAAAGAGGGAAAGGTATTCATTAGTACTTTTAGTATGATTCAGTTAGAAGGCTTAAAGTGAAACTGCTTTCCCAAACTTTATATTGTTAGAAATGAAGGTGGGGGTGTGTGAAATTAAAATCTTCCAACCACGATGCCACATTTCAATAAACACAACATTAAATATGAACAACGGGGCCTGTGCTCAGAATGATCAATTTAAGATCATTTTTGGAGTCACACATTAAAAGATGCTGAACATATTACAAAGAGAGAGTTGTATTTTCATACATTTTGAAACACCCACTGAATAATAACATATTTGATTAATTAAAATATTAAATAAAATGTTAAAATGCTATCCCTTATTATGTGATGCAATGTGTTCTATTTCCAACCTTTCTAATGCCATCACAAGGCGTCTAACAGGCACTGCTCTCTCTAGTGATAAAAAGCATTTCTGTGTGTTAGTTTTGCTTCCCTGTTAGCTTACCATTCCAGTTTTCACAATTCGTGTCCCCTCAAATATCCTGGTAGTGTTTGCTGAAACAAAGGAAAGAAATGAAAAATACAGTGGAACTCAACAAAGACAACAAGGAAACACTTCCACTTGAGCAAGGTATCCATAAGTGCATTAAAGATAAACATCAATCACAACATGATATAGCATACAGTAAATAGAGGGTGCTGGAAACTGAATGGGGAAACAAATAAATGTTCTGTAGTTAGATGAAATGACTGTATCTCGCTTAATGTTAGCTGATTGTTTTGGGGTTTGGTCCTTTCACCTGATATATGCTCTGGCCTGAAGCTTTTGATATGAAGGACTGTGATATTATGTTTAAAGGAACCCAAGATGTCAGATTATCGTTATATTCATAGATACGGGATGTTGAAAGTGGGTGTGTGCAAGAAATACTAATACTTTACTGGCTACTATTTAAATGATAAACCTGTTATGAAGAGATGAGGAAGAGGAAGTGTGTGAATGTTTTACCTCTGAACAGCATGCTTTGACTGAAGTCACTGCGCATGTCATTCATGCAGATGGCCTGGACTCGAAAAAGGTACAGTACATCAGAGGAGACAGGTGAAATGACAGCCTCCTAGACAACACACACACACAAACAAAAATACAAACAAGTATTGAGGTTCAAGCTTAAATTACCATGAAATGTACAATTCAAGATTGGCTTCTTCATCCTTTGATGCACACGTGGGCCAAACCACCACATCCAGATAGACGTTCCACATTTGACAACATACTTCCTAAACTGAGACATCTCGATCCCACATATCCATGAATAGCTCATCATCTTCATCAAGTGGTGCTGGAGATTACAGCAGAGGGGGTTTTGGAATGGAAAGATCTCAGGCCTTTGGACCAGTGGGGTAATATAAATACCATGCACATGGAGTCCTCACTGGTATCCGTCTCTATCACCTAAAGTGGTTACAATAGAGGACTGATGGCAGAACCAGTAAGAGATCAATTCCAGTAGTCTTGCTACAGCATTGTTTTAATGGAATGTTAGACTCGCTGAGTCGAGCATAAATTTCATGCGCTGTTTTATCACTGGCAGTCAGATTCAGGACATTGCAGGACATTAATAAGTCACCTACTTCTTGAGAAGTAGTTTGGGAAATTATTCTCCATTATTCAGGAGGAGAAATTTAAACATCAGCATACCTGGTACATAGTTGCAGCATTGCATTACATCATTACTATATCTATACTGTATCCATATGATGGAGCCATACTCTAAAAGGTAAAGGAAATAGCCCATCCATATCTAAAATTTCAACTAACTTAGGATGCTTAGAATAAAATCTATACATCTATTTTTATAGTTTTTTTGCATATATAAAGTTTTAAGTAAACACCTCACAGAACTCTATAGAGTAGAATAATGTGATGTATGTTGGTGGTGGCGTTATCTCTTTAGTTCTGATGAGAGGATAGAACACTGGCCAGTGCTTTCCCTCTGTCTCGTATCATGACAGATTCCTATTTCTGAACGCAGTCTTGAATGCTTTCACAGCCAGGGGGCACTGTAATCCCTCTTTTTGTGTGCAGCAAATCCTGTTTCCACACCCTGCCACTGGCCCAAGGTCATGCTTTTTCCACAGGCTGCCGGCCCTGTATCCCCTCCAGCATAGCATTACAATTCTGTGAGCTGACTGGTAGACCAAAATGTAAGGAGATGATGCCTCCTGTCTACTCCACAGCTTCTTCTCATAGGCCATTTTGGCTCCCGATGAGACCATTTATAATGCAACTGATGTAGGATATTGCTAGCTGTGTGTGTGTGTGTGTTCACAAAGTTTCTTCCCACACAAATTAGAAAATTGATTATTATGTCATATTTTGCCAAAACTGCATGCAAGCTTCAGCTAAACACAAAAACTCCAAACTGGTTGAAAGCAATTTAACAGACAAATAAGAAATTCATCTGGACAGATGGAAATATACTTCACAATTAAAATATGCTCATATCATGTACAATGTCCTGGGAGAGGATGGGCAGAAATAAATCTAGATAACTGCAGATTTTACGTTTGCACCTGTTAATGCGAACTAAGCATTTCTGTTCTTTCATGTCCCATTAAAATACTTCCAGTAATGTCAGCTTAATACAGTAAACCAGAAAGGCTGAGTTTTAGGAATAAATTATTTTAGGTTTATTTTATTATATAATGTGTCCTGGAAGACATGTAAATGTAAAGATTAATCAATTTAGCCAAGTCTCTCTCTCTCTCTATATATATATGTAAATGCAGTTGTTGACTTTGCTGATTCCTTTGTGCATGGAATTCCTCATATGCTTGTGTGCTTCATGCGAATCAAGCCAAGGAAGCTCATCAGAGACAGACTGCGAGCACGTGTTTGAGTACAGTTAAAAAAAGATCATTCAACAATGGCATTAAGGCTTTGAGCTCCTTGAACTATACATGCACACAGTGAGTACAATAAATAAACATATTCACAGTAAGCATGTCTGCCAGTAGGCATGATCATGCCTCGCTGTTCACGCTGGTATCTGGGTTGTTAATCTGGGTTGTTGTATTGTTGTGGAAGCTGACACATTCAGGGCACTGTGTGGATTATTGACATCTCTACTTGGCTGAGGGGGATTCAAGCACTGCCTTTATTCACAGATGTTAAGTCAGATGGTTTTATGGTAACTGACACTTGTGTTGTAAGTGCAACCAACAAAACATTTTATTTTTTGGTACTGTCACTTTGACTTGCTAAATGTTAGAGGTTTGCTGGCAGTACATGTTCTTCTAGCAAGTGTTGTGTTATTTTCCTACCTAGACTCTGCTGGCTGGTTTGGTTCCATGGACAGTGCTTTGTGCTGGAGGGACAACGCCTGTGACTTAAATCATGATAGATATTTCATTCTCAGTTTTTTCTTTCTTATTGATTTCAAACTATATTCTCCATTGTTGAACTTCCAATATTGAAGTTCAATACTTAAGTATTTTCAGACCTTAATTTTGATCAATACGTAAAAAAGTAATAAATATCCGATCATAAAAGATGAAGTAAAAGCACAGCTGGCTCACTTTCCTCCTCTTTCGGTGGCCAGTATTAGCTTGTTCATCTTTTGGGTTTTAATTTCCCACAGTGGATCTCGTTAACCTCAGTGTTCAGAAGCAAACAAACATTTCAGCTCCTCCCACCATCATCTCCGTTATCACTGGAATGTTGCATTCACTGATATGTCTAACCTAAATTGTGTTTTTGCCACAGCATATTAATTGTGTATATGTAAGGCTAACTCTTCCACAGCAGTCTCACCAGTTTATGTTTGGCGTCAGTTAAATGCGTCTCCTCGTAGCTGTCGTCATGGGTCGTCCAGCTGTAAGACACAAGGAAGTGGAGGATGGGCGGGTGGTAGGTGACCTCTGGACGGGCCCAGCGGACTACAAGAGCGCTGCCATTCACATGCTGTACCTTCATGTTGATAGGAGCACTGCTGCACACTGGGAGGAGCATGAAGGCAGAAAACAAGAGAATTTAGTAAAGTAAAATAAGTAAAGTAAAGTATGTAGAGCTATGTAAGTTTTAATGTTTTTAACATTACTTTAACAAGTTGTACACATATATACCCTCATACAAAACACACACAATAAAACAGTGGCTGACTTGTGCCTACATAATGTTTAACTTCCCAGTGACCTAGACAGAGGACAAACCCTACACTGGCTGCTTCTGACCACTAAGTGTCTCTGTTTGAACTCTGACGCTGCTCAGCAATAGTGACATGTTCTCTATGTCTGTCCATTTTAGTAGGTTACTCACGTTATTAATTTTTTTTCTGGTTAGTGTGGAACATCCATTATCTATCTATCTATCTATCTATCTATCTATCTATCTATCTATCTATCTATCTATCTATCTATCTATCTATCTATCTATCTATCTATCTATCCATCCATCCATCCATCCATCCATCCATCCATCCATCCATCCATATATTGATGGATTGCACCAGAACAAATTCATACACAACTTTAAGCCCTTGAGGAAGTAGTTATCTCTAAAGCAAATGTAATGGAAGAGAGCTGATTAAAGACTAATGCAATGGTAAGAACTGTCCTATTGATATTTTTGTGAACTGATTGATTTACAATGCTGGCTCCTTGAGCAGCATTAAAAGTTGCCTGCGGCTGCTAGATTAACATAGAGATCATTCATTATTAACCCTCAGACAGGCTCATTATTTGTGATGCATTTAAAAAGAAGCACTGCAGAACTAGCCTATTAAAACTGAACAGCTTGTGGTGCTGGAAAAGAAAGCTAGCTACACATACAGTACATAGCATAGCCTAATGCAATCATTAAAAACACTAACAACTGTTCATTCACCTGTGTTGCTTATAGTCACACTTATTTCAACTCATCTACACTCATGCTCTGGCACTGTTTAGCTAGATGTTTGACTGCTGCATAACAATCTCAACATGCATGAAGTCAGTCAACCATATGATTGTGTGTTCAGTCATTCACCAATATTTACAATAATTGTTGGTTACTCAACCAACAGATGTTAGATCACGTAGGGTCTAGTTATCCAGTTCCAGTTAATCCAGTGGTTCCCAATACTTTCTCTTTTGGCCCCCATTTGGTTGATAAGAAAATTTTCATGCCCCCCACACCTGACACACATACACATATATGTCTCTACTGCACTTTATTTCACACATTGTAATGAATACAAACCTCATAAAACATAACACAAACCTCATAAACTGCTGCAATAAACTACAACCTCTTTTGGAATAAGAAATAAATAACAAAATAACAAATCACCTTAACAGTGTAATTATGTTTAGTGTAATTTGTCTCTATGTGCAAAAATGAGTTGTAAAATGACTGAACACAAACATGGACTACCTGAGAGGAAAAAAAAGGGGGGGGGGGGGGGGTTGCAGTGCCACTTGCCCCCTTGCAATGGCACTGCCACCCCTGTAGTATAGATGTACAGTAATTCGAGCAACAATTGTTTATGCTATTTATTGTTGAGAGACAGAGGGCAGTGTATAACCATTCTTCAAAGCCAATAATGATTATTCCATACACTATAATATTATGCAATTGCATAAGGTAATTTGATGATGAACATGGGCTGACTGAGAATAGAGCTAATGTGCATTGAGGAAAAAAAACAATGGCGGGGGGGGGGGGGGGGGGGGGGGGGGTTGCAGTGCCACTTGCCCCCTTGCAATGGCACTGCCACCCCCACCCCCAGGGGGCGGACCCCCCACTTTGGGAAACACTGCTTTAGTCGGTGCAAATGTAGTATAGATGTACAGTAATTCGAGCAACAATTGTTTATGCTATTTATTGTTGAGAGACAGAGGGCAGTGTATAACCATTCTTCAAAGCCAATAATGATTATTCCATACACTATAATATTATGCAATTGCATAAGGTAATTTGATGATGAACATGGGCTGACTGAGAATAGAGCTAATGTGCATTGTGAAACCAAACTGATTAGCTGGCTCGTAAAGAACTGCACTGGATGTTTTCTCTTTTATGACCTGCAGTATAGCCCCATGTGGCTTAGCATTACTAAAGCTATTAGTCACACAAAATCACAATGACACATACAGACACAAGAAATCTCACAAAGCAAACCGCACACAAACACACGCGTCAACATCATTTTGTCGTCAAACAGTGACCTGTGTGACAGGGAACGCATGTATAATAGATTATATCAACCTGGACGCCGTCAGCCGTGCTCTTTGTTTATGCATGTGTTCATGTGTGTAAGTGAACTGTTCATGTGAGATTTGTGTTTGAACTGACCTTACAATCTCACTATCAGTCAATATATCAATAGCCCTGGTACTTAAACACAATGGATTATGTGAAGTCTGAAACTATGATATCAGTTTGATCATTTTACTGTTTATTAACATGAGCATCAATTTAGGCCATTTTCTTGAAATGAATAGTCTACAATTCTGTTCCATTACACTTGATAATTAAGTGAGTATCTCATCACAGTCCATTAGCTGTTTATTCTGTGTGGACAGACACTGGTGCTGCTGACATTTTAAGGCATTACTCTATTTTCACCAGTAATAGAACTTTTATTGTCCCAGAATAATGGACAATTAACATTAAATCACAACATTTTAGAATATAAATTACATTTAAAATGCTGATTCTAAAACTACAAGGTCACCTTTGTCCAGGTCACTAAAGAGATACAAGATGTGAATAAGCCATTCTTCCAGCTGAGTGACCAAGTGGTCATTGGTGTGAAGCTGCAGAACTGGTTTCAGCATCGGCAGCCATGTAACAACTTCTTGCCTTCAAGTGCAGCATATGGATACTTAAGACCCTTTTTACACCAGACATTTTATCACACAGGTTCCTTAACAGAGTTTAATGTTAATTAATAGCTGCATTACATTTGGAGTGTCTCTTCAAGGGACCTGCTATTGTCATTGATTCTCATGGGCATATGATGAATAAATTATACATGGGCCATTGTTCATGTACACCTGTGTTATTGTCTATATGTCATGTCATGCTGCCACGAAAACTAAAAGGTCTCATTAGTCCACAATAATTCACAAAGGAGACACAGCATGTGAACAAACCATTCCTCTAGCTGAGTGACTGGGACGTCACTAGAGTTGTTAATGCAACTCAAGTCAAGCAAAGAACCCACGGAAATGAAATAAAAAACATATTCCTGATGGTTCAGTATGAACAATTTCAGAACAGGCCACAGATGGGCACATAGAGTTTAGTTTTCTGTGTAAACTTTCTTACAATGCACATAACAATGTGGTAAATGCACCGGAATTAGTCACAAAGCTATAGTTAGTTAAAGCTTAAGTCAGTTGATGAAGACATACGTTAAATAGTATACAGGGGATCCTCGAGTTACGACGAAGATCCGTTCCTGAGAATGTGTCGCAACCAAATTTCGACGCAAGTCGGAACATACATTCATTGTGCCATTGTGCATACATTGTGCCGCTAGATGTCGCTATAACACCACCCTACAATCGGAGTTTACTGTGGTGAATTGCCTTTTGTCACTGTAGGGGTTGATATCGCGAGTGTAATGAGCATTTCCTTTAGATTTCTGATATCAACCGTGTAGACCCTGTGTTGGGAATAAACCTACGGTATTGCCACGATCCCGAACCCATCTGTGTCCGTGTGCATCTCCTTCATTATTATTATTACTAATAATAATAATAATAATAATAGTAACTGCGATTTATATAGCGCCTTTCAAGGGACCCAAGGTTGCTTTACAACTATACAAAATGACAAGCAGAACACAAGGGTGGGTGCAGCAAGACTGAAGGCCCGATCCCCAAAAGCAAGGAATGGAGAGCAGACCGGAGTCAGGGGTGCACAGAGTCCGGGATGTGGTATGGAGATGGAGGAGGTCAGACAGGTACTGGGGGGGGCAGGCCATGGAGGGACTTGTAGGTGAGGAGCAGGATTTTGTATTTTATACGGAACTTGACAGGGAGCCAGTGGAGATGAATGAGGGTGAGGTTGATGTGCTGTCAGGGCCTGGTGAGAATGAGCGCCCGAGCCGCTGAGTTCTGGACATACTGGAGCCTGTCCAGGATTTTGTTGGGAACCCCGAACAGGACACCATTGCAGCAGTCCAATCGGGAGGTGACGAAGGAGTGAATGAGTTTTTCTGCCGCCGAATCGGTGGGAGGGTGTAGTCGAAGAGCACTCCCAGGCGGGTGAGAAGAATAGGGTGGGAGAGTGTGTCAAAGCCTCCCGAAAGATCAATAAAATCAGGATGCTGATGCAACCCGAGTCGATGGCAATGAGGAGGTCATTGATGATTTTTGTTTTGGTTTCAGTGCTGTGGTGTAAATCTATTGGCTTAAATGAAGCTGATGATCATAGTTTTGATGTACGGTAAGCTGGCTCAGTGTACATGGAGAGGCACAACCTAGTAGCTGAGATAGTGTAGAGGAACATCTGTACCCAGAATGATTTAGAAGTGCCCAAATCCCAGTGGGGCATGCCACTGCAGAAGGTTGAGGACAGAAGTGCTAAGGTCCTGTGGGACTTCCTGACTGACACACAGCTACTAGCTAACCATTGCAGTGGTGGTTGACAAATGGCAGAGGAGGGCAATAATAGTAGATGTGGTGATACGAGCAGACTGCAACATCAGGAAGAAGCAGCACGAAAAGACAGATAAGTACCAAGGGTTTGAAGAAAAGCTGGGAGTGATGTGAAAGGTCAAAACTGATGTGATGGCTGTGGTAGTGGAAGCACTGGGAGCTGTGACAACCCAAGATGGACTCAAAGCTGAACAGAAAGCAGCTAAAGTTGTTTTTTACTGACTGCTATTAAACAACATCAGATGAGGAAGACCTAATGCAAAAGATATTGTAGTGACCCTGCAGTTATGTTCTGAATGTTGTGGTGTCAGGAGGTTCTGTGGTTTCCCACGGTCTGTGAATGCATCGGGATGGAGCGAGGGGGCGGGGGAGCAGGTGAGAGAGAGAAGGGGCCGTCTGTTTGAGAATGGTGAGAGTGAATGGTGAACGGATAAGAGGAGTGAGGCTTGGACTCGAAGTGCAAATGAATTTTAGAGGGTGTGACCTTTTATCCTGAATTTAACTTGTCTGCCTATTAGACAAATGATAAATTGTTATATAAACACAAAGAGTTGCAAGGCATATTTACTGTCCTTACTAATTGTCTTATTTACTGCACAAAAACAAAATGAACCATATTTTATAAATTGAGGGAGTTTTTATGACACTCAAACACTATAACTCTTTCCTGACTCATTTAATGTACGATTGCCATTCACTCATCAGTATCAAGAGAAAATTGATCAAATTGGGCTTCAGTTAAATTATCATATAGCAAAGGACTGGAAGAAAAATGACTCAAGTTGTTGAGTTACTAATGTACAGAGTTCCATTTTACAGCATATTTTGTGATGTGCTCATTGGTGCAGAAGTGGAGAGTGGTTACAGACCGAGTTAATCATCACAATCACGCAGTGATCATTAACCCACTCAGCTGTAGCCATGAAGCATGCTGCTGGTCTGTAGGCGGCACGGGGTCTATATGTCTGGATGTCTGCCCGTCTGTTGTCTTTCTGCTTCAGTTTGCCTCATTTTTTTTCCTGCCATCATTTTTTTTCATTTCCTCTGCTAGTCTGAGAAATCTGCTTACAGCAAATATCCCACGTCTGTGCTCAAGGACAAAAAGCAGGAGCATACCGCATGCTGTGCCAGGACAAATCCCACACACACACCAGTATGAGTATGGTTGTGTGCGTGTGTGTGCATCAAGGTGATGCACTTCTCTTGTAGGCGACCATATGGAAGTGTGCCTGAGTTAAGAGAGGGGACAAACCCTGCTAGGGCACTTGACACAGCACAGATGCTGGGCCACACACAAACACATGAACACACACACAAACTGCTGTAGTTTGAGTGGTAATGAGGTAAGAGTGGGAGGATGGCTGGTGTGCCTCCTACTGCCTTATGCTGGGGGAGTTACCAAGCCCTGACCACTCACACACACACACACACACACGCACAGAAAACACACACACACACACACACACACACACACACACACACACACACACACGTGCACATATGCACACAAAGGGACACACAAAGTTTCCTCTGGGCATGTGAACAGCACAGAATATTCCCCATTTATTAACATTAATAAATGTCACCATCCAGGAATAATGTGAAAATACTGGACCAGTTTATCAAGAACAGAAACTTTATCGATGTGACATAAATCAGTGTGTAGAAAACAGATAGCGATAAAATCTACATGCAGCAGTGCAAGCGTTCTATGTGGTGAGTCTTTGTGTAAATGGACACTGATTTGCATGTTCCCTCTGTTAGAACCAAAGAAAATCAAAGAAATATTCACAGGTCAAGTACATATATTTTTCCTTAAGATATCATCGTATAACCAGATACGGACTATAAGGTTTGTGAAGGGTTTTAGTTTATTCACCAAAAAAGCATTTTTTATTTTTTAAAGCAAGGCTCAGATTTCTTTAGAAATACCATTTTCCCAATTGTCTCTAAATATAAAAGTCTCTGCAGCCCTACCTTTGGAAGCCTCTGTGCCATATGGTCCACTGGCACTGTCGGTCAGGTCAGGTAGCCAGGCATCTTTGACTGCTGACTTGAAGACATGGCGGTTATCTAAACTCTGGATGGGCCTGAAGTTACTGCGCAGATACTCCACTGATTTCACATGGTCCTGCTGCTCTGTGGTGAAGATTGAATAGAAAGCCTCCAACTGGTGCCAGCGGGCAGAGAGCAGGCACAACAGAGACAAGGACATGGAGAGAGAAAAGTAATGACAGGAAGAGTTAGTGCTAGGCACAGCTCACCAACTCGGTTGGTGATTTTCACATACAGTATGTCCTGCAGCAGTGAGAAGCCACTTTCACTCTCCCTTCAAAATACACAACATGAAAATGCAGCAAATATGCATGAACTGAAATACAAGTTGAGAAATGATGAAACATTAACAATCCCCATGAAAGAGCTGGGTCACTGCTCCTACAAAAGGTTTTTACAAAAAGTAGAGCACAGGTAAAACATGACTAATAATCAGAGATATTTATGGGACCCCAGGCAAAAGGGCCCTTGGGGGCTACACTGAAATATAATTTTTTTTCTCTTACTAAAAAATCTAACTCTTGGGATAACTATTCATTAAAAAACTTTTTGTTTTTAATTTTTTTCATTTGTTTGCTGCTGCACCTTTTTGATACCCAGTACATAGGCAGTTATAGAAGACTGAATAATGGGTTCTCACAAAATGTTGCCTTAGGAAAAAAAAATCACCAGCTGTTCTTTGAGGCCCTGTTTCAGCCTGGGGCAAAAGACAGTTGCTTGCCTTCTCCACCTTGTTGCAAACCGCCTGCTAATAATAGATAGATAGATAGATTGTTCTGGTGCAATCCATCAATATATGGACGGATGGATGGATGGATGGGTGGGTGGATGGATGGGTGGGTGGGTGGGTGGATGGATGGATGGATGGATGGATGAATGGATGGATGGATAGATAGATAGATAGATAGATAGATAGATAGATAGATAGATAGATAGATAGATAGATAGATAGATAGATAGATAGATAGATTTACTTTATTGATCCCAATACATTTCCACTGGGAAATTAATGCCAAAATATGAGGATTATTTAGAGTTAGAAATGTGTTTATGCATCAGAGAAAATATAAACAGTGGCCACCTGATAACAAAAAGATAATTTTTAAGTTGTAAACAAGTCTTGTCCAGCAGTAGTGATTATTTAAAATTACCATGATGTGGTTTATTATTTTTGTTTTTTACAGGGAACTTTATTTAGCATCATTATTTATTATTTTTCCTTCATGGCAGAGCTGTAGCATTTAGTATAATTTGACATTTGTAGAAAGATGCGTATTCTCCCACTAGCTGTTTTAAATAAGAGGATTCTTACCAGTTGAATGTCTGTGGGATGGATATTGAGCTAAAACCAAGATACGATTAGATTGGCTTAAAGAAAGGGAAGGGAAGGTAGGCTGTAAAGATATCACAAAACAGACAGAAAGCTAAAAATGACAACTCAAGAAAACATCACTAGTGAATAAATCAAATATTATGTATGACAGACAGAGGTACATCTAAGAAATTATAAAGATTGATTTTGCATTTGTAAATCAGTGCTTTAGAAGGTAACATATCCATAAATTGGATGAGTAAAATGCTGTAAAGAGGAGAGAGTAACTGTAGCCTTGGGAGTTTCCATTAAAAAACATCTTGAAGGAGACATTTGAGTCTGTCAACTACTATTCCCAAGTAGGAAATAGTGATTGGGGGCAAAACATTCACTCTTAGTGATATATCCAGAGGTTACCATGTCATCCCATTTTATTGTCTTAATACAACTCTTGACATTAGTGCATCTTGTTCATAAGAATAATGGTTAAAATGAATACGTAAAAACACTGATAATGTTGCAAAGACCAGCAGAATATTCAATAGGATCATTTTTTTTTCAAATATGAGTCACAGCAGTAAGAGCATCATTCATCCTCTGGGTTTCTGACGACTGATTTCTGACCGTGTCTATCAAACACAATTAGAACCCTCTTTAGTGTTCATTTTGTTTTTGCTGTGCAACTCCCCTGAGAAAACATCATGAAGAAAGATAAAAGGTACACGTTAAAGAGCAAATAAATACTGATGGTGATTCTTGTTATTGTCTCTTTTTGCCTCCTTTTATTTGTTTTCTCTCTCCGCTTTATATGAGCCTCTTGTTTTTGATGATAGTTGAAGTAGGTCAGAGGGACAGACTCCTGTTGTTTTGGACCTGCTTTTACTGTGGATCAATGCTGAGGCTCTTACACAGTAACTCACCTAAAATGCCTTCCTTTCAAATGGATATAAGCTCACTGCACTTCTTTCCCTCTATCTCTCTATCTATCAAGCAGATATGTTTTTGGGCAAGCCTACTGAATAGCCAGCGGTTTGTGAATGTGTGTGATATTAAAAAGCACCGGAAATAGAATTGCTGTATGAATATGTGTGTGAGAGTCACTTGTGAATTCCCCCTGTATTTTCTTTGTTTGTTTGTTTGAAAGTCACCCCTAATGCTGGTCACCAAAACTGGCAGGCTGCTGGTTTAAGTGTGTATTGTACATTTGTTTGCTTTGAATTTTGGGTTTGATTCCGTCACACAGAGCTCAGGCAAAAAGCTTCAACAGCTATGACTTTCTTCCTGCAGAAGGCATGCATGCAGTTTTTCCATGCATTATTTTGCACCAAATAAAGATATTGCAACTTCTACTGCCCACAGTATCTCAGTGTTTGGTGCTGATATTCACAGGATTTTAAATTGTGTCTGAATCAGAATCATGTTTCCACTGCAGTACACCACAACTGATTGAATTATTCAACCTTAGGTCCCATGCAACAACAAAAACAAATGGACGGATCCCTCCTGGACTAACCTATTAAAGGATTTATTGTTTGGAGGCTGCTAAACAGCTCTGTAGCACTACCATCAACACCTCAGTCCAAGTTACAAACATAAATTAATGGATGCGAATTTAACATTTATCGTCATATCTGGACAGACGCCACATTTTCTGTTTTAGTTTAGAGAATGTGATTTTAATTCAGCCTAAAGATGGAGGAAACAGTAGAATGTGAAGTCCTTTGATATTTCCTCGCATATTAACCGTAATAAAACTGAATCTGTGTCTCAGGATCCTCCCTTCCAACTTCCTCTTTTCCAGCTTTGGCTTGCACACAAGCTGTTTGTCAGCGTACATTGCTTCCAAGCACATTGTACAGAGTATCCGTCTGCCAACACAGGCAGAAAGATGACACTTCAATCACACAATGCAAATCATGTCTGCTTGCCCATCTTGCCACACAGCATGCATTTGACAAATGGCAACAGGAAGAGTTCAACTTCAACTTAAAACTAAAGCAGTACAAATTGTTCACAGCTTGATGGCATGGTAGCTAAATTCAGCTGAAAAAACATTTTGGCAAAAGACTTTCAAAGGATCAAATACCAACTATCACCAAAAGTAAAATCTGCAGCAATCCTTGAAAATGTTTGAATGAGAGGTTTTAACACTGGCTTTCATGTAGGTGTCACTTTCCAATATTCAAATTTCTTCCTTCATAAACTTCAATAGGACAGAACTTCACAGATACAGGCAGCACACTGCACATCTCTTTAATTAAGAAAAAGGTTAATTTAAGTGATTCTAGCAAACAGTGTCACAGCTTCTGTGTAGACTGGAATCAGAATGAATAGTATCAGTAATAGTAATATTAGTAGTAGTAGTAAATGGTGTTATTACAATATAAAACTAGAAAAAGTGCATTTCCTGAAGAAAATGCATGTCAATGCTGAAAGCTGTACTGAACATGCATCCAAAGTCTGCTGAGTGAACTCTCATAGCATGGTCTTCAGCTGAACAAGGTGAAGAGAGCCAAAGATTTGCTGAATTAATACAAAGTTGTAGTAGTTGTGGTAGAAAATATGAAACACATGTTCAATGTTTCAATTTTCAATGGGAATAATATTGCACAAAAAAAAATCAATTGTGTAAAAACTATATAGAGCTGCAGTGAGAAAAGTGATCGCAACCATCTCCTGAAGGAGCTGTATTTTTTAATGTATCAGTTGTAGTCAGACACAAACTGTGGCACTAATTAGAGGCCTTGTTCACAGTGGGGCTCATCATAGTGGTTGAATGGTGGCAGTAGCGGGTCTTCTCTGTGTTGGACACATAGACATACTATAAGAGTAGACCCTGCATCGACTGCTGCTGCCTACTGGCGCTGACGAGATTTGGAGCCGCCATCTTGGTACGGTCCACCACTCCATTCAACGTAATGTGTCAGTGAACTTTCAGGGCATTTAATTTATCATACCTCACTGAATACACAGTTATTTTTCATGCGTTCTTCCTTTTTGTGTTGCTGCAAGGTCATACATGTAGCTGTGATACAGAACACATGGTTCTGCATGTTTTAACATTTATCGTGGGCTTAACAACAGAATATTCTGATATAATATAGAGTGAGCAGACGTTCAAGACTAAAACTGCGAACGTAATGCCCGAAAATGAAAAAAATAAATAAAAAGGGGACATTTCCATTTGACTAGCAATCTGACTAAAAACCCTCATGTTGTGTCTTCAAAAACAAAACGGGGAAAGAGGTAGTTTTTTCTGTATTTAGCCTAAAAAACGGTCTCCTGAAACCAGGGACGTCTGGTCCGCCATGATATGTGTTGTAGGATATGACAGGTATTTTGCAAATCACACACTATAAATATGACATAGAGGCAAAAACATATAGTGGCAGTAAAGTCAGATATTTTAATAAAATGAGGAAACAATATGATTATTAATCATAGTCTAAAAATCCAGTTGTGCCCATATGACACTTTAACCAGAGCTAGCTAAGTTATTATCATCAACAGAATGTTAAATTACAGTGCAAACTGTATCAGAGATGTCCCCAATTCTAGCGCGAGCTTGCGCAAGCTTGCTAGGTTGTTATAAACAACAGAATGATAAATTACAGTGCAAACTATAGCAGAGACGTCCCTAATACTAGCACGGGCTAGCTAAGTTATTATTATCAACAGAATGTTAAATTTTGCTCCACTGCTGCATTTAGATTACCTCATTTGGTCTGCCAAGTGGCCTTTAGACTTGGGAGGGAAGATGAGAGCCAAAATACCGTTCTTACAGATTTTTACTTAAGACAGAAGAGCTGCTGTCCTGGTTTAAATGACAGCTTTTGTTTCTGTTTTTCAACATTTTCATCAATATAGTGGTATTTCTAAATGCGATATAGTAGTACTTCAAATGTATATGAAGCTGGCTAGCGCTAGAAACACGAATCAAATTGATTATAAAAATTATTCAATTACAATTTTCCTGAATTGAAGGTTTGTTTCCTTAATTTTGCTGCTGTCAAACATTGATTCCCTTGTGTTTCACACGGATGCTTATTGTGACGCACATGGCGCCAGGATCGCCACAAACAACAGGAAGCGAAGCTCAGAAGAGAGGACCAGAAGTCTGAAAAATGTGTTGACACTTTAAAATGAGAAGAAAAAATTAGAGTACAGTGCATCAAGAGTGGTACGGCGCTTGTTTAACACAAGAGCACAACTTCAATGATGCAGTGATTGTAGCGGAAACATCAGGTTTGTATTACTGCTGAGAGCAGAGCAACACAAGGTAATGACGTTAAAGCTAATGCTAATTCTAATTCATTATAATACGTTAATAAACGCTCAGAACATACAATATGTAGCGGTCACTAGTTACACCATTAACTTTAACTCAAGAAAAAACTAATATTAAACTAAACTAATATATGTCAATGTCGACTCTATATTCAGATATTTTTATATATACTTTTATATTGTTGCTATTATTGTTGTTATTCCTACATAGATATTTTTTACATATCGTCTTACTTTTATACAGTACTTTTTGTGGTTGTTTCAGCTGGTTCTGGAATAGGTTCTTTGTCATTTTCACATTTTTACCTATTCAAATAATCATTTTATCGAATTCAGCTGAAAAAAATAATCAATTGATCATGAGTTCTCAAACTTTTTTGGGCCACGGACCTCTTATGGCTTATGGTAGAGAAAAACAATTTCACGGACCCCCTCATTCCCGTTCCCTCTCTCACTGCTGTTAACCCTTCCTGCTCAGCTCTCCCATAGTGATCTGAGAGCACAGGGGAGATCTCGTTCCTCCAGGGTCGACATCTTCGGGGTTACCTCCCTTATTGAAACAGCAGTGGAAGCACTGGACAGGATGAGACGGTCTCTCTGTCTTTTAAATGATACGCCATAACTTTATTAATATATTGCTACCTTTTTTTGCGGACCAAACTATGGCTCACGGACCCCAGTTTGAGAACGATGGCAAAAGATTATCAAAATAATAGCTGCAGCTCCACAGTTTGATGGGTTGGACATTCTGATGTTTCAGCCCCAGAAATCCACTAGAAACATTTATCAGATACATGTGGTTTTAAATATGCAACACAAATAGTCTCAGTTAAACCTAACAATAATTTAAACTGCCAGGCTTTGCAGTTGATATGTGATCTTAGGTCCCAATCTAAAGAACAGAACACATTTTTACTACTATTTAAATATCAAGCACCACAATTAACTGATATGTGCTCACAAAGAAGGTACATCACTTCCAAATCCTATTAGCTCCAAGCTATGTGTTTTTCTGTCTGTCTGCTATGCCTGCAGTCTGTGGACTCTGAAGACATAGCAGGATGCCTGAAAGTATATGACTCATTCTCTTCCAAAGGAACACTCATGCAGTTCATGGTCTTACCACAACAAAGTTGAAACCAAAACACAAACTCAAACTATCACAGGGTACAGGGAGAAGACATTCATCAAGTAGCAGTACTAAAAGTGTGAAGGAAACAGTAAAACGATCATGCCTTTTCTTGTGGGTTGCAAACACTGAGAAAAGATATAAGGATAAACACAAAACCCCATGTTGTTTTGCCCAAATGACAAAAGCCTGAATACAATTGAAAAGCTGTGAGAATTTTGTTGTATTATATGTATTCATAAACCTGAATCCAATACAACAACATGAGGGAACTTTACAGAAGAGATTATTGTACTATGGATTTAAAAATATTTTATAGATTACTATCGTCTCCTGACTTTTGATTGACTCTTCCGGTTGCTCCCCTTAGGGGTCGCCAAAGCGGATCATCTGTCTCCATCTCACCCGTTTCCCTGCCTCCTCTACTGTTACACCAACCATCTCCATATCCTCCTTCACTACACCCATAAATCTTTTCTGAGGTCTTCCTCTTCTCCTTCTGGTGTACCCTGCCTCTCGCCCGATGTCAGCTGGGATCGGCTCCAGCTCCCCCCGCGACCCTTAACAGGATAAAGCGGTAGAAAATGAATGAATGAACTATCGTCTCTTGACTTTTGATTGACTCTTCCGGTTGCTCCCCTTAGGGGTCGCCAAAGCGGATCATCTGTCTCCATCTCACCCGTTTCCCTGCCTCCTCTACTGTTACACCAACCATCTCCATATCCTCCTTCACTGCATCCATAAATCTTTTCTGAGGTCTTCCTCTTCTCCTTCTGCCTGGCAGCTCCATCTCTAACATCCTTGGTCCAATATATCAAATACCCCTCCTCAACACATGTCCAAACCACCTCAGCCTAGCCTCTCTAGCTTTATGTTTAAACTGCTCCATCTTCACTGTCCCTCTGATCTACTCCTTTCTAATTTTGTCCATCCTTGTCACTCCCAATGAAAACCTCAGCATCTTCATCTCTCCCACCTGCAGCTCAGCCTCCTGTCTTCTGGACAGTGCCACTGTCTCTAAAGTGTACATCATAGCAGTCCTCACTACTGTCTTGCTGCTATCCTTCTGTCACACATCAGCCCTGACACTTTTCTCCACCCACTCCATCCTACCTACACCCTCTTCTTCACCTCTTTTCCATACTGCCCATTGCTCTGGATGGTTAACCCCAGATATTGCTGTACATCCTTTCCAGCTCTGTCTCTCTGTTTAGCCAAACAATATAAGTCTTTTTCTCCTTCTTTACTGTCCAGCATCTCAAACAACTCATCATAGGCCTGAGCCTTTGCCTTTGCTACCGTTCTCTTTGCTATACGATTAGCCTCACAGTACTCCTGCCTACTTCCTTCATCTCTTTGATCATCCCACTTTTTCTTTGCAGCCTTCTTCTTCTGAATGCTCTCCTGGACTTCCTCATTCCACCACCAACTTTCCTTGTCTTCTTTCCTTCTTTCCTGACCAGAAGAAACACCCAACACCTTCTTGCCAGTTTCTCTCACTACCTTAGCTGTACTTTCCCAGTTCTCAGGTTGCACCAAGGGCCTGTTACAACTCTTCCCTGAACTGCCCTCCATCTTCAGCTTCCACCATTTAAACTTTGGCTCTATCTTGTGGGTGAAGTGCCACCATCCCCTACCTGAGCTGGTATTAAGCTTCGGAACATGAGGTCATCAGTTGCTGCCGTCCGCTGCTGTTCACCATCTTGGGTCCTTGAGCAAGGCTCTTAACCCCATCAATCCCCGGGCTCCTTCACTGGCTGGCCCTCTGCTCCGCATGTGTGTGTGCCGTGTGATGTACTTGTGTATATTCTCAAGAAATGCACTCATATATGTGTGGATTGGGTAAAAATCCATAGAAGAATTTCCCCATTGTGTGGATAAAATAAAGTATCGCTTCATCTTCTTCTTCATCTTCACTCTCTTCCTCATCTTTGTTTCTAATCTCATTTTTTTATAATCCTATGCTGCCTTGTGTAGAGGCTAGGAATTAATTTGTGATATCAAAAACAAGCACCCCATAATTTTCTTATTTCTGGTATGATTGTTATTGTTATTATTTTCATTCTAAATATTCATGTGCCCCATTTTCACTCAAAATGAGTAAATGTTATCACCTATGCCTGCCACTAGAGGGTGTATGAGACACAAGTGATAGGGAGTAGAGCTGCGCACCACGGAGGAAGAATAAATCCTCACGTTGGGAAGCTAACGTCAGCTCAACAAGTGTGCTGTCTTTATTCTTTATCACAGGTTGGTAAACGCTTAAAAACTAAGTGTATACTATGGCCTTGCAAGCTACAGAATGTCAATGAGTATGTAGTTGCATGTGTTAAATGATGGAACGGTTTTGGTAAGAGATGTTGTGTGTTGTGTGCATATGAGTTGAAGCTAACCTTCGATAGCTAGCAGCAGTGCATGGGGATACTATGATAGACAAGCTAGTCTAAGCCAGCAGTGGTAACAGGGCTCATTTGAATATTAAATATCTATACTATGAAACATTTCATTCAATATCACATTTACTGGTCATATTGTCACGGAAATGACAGAATTTTGGAAATATCCAGTGTCCAGAAATGTTATTGTAATCTAGTGCATTAGATGCAGTGCATGGCAGCTAATGGGTAGTTACTTAGAAAAGGTGTCATCTAAAAAGTACTTAAGTCATGATTTAATAAATATGATTTCATGTGTTACAGTATTAAAAAATGTAAATAATTGTACATGTTAAAAACATAATAGATTTAACTGACATGTTATAAATTTTGTACTAGACTTTATGGTACGATTGTTAAAAACACGAATTCAGTTAAAATGGTGAGACATGGAAATATAATAAAAGATTAATGCATTTTATTTTATTTGGAGGAAGAATAAATCCTCACGTTGGGAAGCTAACGTCAGCTCAACAAGTGTGCTGTCTTTATTCTTTATCACAGTCTGTACCACAGACCCTATGCCCTCTGAGCTGACCCTTGGAGGAGCAACACTTGCTACACTCTCCCCTGGCACCACTTTACAATCTCCAATCTCTTTCAGGTGGTGTCTCCTGCTAAGGATATAATCTTCCATACTCTTGTATGTCACCCTATGTTCCTCTCTCTTATGAAAATATGTATTCACCACAGCCATTTCCATTCTCTTTGCAAAATCTACAACCATCTGTC
Source organism: Trinectes maculatus (assembly GCA_016785345.1). Lineage (NCBI taxonomy): Eukaryota > Metazoa > Chordata > Actinopteri > Pleuronectiformes > Achiridae > Trinectes > Trinectes maculatus. Next base: position 172,698 of record JAFBJQ010003419.1, read on the forward strand.
CTTCTGCATTCCTGTCTTTCACACCACACCTACCCAGCACCTCTTCATCTCTTCTGTTCCCTTCCCCAACATGACCATTGAAGTCTGCTCCAATCACCAATCTCTACTCTCTGGGGACACCTTCTACCACTTCATCCAGCTTACTCCGAAATTCCTCTTTCTCCTCTAACTGACAACCAAACTGTGGTGTATACGCACTGACAACATTTAACATGACAACATCAACTTCGAACTTCAAGCTCAAGATCCTGTCTGACACTCTCTTTACATCCAGGACACTTTTCGCAACCTGGTCCTTTAAAATTACCACTACCCCATGGTAGAACAGTTTGAGTCCACCTCCAATGTTCCTGGCCTTGCTTCCTTTCCATCTGGTCTCCTGAACACACAAAATATCTACCTTCCTTCTCTCCATCATGTCTGCCAGCTCTCTGCTTTTACCAGTCATTGTACCTACATTCAGAGTCCCTACTCTAACCTCCACACTCCTGCTGTTCTCTCTCGATCGAGCCGGTATGACAGTCCTATCTGTGATCGGCATGTTTGTTTTGGCACAGCTATATTCTCCCAATCCTTCTAAGGTAATTAGAACACTGACCACTAATACTGAACACTAATATTTTTGATTATTTGATTTGAAAATGATTTTATTTATTGAATTTATTGAAGTTTATTGAATATTGTGGTAAAAAACAGTTAAAGAAATTCAGAAAACATTTTGTGTTCTGAATTTCATGTGTTCTTTAGAGATTTATTTTCTAAATAAAAAGTATTATGCACTTACTTTTCTGTGCTTGCACTAATGGAACATCTTCCTTGTTGAGAAAGAGAAAGGTACCAAAGAACCTCCCCTTCACATTTGGAATTATTGAAAAGCCCTCAATGGCCTCTATGTATGTTTCTTACCTGTTTGTATGAGACGTAAATAGGTCTGCTGAAGATGATCCACTCCACCACTTTACTGCAAGGTGGAGTGGTCAAAGAGCCAGTGTAGCGATAGTAACTTCCCAGCGAGGATGGCAGCAGGTCCTTTAGTACAAACGGCTCCAGGAATGTCTCTTTCTCTGTATGGGAGAGGCCAGGACAAAATGTTCAGATCAGTACAAGATGATGTCAATCAATCAATCAAATTTTACTTGCATAGCCCATATTCACAAATTGCAATTTGCCTCATAGGGCTTTAACACAGAGTACAGGGTGTGACATCCTCTGACCTATAACCTCAGCAAGGGTAAGGAAAAACTGCCAAAAAAACCCTTTTAATGATGCACACAGCACTCTGTGTTTAACTGTAAACTATGGCTGTCTGAAGCAGACCCAGTTGGCATCATTTCACAGGCTGTAGACTGATGGTATGGATATCATTTGCATTGTGCCTGCCCCATTCACATTCATGTTTCCTGTTGACAGACAAACCTGTTCTGAACACCAACACTTTTGGCATCCAACATCTTTGAGCACAGATGCTGAATTATTTGTTAACCGTTTGAGTCAGAATGAATCTAAATCTAAATATTTTTCCAACACTCTCTAATCATAGAATTTGCTGCACAAATTGAAAGAGAGGCTCTGGATATGAGGAAGAGGAGGTGAAATGGAATAAGAGTGGAGATGTCAGAAAGCAGAAGAAGAAGGAGTAGGTGTGTCATGAGTCTGTGTTTTGGACTTTGCCTGGTTGTTCTTTGTGTTTGTTTTTTGTTTTTGCTGTGCCTTCCTTCCTCTCTGTATCTGCAGTGCATGTGTGGCTGGAGGTGGGGCTGGCTCCTCCCTGTGGCAGCTGACAAGACACACCAGCAAGGAATCAGTAAGTCAAGCCCCCTGTATGAGGAGCGTGTTGACTTGACTTTGACGCTGGATCATTATGTACACCTTGGAACCTATACTGTGCCTTGCACTTTTCTCTTGTGAAACTTTTTAATGGTCGCTGACTTCCTTTTTGTCTTTTCTAGTTTTTTTTCCGTCTCGTGTTGCCGTCAGGACCAGCTCTGTTTGGACTTCATCACTCTATCGTTGTGTCGACATAGAGTCGCTTTTTGTTATTTAAACTTTTGAACTGTTTATTAAAGTTTTTGTTACACCTTTTACTATGTGTCTGCATATTGGATCCAGTCAACTATGTAAACCTGACAAGGTGAATGCTAAAGCAAAGGAAACAGTGTGAAAATATGGTGATGAGCCAATGTAAGCATATATGGAATGAGGCTGACAGAAATGGAACTAGAGTTAAGAAGTGTGCATCTGTGTAGTAACTGTGTCGTGTGGCAGATGCATGCATCCTGGTGGGTCAGTTGATGGGGATGCCAGCAGCCGAGGGGGAAGATGCACTGTCTTTACTGGTGACATACCCAAGCCTTCCCTTCTCTTCCTCCTCACCCGCCCACTGACAAGGCCTGTCTCTTACAGCTTCCCCTACATCAAGTGTAGGGAAATATTTTCAGCCTCACTGAATTTGTGCAACACAGTGAGTGCAGTCAGAATGGGGGGGGGGGGGGGGGGTGAAGGGGGGGGGGGGGGGGAGTTGAAAGAGATGGGATTTGGGTTAGTGGTGTGGGCATAATGACACATTCCTTCCTCATAATTTATACATTAGAATTAATACTCTCAGTTACTGAGCATACATGCACATCTTACACTAAATACAAGGATGAGGAACTGTAATCACAAGACAAAACATGCATCGTGCTTGTGTATGATATATATGTGCTAAAAAGGGGAGAAGAATGACAGCTGGTTTGGTAAAGTGGACTGTGTGACAGTGATGTGTCTCATGTTTTTCCTCCCACCACTACAGTTGGTTATGGCAACAGTGACTGCAGGAGCAGTGCAGAAAGTCCAACAGAAAGTCTGACATTAGATGGAACAGCATGAGGCTGTTGTCACACAGCAAGTATGTTAAGCTTTGAGCCTTGGGCAAGGTGTTAAATCAGTTGTCCATTTGTTTAATTGCCCCTTAGTGTCCCCAGTCAAGTCTTAATATGTCATTCCACAGTGAGTGTGGATATATATATATATATATATAAACACTGAAAATTTCTACCGTTATGCAGATGACACACAACTGCACATATCAATGAAATCAAACATAACTTATGTGCTTATTCAAGCTTCAGGGGCATTTTAAAGACATTAAATTCTGGATGCTCTGCAAACTTCTGGTTTTAAACTCACTTAATAACTTAAGTTCTAATCTAGACAGGTCAGAGATATAGCTACTCAAGATGGAATAGCCCTTGCTTCCAGTGAAACCAACAGGAATCTGGGAGTTATCTTTGATTTGAACTTTTCACTTTATTCAGATGTAAAACTAATTTCAAGGACTGACTTTTTCACCAATGCAACATAGCAAAAGACTGACTATTATATTATATTATATTATATTATATTATATTATATTATATTATATTATATTATATTATATTATATTATATTATATTATATTATATTATATTATATTATCAGGCTGAATTAGTATGTAGGTAAAGGCACAACTTGTCCAAAATGCTGCTGCCAAGGGTACTGACAAGAACAGGGCAAAATAAATGCAGACTGGAGGAACTGGGATCAACAGTTTCTGTGGGAAAATAATGATGATGTACAGGGAATCAAGGAGTCATACAAATACATATCACTTGTATGACTCCTTGGTATACTTTTTTCAACATAAATGTATGTTGTAGCTGAAATATTAATTGCATTTCTTTGATACATACAAACTATACATACAAACTCATTTGTTTGCATGAAGCACAATATGACATTTCCTCCTCTACAATATGACATTTCCTCCTCTACCTCTACTCCTAGTTTGGAGTTCAGCTTTGGCGATCACTTTTACAATACATTCATTTAGCAGATGCTTTTATCCAAAGCAACTTAAAGTAAGTGCATTCAACATTGAGATATACCCAAAAGCGCAAGAAGTAAATGAGTACATAAATATTTATCAGAAAGCGGCGAAAATCAGTTCAAGGGCTTGCTGTCAAGTGCTTGTAGTTTTAAAGTTATATCAAAATTATAATTTGATTCGAGCCGCTACCGGAAGCCAGTGCAGGGCGTGGAGGAGCGGTGTAGTGTGGGAGAATTTCAGTAAGTGAAAGACCAAACGAGCCGCTGCGTTCTGGAAGAGTTGCAGAGGTTTGACGGCAGATGCTGGCAGACCAGCTAGAAGGGAGTTATAGTAGTCCAGGCGTGAGATTACAACAGCCTGAACCAGGACCTGTGTTGCCTTCTCGGTTAGGAAGGGACATATCCTCCTGATGATGTGGGGGAACATGATTGTGTATGACTGTGCCCTCATATAACTATTCTCATGCACCCTATATTTTTCCAGCTACTTTTTTTTTATTGCCGCTTTTCTCCCTTTTTAAGGGGCAGGTCATTTACTAGTTTTGAAATTTAGTGCTATATTTTTTTGTCCCATTGAATGAAAAAAAAAAAGATAACCCACTCAATCTTGTTTTTTTTTGGAACTGCGCAAGATTTGGATGTTCAAATTCCAGTACTTCCAGTACAGTCAATGTTGTTTACAGACAAATTTTTTTCATGCTAGTAATTCAAAATGTTCTGATTGAAATATCTCTTCCAATCTCTGACCTAAGTCTTAATGTGCCTGAATAAGAAGCTCTGATTGTAAGTGATTCCGAGACTGTCAGAAGCACATGAGTCTGCAAAGCATGTTGCAACACTGCATAGACAGACAGACAGTCAGTGAGGCTTTTGGTGTGCTGCCATTGTTTAAATGCTGCATTAAGTTTTGTATTTGAACACCCCTATGTGTCAGCACTATGTCATCTGTTCTGTTTATCGACTCAAGTGTCAGAGCTTGTGCTACTCTCATGCCACAGTGGTGAAATGAAGCCCATCCTCCTTGCTGGCACAAATTACAAGGACATTAATTCACTATCTTACTCACTGCATGCAGTCTCTGTCAACTTGGCACACTGTGCTGTGACCCTGATTGGCAATCATATTTGAAAGTCTGTACATGACTCATGGTGGTTTCCCCTGATTTCCAGTATTGTGTCGATCCTGTGACACTTAAGAATTTAATGCAATGGTTATTTTCCCCAACCTCCGTTTGTTTATCCTAACATCTGTGCAGTTTCTTCCTAATAGGGCTCAGTAACATAGTTTTTATATTCATACCCGTTAGATATGGCTCCATTGTAAAGCGCTTGCATGTTAAAGCATGTGTCCTCTGTTCTCATTGTGTCTTCTGAAAGATTCCATTTAAATTTCTGATTTAGCGAATATTTTTAGCAGTTTGGAGTTTGGTAACTAGCTATGCCAAGGTTTTTTTTTTATTATTATTTTCATGCTCATAATGGAAGAGTTCTCAGAGTTCCATAATTCTTCTAGGAAACACATAATCTAGCAGTTATTGGTTCACTACAATCATCAACAAAATGAATAGCATAAGAGGATGAGATAATGGTTGCCATGTTAGTCATCATTCTGTTCCTTCCACTTCCCCATCATCTTACTGCATCATTATCAGCCTTTGTATCTGAGCAACAGACTCCTCTCTTTGCTTCCAGAGCCTTTCATAGTATGTTAAGCTTTTTTATACATGTTTAATTTCACAGAGATGGCATGAAGCCACTCACTTGTCAGGGGTCATTGTTCCAGCAAGGCTTCATGTAAATTGCAACAAGTGATGAGGCACAAAGACAGTGGAGCCAGACCTGTGGTGCATGTCCACCAGAAAGCCCCAGCAACAAGAGAAGGAGCATTGTGAAAAATGTTACCACCCAGCTGTCTGTAGTGTAGCACCGGTGGAGAAAGAAAAAATTCATCAACCACCGTCCCTGGAGGAGAGATGGGAGTGTGGGCTTGATTGAATTTGAGTGGTCTTTGTATCAGATGAATAACAGAGGCAGACAAGGTTTCCAAGACAACTGAGCAGGAGATAAAGTGCAAATATCATCTGGTGGGGTTTTATCAAAGTTTTATTTGTGTATGCCAAAGCTCTCCAAATTGCAAGGCAAGCAAGGACCTTTGGGGAGGGGGGTGCTTGGTGGTGCAAGACAGACATCGCTTTAGGATAAATGTTTTGATCATGACAGGAATTAACTTCAGAGCTGTGTGCATTTAAATGAGGGCATAGAGTTTGCACAGAAAACACATAAAACCCTCTAACTCGGTATAGGAATGAGAAACACTGACTTATTCCATAATTTATGTTGTGAAAATGTGAAACACTAAATGATGCAAAAGGAAAAGACTTTTTATGAGGAGAGGAAACGAAGCACCACACAAGTTAAGATTTTAGAAAACACCATATATTGGATGATAATTCTATTGTCCCACTTAAAGTTGAATTCAATTTGCATCTTTTACTAACATGCAGAGAACAACATTAAATCAGAGTCTATCTAATCAAGTAACTTTAAAAGTCTGTCATCTCTCCACATGTATCTGACTCCTCCAACACACTGTCATTACTAGTAGCTCGGAGATGTGGTAGCATTTGTTTATTTATTACTGTTGAGGTCTCATTTCCTGGTTCTTCTTACTTCAGCACTTAACGCTAATTAGTTACATTTTGGTTCAAGGTCTTCATTGGACATTTTCAGATAACAAGTGATAACAGACGCTGCGACTGCCACTCACCATGATGGACCACACCTTTCAGGCCATGAATAATGGGGTCAACGGCAGGATTGTCCTTCCCCCCCACCTGAGAAACACACAAAGAAAGATGTACTTTAAAATACATTAATTATTATGTAGCAGTATTCATAAAGAACATCATTATATACATTAAAGCTTATGTTGTTTAAATCACTTCCATATGTCCACTGGGCAAAAAACTGAATTCTCCCCTCCATCAACCTCCCAGTAAGACGCCTACTGTGATTACTCACTGTACAGCAAAGCAGGAGACACAATCATCAGCAATCAACAAGCTCTCGAATGCCCTCGCCATCTGAGCTCAACGAGTGTCACAGTAACTCCTGGATTTTCACTGAGAGCGCTGTTGCTGTCGTGTAAGGTGGACATCAATAAAGCCAAACCAAAGAAAACACATCTAAATGGCAAACCCTGAAGGCCTTTCAAAATGACTTCTCAGGTCGATCAACCTTCACTTCAATTACACTTGCTAAAACGTGTTATTTTGCTTAGGTTTGAGGACATTGAAGTCACATTGCCATGGTATGCAGAACGAAATCAATGAAATGCCATAAGAGTGGACAGTTCACATTGTCAATACATTTGTATTGAACCTTGTAAGAGCATTTGCAATTGTGTGAATGACATGCTGTTAAAATCGGACAATCAGCCATTAAAAACATTCAGGATGACAAGAAAGATAGACAGTTAGCAGGGACAGCAAGGCCCAATATTGTTGTCCGCTTGCTCTTTACATGTTTAACACGAACAAGGAAAACTGATTTTAAAAAGTCAATTTCACTGTTCCCTTTAGTGATTAAGTAAATATAGATAAATCAGCTTTTCAGGTTTAAATTGGTTTCCACCTCTGATGTTCTGCTATCAGCAGGTTTCATTGGGAACGTTTGCCAAGTGAGGTCTGGACAAACCAGGATATTGTTTCTAGTAATTTGTATCACTGTTTTCAGTGCTTTCATGATGCTCAGCTGAAACCTAACCAGTGACAACTTTGATACTCAAAAAAAAAAAGTTAGAAAAATATAAATTTGGGTGATCTTTTTGTGAGTTAAAGTGAAGTATTCGGTTACTTGAGGGGATTTCTAAAATATAACAATGAATTATTATCAGTCTATAGTCAAAAGCATAATGATTCTCTAACAGAATAACTTTTAGAGAAATTATTTGCTTTGTGATAAGTTCAAGTTTGCTTCTGACTTAGCCAATCCATATTACATATACTAAGCCATTCTGCCTATGTGCACAGGAAATACACTAAACAGCCACAATATCATGACCAAAACAATTTTTATGTCATGGCAGATCAGTGAAGTTTCTATGGCTTTGTTGAAAAACAAACAAACAAAAAAAACATTAAAAGCAATTATCAGCCTTAATGTTGCTGGTTCGTTTAAATTACTGGTTAGTGGCTGTTTTGTTTTGTTTTTTGTTTTTGAAGAAACATGAATCAATACACAAAAATATAACTCTCTCTCTCTCACGCACACACACACACACGCACACACACTAATGCTCACCCTAAACCCATTCCCCTGACTGACACAAGCCAAAATAGAGGGACTCAAATGCATGACTCAAGACACAGTTCTCGGCGGTGAAGGTGTTTAACCAGGCAGATCAGTCAGAAAGCAAACAGAGGCACATCAGCAGGCTAAGAACAAACACAGCACGACTAATGGTGTGAAAGGTACTGACAAACATGTGCAGTTAAAGGAATGCTCAGCACAAATGAGCAGGAAATACAGGAGAACAGAAGTGAAGGGTCTTGGAACAAAAGAAGATGTGAGTAACCACCCCCCCCTCAAAAAAAAAAAAAAAAACGGGAAGTGAAGAATGAAGGAGAACATAATAGCAAGCATGACAACAGGATGACTGACTGGGTGTGACAGTTGGCAGCTGGCTCCAAATGGGCCAGATAAGACAGGGTGGCAACTGTGACACTCCCACCTGTGTTGAGGGTCCATTACTCTGCACTCTGCACACTGCAAGTCAATGACCTCTCCTCCAGCTACAATGCCCCCGATCTACAGATACTTGTGACAGCAGTCCTACCAGTGTCAGTGGGGAACAGGCAGAGGATGTAGCAGACCAGCAGAAGAGCCATTGGAAAACCTGCTGAGCATGCTGAATATGGGTATCCTCGTGTTATTTAGTGGGGGCCGGGAGATAGCCAGGGCAAAGGTGAGGCCAAAAGGGGGATTTGTAATGACCAATAGGGGTATTGAATTCTGTCTTCTACTCATCACCCTTCCTTATCCTAACTAAGTGGTCTCCACGTTGTTCTGCATCAACTGGTCCTTTAGGACACTTGAAAGACCAATATGAAACACATCAAAAGAGGCTGCTGGGTTCCAGCCACCCTCAGCAGTCAGGATGCAGAACTCCGATTGTGACATAATCCGATCGTCTCACCTTACCCTAGCAGAGATTAACCACTACCGGCTGCCTCCCATCCCATAACTCTGCTGAAGCCCATGCCTTGGCTCTGTCAGGCTTGGAGCTTGAAGTGAAGGTCACACTGAACTAGAAAGGCTCTGCAATCATCTGAGTCTCTGGAGACCCACTGTGGATGGGACAAACACATGAGAGCTGATGGTGGCACAGGAATAGAAGGAACAGGTGGCATTACTGTTGAAGAGGGTAGAACCTTTGTAGGAAATGTTGAGGTAGGATGACAACAAAAGGAGATGAACTTGATATATCTGTCCTGTGTAAGCATAATGTGTGCAGAACACTCTCAACTACCAAAACTTTGAATGAACTTCAAGTGAACTGAATGATACATCTGTTCTCTGTATGCATACAACCACTCTCTACCTTACATGGTCTGTGTTGCCAACATGAAAATCTGTGTGAAGTGTTTGGCATCTGATGTAACATATTCAAAAAGGATGTACAGCTTCTCTGTATCGCGTTTTTAAAAAATTATTTAATTCTGTGTCGCAGCGCTTTCGTTATCGTGGGATTTTAAATTGAAAAAAAAATACTGTATGTGCAGGTATTTAATCAGTGGATGAATACCATACTGTACACAATGCAAACACAGTACTATACACCAGTACCGCTTCCGCAAGTTTGCCAATGTGACATTACACGGCAGACTATTGGCTGATGATTTGGAAGGCGACCAACCACAGCACTGTCTTCTGTATCCTCCTGCATCTCTTCTTGTCCACTTCACATTGATGGCTGATCGCTGTGCGTTGTGTTGGTCTGCTTTATTGTGTTTTTGTGTAATTTTCGTAAAAGTTTGAATTTAGTTTATAGAAAGTGTTTAAGGGCATATGAAGTGTTTATAAGCGTGTGGGAAAGGTTAATAATAGGGTGGGAAAGGTTTATAGGAGTATGAGAAGGGTTTATAAAGCCTTAAAATATATATAAATAATAAAATAAATATAACGTCGCTACTTCACAGATTTTCACTTATCGTGGGGGTCTCTGGAACACATCCCCCACGATAGATGAGGGATTACTGTAGTGCACACCAATTTGTGGATTATATTGACTACAGTTCAGTATACTGAGTGTATTACAAACCTGTGCATCCTATATCTATGTATCACAAACCTTATACCTTGTTATCCATATGCATCATTGTTTAGATTGATATACAGTGCTCAGATGCACAAACGAGTACAGCCCGACAGATGTGTCAGAAAACCTTTTGTTTACATCCAGAATCAACATTTTCTATGGGATACTATACTACACTAGTTTACATTAATCCATGCATATTGTGGCATTGTAGTATGACGTTTGCCAAATATCTACAGACATAAATGGCTTGCTAACCATTTTATATGTATACCGAAGCAGTGTGTGTGTATATATATATACACACACACACACACTGAATCACACAAACTGCTTATGTCTTCAACAAAGACACAAGCAATTTCCATTTGGATTCTAAAACCCCACTTGTTGGCTAGGATGTTATCAATATAGTTTGGTGCAAAGGATTACTGGGAATTGTACTCACAGTCCCTGCGCTTCAATTTCTGTGCTTTTAGTAACTACACAAAATAATCCTATTCCTGAGAAAGCCATTTTTTGTGGATGATATAACTGATTATTTTATATTTCTCTTAACCAGGTACAAACACATTTTTGATTTTGTTTTTCACTTGTGTGTGATGATCAATGATCATTTGATACAAATATTGCAGTGTGTCATAATGCATGAAGAGCTGACTATGGAGGCCTTAAAATGAGCTGACCCTTAAAAATGGTACACTCTCTGACACCTGTTCCACAGGCCTACCATTTTTAAGGCCCTACTTTTCCTACCTTGTCCTTTACTTCAAACGAGTGACAGGTGAACGGATAACTATCTGCTATGACTTAACACTTAAGGCTGGTGTTCTGCCTCGGGACAGAAACTTGCATGTAAATGCTGACACAGGGTAAAATAGCTTCACGTCACTGTACAATAAATGTGATAAACACTGGTTAACAGTTTTCTTTGTTCGTCAATCAACAAAATATCAAGCCCCAAGCAAGACAAAAAGCTGGTGAGGAAACGTGTGTGTAAAGTACAAAGGATTAAGAAAAATAAAGGTGTTTTTGTGGAGAGACAGAGAAAATGACAGTCAGAGACAGAGAGGATGAGAGGAAGAGAAAGGAGGACAGAGGGAATTAACGTTTCATTATTAATGTTTGTCAGAAAACCCACAGGCTCATCCCCTGAGATCCTCTGCCACCAGGCCTCAATTCACAATGTTCCACTCCCTCTCCCTGCATCTTTCATTCTTTTTCTTCCTTTGTTCCCGTTAATCAAGTTCCATTTTTTCTTGAGGGACAGATCACTGCAACAAATAACAAAAAAAAAAACAGTAAAATGTGACATTTGCTTAAATTTTTCTCCATCCACACTTTCTCGTTGTTCATCCCTTCATTGCACTGTCATCCAGCCAAGATCCCACACAATCGATCCTCTTTCTCTTGACTTTTCTCACCTCCCTCTGTGTAATACAGAGACTAATCTCCTCCCCTCGGCAATGGCATCAGTGAGTGCTGATGAATACAGGTGTAATGGATGACATATTTGGCCTTCTTTCAAACAAGACACATTCAAATGCAGTTATTAATTCTATCTGGGTTCACTTTATCAATAAATACCTCATAGATTATAATTTAATAAAATGACAACAGGGTTTTGATAACTGATTATCAATATCAATAGCAATATTCTTAGACTTGTGCTGAAGGGTGCTGGACCTTTCGGGACTCAGGATGAGCTTAAGCTTAGATTGTGCCTAACTGTCTTTGCCTACTTCTTGCAATCACACACATATTCACACACTGGGTATGCCATCGGGAGCAATTTGGAGGCACATCTGTATGTGGGGGAGCTAGGAATCCAGATCATTATTCTCATTATTTTATCTGTAAAACAATCATTGAGGTTACATGCTCTTACAACGTAAGTACAAGGCTTGTAGATGGACTCTAACCTTGCAGCTTTCAGACGTGACATATTATTGTGTTAGAAAACTGTTACCACTAGTGTTTTCATTTTTTTCAGGCTTTCAAACATTAATGTATAAATGTATTTTTAAAAACAACTGAAACAACAACACAGCTGTTATTAGTGCACTCACTCACCAAATTATCAGCATTCTAAACTACGACGTGGTAAATGTTGCATAACTTTTTGTTCCACTATATCTATAGTTGTGTCATGTCCATGCCAAAGTATTTGACTCTGTTATGGTACATTATTCGAGCAAGTGCCTTTATTCCTGACTTACTACAAAATTCACAACCATGTATCTAAAATGGGTGGGGTTGATATGATCAGTGACACAGGAGCGCACAGTGGGGGTCACTTATCTGGTTCAGACAGCATAAACATGCTACAGTCTGCGTATATGTTGCGCATTAACATAGTCTGTTGCTCTGATTGTTTCCAGCTGTATTTCGTGATCCTTAACAATTCATTCATTTATTTTCTGCCACTTATCCTCTTGAAGGTCATCGTGGGAGCTGGAGCCAATTTTAGCTGAAGGTGGGTGATATAATGCCCCATGAAAAACAGAAATAGGCTGAGGTTCCTGTGACGTTATATGTATAGAAAATCATACCCAGCATTAAAAAACTGTTTACGCAAATCTTATGCAGTTGCGAACATTAACATATTTCTGTTACCCTTATTGTCTTGCATTAAAAATCATAAAATTTTAAAATCACAGTAGGACAAAGTATGTGGACCTCACGAACTGAAAAATCAGTGACGAGTTACAGTAGCTTCTAGCAAAATCGTAACATCTATCAGCTGCAAATTACATGTATCATTTATGAGCATTTTTACATTTTATACATTCATACATTTTATATGTAAATGCATAATTTACTCATTCATTTGTTTTCTTCTGCTTATCGTTAGATGGTCTGGTGGGGGCTGGAGCAAATATGAACCCTTGCTGAGGGTGTAGGTCAGATTGTTAAGCCGTCTGAGGCAAATCATGTTTTATGAATATGGGCTATTGATCGATTGATTGATTGTCTTTTGTTAGTACACAGGATGGATTCTTTTCTCACTCACGTCGCTCTTACCCTATGAGGCAAATTGCAATTTGTGAATATGGGCTATACAAATGAAATTTGATTGATTGAATTTGATTGATCTTACTTGACGCGTAAGTCATCAATGATGTTCACTACTCCATCCAGCCCTTCAATCATCTGAGCAATAGCCCTCTGAAACACCTCTGGTGCTGATGAGATCCCAAACGGTAAACGCAGGAATCTGTATCTTCCAATGGGGGTATTAAATGTGCAGAGCTTTGAGCTTTCATCATCAAGTTTTATCTGCCAAAAGCCCTGATTGGCATCTAAGACTGAGAAGTACTGGCATACGGGAACAACTTCCTCTACTGTGAGTAATGGGGTGATGCTCCTGTTGAATTGCTTGATTCAAATCTTTTGGATCCATGCGTGTACGTATTTTCTTGGGTGTGACCACTGTTACCATACTGTTAACCCAGTCTGTGGGTTTGTCTGACAGTCCGTACTCTGTTAATTTCTACTTCTTCTGTCAGTGCTTGGCTGGTTGTTATTTCACTTGCACGACAGATATTAATAGCTTTTTCTAGAGTCAGATCTGCTTCTCTTAACAGTGTCCCCCTCACTTGGTCATCAGTAACACCACAAACAATTCTGTCACGTACCAGGGAGTCGTGTAACAGTCCAAATTCACAGTCCTTGGCCTTGTTTTTTAAATCCGGTATGTATGAATCAATAGACTCTGATTGCTTGTGGGCTCGCGTGAAGAACATGTAAGGTACGTTTTTTCTTGGCTCACAGTAGTCCTGAACCTTCTTTTCAGCACGCCTATTTTGTCTTTCACGCCGTCCACAAAGACAAATGTATTGCACACTTTAATCTCCTCCTCTACCGCGACATATAGAAACGTTGCACACTGGACCTTCTCGGATTTCTCCACGATACCACTGGCAGTACAGCAAAGCTCAAAACGCTGACCCCAGTCCCTCCAATTTTCAGCAAGATTGCCTTGCAAGCACAAACTTGTTGGTGGTTGAAACTGCATCATACCGTCACTCTTCTTCCGCCTTCACTTCTGACACCATGTTATATTGATGAGGCTTGACAACGACTTCTTTTAATAACCAAATTTTATCTGTCGTTGATTCAACTCACAGCCGTTATACAGAGCCTGATCCAGCACGGTTCCTCCATTCACTTCCGTATTACGTCACAACCTAAGGGTACCTCTAAGGCTCACAAGCCTATTACAATACAGCATCCATCCTACTTTGGCTGGAGCCTCGCTCCTTTCTCATACCATTAGAGATGTAGTCTTACACACCTCTCTGCGCTTCCTTTAGATCTGTCACCCTCCAACAATCCAAAAGAGACGATGTCTGTCCCCCTACCCCACTAGATTATTCAAACAGAAAATAAACAGAAGAAACACACAGGCTAATCTGATAAAAGTAAACATAACCTACAAAAAAACCCACAACAGAACAAGAGAATTAGATGTGGAGTATTAAATATAAGATTACTGTCATCCAAGGCTACTCTAGTGAATGAATTCATCTCAGATCTCAACACTGATCTCCTGTCTTTAACTGCAACCTGGCTGCATCCTGATGAATATGTCAGCCTAAATGAATCCACTCCTCCTAGTTATATAAATAATCACATCCCCCGTGGCTCTGGCCATGGAGGTGGTGTTGCAGCCATCTATAACTCTAATATATCAACTACTCCCAAACCCAAATTTAACTTTCACTCATTTGAAAGCCGCGTCGTCAGTTTATCCCAGCCAACATGGAAAACATTACAGCCAGTTCTATTTGTTGTAGTTTACCGTGCTCCTGGGCCTTATTCTGACTTCTTAACAGAATTCTCAGAGTTTTTATCTAATTTAGTCCTTAAAACAGACAAAGTCATTATAGTAGGTGACATGAATAGTAAATTCATATAGACACTGAAAGTGACAGCCTAACTGCTGCATTTAATTCAATACTAGACTCTGTTGGTTTCAGTCAATGTGCAAACCAACCCACTCACTGCTCTAGCCATACCCTTGACTTGGTTCTTACGTATAGCATCAATATTGAACAATTGTTAGTACTTCCGCAAAATCCCCTTTTGTCAGATCATAGCTTATTAACCTTTAAGGTTCTATTATTGGATTATAGGCCTTCAAACAAAATCTCTCTCTGGAGATGCCTGACTGCCAGTGATGTGGCTAAATTTAAGGAAATTATTCCATTAACATTGAAGTCATTACCACAGCCTCATGAAGCAGAGTCCATAACTGGTTTTAGTTCCTCCCAGATCAATTATCTTGTCAATAGCACAACAGGATCATTACGATCAGCTCTTGACTGTATAGCCCCCCTTAAGAAGAAACACAAAAAAAGCTCCTTGGTATAATTCCGACACTCACAAGCTAAAACAGGCGTCAAGAAAATTAGAAAGAAAGTGGTCCCGAAATGAGGAGACCCACATAGCCTGGAAAAGCAGTTTTAAAGCATATAAGAAGACACATAATGCCAGAGCTGTCTATTACTCATCGTTAATTGAAGATAACAAACATAATCCAAAATTTCTTTTTAGCACCGTAGCCAAGCTGACTGGGAGCCACAGCTTCATTGATCAGAGCATTCCACACTCCCTTACGAGTGACGATTTTATAAATTTCTTTAATGATAAAACTATTAGGGAGAAACTACACCACTCCCAAACCATACAAAGTAGTGACTTATCCTTACAAACAAATATAGAAGGCTCAGCACACATTGACTGATTTACCCAAATTGACCCTAGTCAACTAAAAACAATCATCTCTTCATCTAAAGCAACAACCTGTGTTCTAGACCCCATCCCAACAAAACTATTCAAAGAAATACTGCCTCTGTTCGAAACTACTTTACTAGATCATAGATCATTTACTATTATCAATCTGTCACTGTCATATGGTTATGTACTGTAGTTTTTTAAAGTAGCTGTAATTAAACCTCTCCTCAAGAAACCTAGTCTGAACCCAGAGGTTTTAAATAATTACAGACCAATATCCAACATCCCCTTTCTCTCAAAATTTTTTGAGAGGGCTGTCGTCAATCAGTTAAATTATTTTTTTCACACCAATAGTTTATATGGGGACTTTCAGTCAGGGTTCAGAGTTCATCATAGCACTAAGACAGCTTTGCCAAAAGTCTCCAACGACCTACTCATGGGTTCAGACAAAGGATTTATTTCTGTCCTGGTTCTTCTAAATCTTAGTGCAGCTTTTGATACTGTTGACCACCACATCCTTCTTCATAGGCTCAAACACTTAATTGGCATTAAAGGAATTGCCCTAAATTTAACTCTTATTGATACATGCTGCCATTAGGGAACATTATTAGAAAACACTCTGTAAATTTCAATTTTTATGCAGATGATACTCAGTTGTACGTTTCAATAAAACCACATGAACTACCCAATAATATAATAATCAACTACTTAAACTCCAAGCATGTGTCAAAGGCATAGTAGTACATAGTACTCAGCCCTAGACAGCTTAGAGAGTCATTATCTAATGATATAGCCACTCTATGTGGTAGCATCCTTGCTTCCCATGAAACTGCGAGGAATTTGGGAGTTATATTTGACTCAGATTTATCACTCAATTCTCACATAAAACAGACTTCAAGGACTGCCTTTTTTCACCTCTGCAATATAGCAAAAATCATAGAGACATATCTTGTCTCTTAAAGATGCCGGAAAATTAGTCCACGCCTTTGTCACATCCAGACTTAACTTAACTTACTGTAACTCATTACTATCCGGCTGCAGCAGTAAGTCCTTAAAGACCATGCAGCTTGTTCCAAATGCTGCTGCACATATATTCACAAGAACCAAGAGAAGAGATCATACTGTATCTCCCCCATACTAGCTTCACTGCACTGGCTCCCTGTGAAATTTAGAATTGAATTCAAAACCATTCTACTTACATACAAAGCTCTAAATGGTATGGCACCAACGTATCTACAAAATGTAATAATCCCATATCATCCTGCCAGAGCACTGCGCTCTCAGAATGCAGGTTTACTTACAATTCCAAAAATCCAAAAGAGCAGATTAGGACCCAGAGCCTTCAGCTATCAAGCTCCTCTGCTTTGGAATCATCTCCCAGCTTCAGTCAGGGAGGCGGACACCACGTCCGTATTTAAGAGCAGACTTAAAACTTTCCTTTTTGACAAAACGTATAGTTAGGGCTGGTCGAGGTCCATCATCGACCAGCTCTTAGTTATGCTGCCATAGGCCAAGATTGCGGGGGGACAATTAGACATTATCCTTCCTCTGTCTCTTTTCCCTCTTTCCGCCTACATCATATCATTATATCTATGTCTTATTAATGCACCTTACTAATTCAACCTCTTCTCTGGACCTCCATGCTCCACTGTTCCAGAATCAAGTGCAGCCACTTCCGTGGCAGCTGACCGTGGAGCATACTCTGGAGCTGCAGTACACGGTTTCAGCACCGCACTCAACGCACCTTAACAACCATATTATATTATATTATATTATATTATATTATATTATATTATATTATATTATATTATATTATATTATATTATGTTATGGTATATTATTAATCTTCTTGTATAATTATGCTAACAACAGTCATACAGTATCTTAGCTCTCTCTCTCTCTCTCTCATTATTTTGTTGATTTGTTGTGTACACGGGGCATCCTTTGCACTTCTGTCCATCCCTGGGAGTGGGATCCCTCACATGAGTCTCTCTAAGAGGTTTCTGTGTTTTTTTCCCCTGTTAAGTGTGGTTCTTCTTTAGCAGTTTTTCCTCACCCTTGCTGAGGGTGTAGGTCAGAGGATGTCACACCATGTACACTTTTTAAAGCCCTATGAGGCAAATTGCAATGTGTGAATGTGGGCTATACAAATAAAATTTGATCAAATGATTGAGAGTTGATTCAGTGTGTTAAGGTGACAGGAAGGGACTCAAAAGCACGATTCATGGATTGAGAGCAAAATCAGGGTCTTTAATTCTGGGGTCAGCCATCCCACCAACCACACAGACAACAACTAGATCTTTCCCATTCGCAACTCGGAGTTGAAGATACTGCAGATGACCCTTTGGTTCTCCAGGTTGACTCCCACACAATGGTTCTGTCCTGGGGACTTGTTAGTGCCCCACACATGTCAAGTGCCTGTCATCTCAAACAGCTCCAGAAAAGCGCGAGACTTATCTAGCAGGCTTCATATGTACAATTATCTTAAAAGAGAAAACATGTCTTGGAGTGGCATACCGTTAAGATTAAATGGCTGACATCTCAGCCACTTTTTTTCCTTTTTTGAAAGCTTTGAGACTGACTTATTGAAACAAAAACAGTATTTAATGAAAATTAATTATTAATCAACCTATTAATCAGTAACAGATTGAGATGAAATGTGTTTAAATCGCCACGTCAAGGTTAGTGGATCGATACGGCATGAGTGGGTATAACGCTGCTTCTGAATATACTTGTGTTTTGCTATCGCACAGTATGTGTTTATGTGAGCTTTATTTTGACACAACAACGACAAAGAGAAAGGTGTAACTTAAATCATACAGAGCCAGAGGGCAGGGCAAGAGAGGAGATTAAGTTTGTGAGACAGACATTAAGCAGGGAGACGGAAGGAAGAAAGGAAGACGCAGGAAACGTTAACTGGGGGTTAATGGTCCAAGTAAAAGCCCACTTAGGTAATCAATGACCTCGAATGAACGTTTTATTTCTGCCAGTTGAGAGTGATAAAGCTCACAGGGATCACAGTCCACCTTCAGCTCCGCTCAACAGGCCAGGGAAATGAAGAGCACTTTATGTGGCTGGAACTGATCATGATGTACAGAGTTTAGGGTTCATTATCATTATCATATACACTCACAACAAATCTAACTTCCGTCAAATCGTGTTCTGAATCCAACCAGAAAACTAACAGGCAATAAAGCCAAACCTGAAGATAGATAAGTGATGTCATACAAGCCCACAAGGAGCACAGAAAAGCATGATCCTCAGACACCTCCTCAAAGTCGCTGTTAAATCATGACTTAATCTACCAAGCTCAAAATCACAAATAAAAAAAAACACTTGCTTAGGGGTTTTAATATAACAAGAAGAATGGGAAGATCTTCTGTGGCTTCACAGTTGGTTACAGACTTGACTTGCCAATAACAGCAACAGTATTGACTGCAGCTGTATATTTTGGTTTTGATCATTACATTGACAAACTCATAGGCCACAGTGTTTGCTTGTAATGTATTGGTAGATAATAAGACTTCACTGTATAGCAGTAATAACAGTTGTAGACAATGACAGAATGATTTTTTAGGGAGATCCAATCTATGAACCGAGAAGTCCAAATTCTTAGTGGGAAACACTGGACAAATAGATATATTATCAACCTTATTATAAGAGCACAGACACACAAAGATGGTCCTACCTGAAAAAACACAGCCATGGCTGCAATGATCCGTTTGTCCCTGAGCGCAGCACTGAGGCTGTCGAAGTCATCAGAGTTGTACATGTAAACCTGCATCTGTGAGAGACAGAAATACTGGGTTAAACCACAATGCTTGACACATATCAATGATTCATGCTTCCTGCTCTCCACTCCTTCTCCTAACTGTTTTCATTTTTATACTTCCCTTGTGTTACTGAGGAGTGATGAGTTGCACACCTGAGTTTACACTTTGTTCTTAATGTTGTCTCCACTGCCATCATACATACTGTACATAAGGAAAAAAAAAACAGCCACTCATAGGTCATGCAGCCCCAGTGTTATTTATGTTGTGGCCTCAAAAGAAAGTGGTGTAACCTTGGAGCCTATATGCACATAGTCACTGCAGATATAGCACAACTCCATAAAATAGATGTAAGAACACAACGAGAGAGTAAGAACAAAGACCCATTGAGCCATGGACTAGTACTTTATAAATCTATGACAATATTAGGACATTTTATTCATCAACTTCTAGCTGAGTAAATCTTTATTCAGATGGCAGATCGAAGTAAGTTATCAAAATGTGAGTGTGGACTATTTCTCTCTGCAACAAATGTGGAAACTGCAATTCATGGATTGTGTGGGAATTCCACACTGCTGACAAGACAGCTGTAAAGCTGAAAAAAGTGCCCAACAGAAGTTAAAAAAATATTTTCCATGAGAATCATAAGATGGACTAAACAAGCTGATCACATCTACAAAATCAATTAATCACTTCTTACTCTGTGTCATTCTGTTTAATTGTGGTAAAAGTCTGGAATTCAAAGTGTAAGCAATTTAACATGTGATGCAGCTATAAATGGTAAACAGATAAAGTACAATATGACTAGTTTTTGACCCATCAAAACTCTTGTGGATATGAAAAAAGGTCATTCAGAAAAACAGTTTTATCCTTTTCCTCCCAGTGCACACCGTCATCTGTTTTATGCTGCTGTTATGATTAACCAGGTCTGAATTCAGAAAGGTCATATGTATGTCAAATTACATGCAATGTTTCCTTAATACTGTTAAAATCGAGGAATTGAGATGGCAGTTTGTTACAGAGCAAGAGTTCTACAGAATCAGAATGAGAAGTCGAACATAAAATCTTCTGATCTATAGTCAGATATCGTATCCATTGCGCCAACTGGCCCAGTCCTCAGAAATAGCCTCTTTTAATGGTTCTATAATTTCACAAAATACCTTGGCTGGAATTTATTAGCAAATGTTATTTAAATGAGACTAAATGTTCCATCGACATAATGGGAGTACTTTTTAGAGATGTGGACTTTAATTGCATATTTCGATGTGAATCATGGTTCTGGTGACTTGACAACACATGACGAACAATCAAACAAACTTGTAACTTACACTTTACAGGTAGTTTTCAGAGGATTAAAAATAAAAGGTATGAGACTAATTTAATATTCACTTTCCAAAAATTAAATATTAGTAAATACTTCACCCAATCATTTTGCACAGACAGTGAAGTAAGGCATTATTTATCAGAAGAAGAAGAGATACTTTATTTATCCACACAAACAAGAAATTCTTTTTCTGCATTTTTACCCATCCACACATATATGAGTACATTCTTGTGGTGGCGCCTCTCCCAATTTCCAGCCGGGATGCAAACCGGCAACCTCACGTACCGAGGCTTGTTAGACCTGGTCCAGGATGGTGGCGCATCACCCAATGTTCGGCCGAGCTGAGAATCGAACCGGCGACCTCTGGGTCCAAAGCCTCTTGGTCCAAAGCCCGACTCTTAAGCCTCTTCGCCACCACCTCACCCCAACACCCTATCAGCTCTGTAGCGATGGTGTTATTAGTCACCTTGCTAACATACAGGCTAAATAATTATTTATTAAATTATTAAAACATTAGTAAACCACATACCAGTGGTGTGAGAGTTTGAATACTCCTGTGTATAATTGAGGTGTTGCTGGCTAATGCTAAGACCATCCCCTGCTTCATACTTGACGGTCAACATGCAAAATCAACAAACTCTGCAACAGAAATCTGCAAACCATCCAAAAGAAATGCACGACATACTCACTGTGACACAATACTGTGTGTGGTGGAAAGCTGAGCTAATTATATGTGTATGTTTCTCTTCTCCTTATGCCTCAATGCCTGATTGTGCCACATGTCCAGTATTGTGTTTTTCTCTAGTGATTACATTAGTTCAACACTTCTTTTGGTTCTTTTTCGATTCACCCTTTAAAGGTACGATCTTTGTCTTGTTTTTTGTTTTTTCTTGGCCAAATGTACCTGAATTTCTCCTCTGTTTAGAGCAATTCCTCTTTCCCCACCTGCCATCTGCTCTCCACATAAGCCAGACCTGCTCTCCACCGCGCAATATGAGCGATGAAGCTCTTTTTACTTGTCAACTTACAGGTAATTTGTTTCAGTGTTGTGACAGATGGGTGTATATTCATGACTGGTTTTAAAGGAGTTCATTCTGAAACATCAATACTGCAATTTAAAACTTATATTTAAGTTTCTATTGTTTTCCAAGGTTTAATGGCTAAGATACGCTACATTGTGGGCCACCAATAAAGAGCTTTGTGTTCTCTCCTTATTTAGAGATAGAAGCCCTCATCATGCAAAACAACAGGAGCATCTGCCAAAGAGGACAAGCAGTGGAGGGTTTAGACCAGCAGCAACATCACTGCACTGCTGTCGATCAGTTAGTAGTTGCTTGATGGTGGCTGGCTGTGGAACCAAATGTGCACAGATGGGCATGTCACATGTCACCACTGATACAGTTTGTCTGCCACAGTCTCTATTTTAAGATAACTGAAGATTAAATATAATAGTCTATAAAGTCTGAGTCCCCTACCCCAATGAAGGTAAAATAAAAGAAAACACCTGCACAAAGCTGGGTCTATAAAGAACCATTTGAATTGAATAATTATTAAAAAAAAAAACTTGGCTCAGATGACATCAAGCTAATCTAAAACGAGGACTGCAGCACTGACTGTGAGTCAGACCTAATCACCTAACAAAGGGTACGTTGTAGCTGAGAGAACCCTGAGTCCAACAGAGTGGAGACTTATATAGCAGTAGGTTATTTTGCACTGTGGTTTGTCATAGTGTTTGTCATTGTCAAAATATGAAGTTATATGTTATATATAACTACAAATGTAGAAAACTATTACTTCCTATAAATGATGGATGAAAAGACAAAGACATCAAAAACCAAATTAAGAAGTTTGCTACCTAATAAGCCCCAGCACATTTTACACTATGGCTGCAATCATGTATAAACAAATGTACACTCTGTGATGATCTTACAACTTGATAGAGAGCAACATGATGACAGGCTCACAGCACAGAAGATGATATTGTGGCGGACACTTGGGGGTGTATCTCTCACCCAGGGAGTTATGGGTAAAGGGGCGTGGCTCTATATATATAGTTTTGGCACCTACCGCCATGATGTTGTTGTCTTCTGTCTTCTGTCTGGAGTAAACGCTGTTTTGATTAACCCAATCTCGGAGTTGTCCTCATTTGCCACATTGGTGACCCCTATTTGAACATGTTCGAGGCAACAGAGGACGGTGTTCCCTCTTCGGCCACGTCGCCCCAACTCCATCAGCCGGCCGGTTTAACCGCTGCGGTGAAGCTTCCGGAGTTCTGGCAGAGCGACCCGGCTTCGTGGTTCCTGCACATCGAGGCGCTGTTCCGCCTGCGAGGAATCACCGAGGATGACTCCAGGTATTTCTTGGTGGTCACGGCTCTGGATCAGCAGTCCACCCGCCGTGTGATGCAGCTCCTGCGCGACCCACCGCGGCATGGCAAATAGTTCTTCCTTCCTACAATACATCTTCCAGCTGGTTTTAGGAGAGACACAGGGGTGGACTGGGACAAAATATCGCCCATGGCATTTTGGACCAGACAGGCCCACCGGACAGCCAGTTAGGAAAGAAACTCTTGCTCTGACTTTTTTTTGCAGAAAGCAATAGCAGGCAGGACACATGCAAAAGGGGTTGGTGTTTAACAATGTAACTGTGTCCATCAGGCTGCTGATCTACTGGTTTTATGGGCCGGTCAGACCAATATATAAATTAAAAAAAAAGTGCAGAGACTGTCGGCCCCAGTAGTGCATCGGCCCACCGAGAAAATGCTTGGTATGCCCGATGGCCAGTCTGTCCGTGGACGGACTGTTATCAAAGCTAGAGAAAGGCTCATGACCATGTTGGCACTTTGCCTAAAAATTCTCCTTCATCAACCCAGGGTGAAAAAAACAAGATGCCACAGGCACATTAGAGCCAATCAGAGCCTGTGTCACTGTTATGTGTTTTGGTTCCCAAGGGCATGTAGAGAGGTGAACCAACAATGGAAAGAGGAGAACGGCTCAGTACTAATATAGGACTCAAGACTAATATGACAACAAAATAAGTTGGTCCATATTTTTTCCAATTAACAGTACAACCAAGACTTTGTGGAACTTCACTAACCCTTCTTTTATTTTATGATCATTTGCCATAATAGGAATTATTAGTTAGAAAGTCAGTGAAACTTGGATTGGTCATTTCAATATATTCAAAAGTTGGAAAATTAGCTTGATAAATGACATTTATATCATATCCATGTAAAAATATTTGAATGTGGTCAAGCAACCTTAATGTGTTTTAGAATAAAAATGAACAAGTGTTGGATGTGAATTTTCTGCACTAAACATTTTTTCATAGTTTCAGTCAATGTTTAGTTTGGCTATGGTAGGTCTTAAGATGCTTTTTGTGTCTTCTTATGTGTTATTAGTTCTGCTAAGTGTGGCAGCTAAAATTAGCTAAGAATTGTTATGTCTTAAGATGCTACCAGGCAAAGGTCATGTTGTTTGTTAAAACTTGATTATTTTTGTACACTTCCTGTTTTATATTGATACTCATGTTTTGTCTTGTTGCTGATCACTTCACTTCCTGTCCTCTTGTGTTTCCCACCAGTCCCTAATTACCCACTCTGTCCTGATGTCTAATTGTCTCTCCTTTCTCGTACACATAAGAACCCTTGTTCCTTCCATTTGTTGCTAGATCATCTTGTTGTCAAATAGTGACTTATCCGTGCAAACAGAAATAGCAAGCGCAGCACACATAGACTGCTTTACCCAAATTGACCATAGTCAGCAAAAAACAATAATTTCTTCATCTAAAGCAACAACCTGTATTCTAGACCCCATCCCAACAAAACTCTTTAAAGAAATTCTACCTCTATTGGACAGTCATTTACTAGATATAATCAATCTGTCACTGTCATCTGGCTATGTACCACATTTTTTTAAAGTAGCTGTAATTAAACCTCTCCTCAAGAAGTCTGGACCCAGAAGTTTTAAATAACTACAGGCCAATATCCATCCTTCCCTTTCTCTCAAAAATCCTTGAGAGGGTTGTTGCCAATCAGTTAAATGATTTTCTTCACACCAATAGTCTATAGGAGGACATTCAGTCACGGTTCAGAGTTCATCACAGCACTGAGACAGCTTTGGCAAAAGTCTCAAAAGACCTACTCAGGCTTCAGATAAAGGATTTATCTCTGTTCTGGTTCTCCTAGATCTTAGTGCAGCTGTTGATACTGTTGACCACCACATCCTTCTTCATAGGCCCGAACACTTAATTGGCATAACAAGAATTGCCCAAAATTGGTTTAGCTCCTATTTATTGAACAGACATCAATTTGTACAAATTAATGATAAGTTGTCACAATACGTGCAAGTCAGCTATGGAGTTCCTCAAGGCTCTGTGCTTGGCCCAATGTTATTTATGTTATACATGTTGCCACTAGGAAACATCATTAGAAAACACTCTTTAAATTTCCATTTTTACGCAGATGACACTCAGTTGTATATTTCAATGAAACCACATGAAACTAATCAACTACTTGGACTCCAAGCATGTCTCAAAGACATTAAAACCTGGATGAACCAAAATTTTCTATTATTAAATGCAAACAAAACTGAAATTTTAGTACTTGGTCCTAGACACCTTAGAGAATCATTATCTCATGATATAGCCAGTATAGATGGCATTGTCCTTGCTCCCAGTGAAACTGCCAGGAATCTGGGAGTTATATTTGATTCTGATTTATCACTCGATTCTCACATAAAACAGATCTCGAGAACTGCCTTTTTTCATCTACGCAATATAGCAAAAATCAGACATATCCTCTTCCTTAAAGATGCCGAAAAATGAATCCACGCCTTTGTCACGTCCAGGCTTGACTACTGTAACTCATTACTATCAGGCTGCAGCAGTAAGTCCTTAAAGAGCCTGCAGCTTGTTCAAAATGCTGCTGCACGTGTATTGACCAGAACCAAGAGAAGAGAACATATCTCCCCCATATTAGCTTCACTGCACTGGCTCCCTGTGCAATTTAGAATCAAATTCAAAATCATTCTACTCACATACAAAGCTCTAAATGGTATGGCACCAACATACCTAAAAAATTTTAAATCCCATATCATCCTACTAGAGCACTCCGCTCTCAGAACGCAGGTTTACTCACAATTCCAAAAATACATAGGAGCAGACTAGGAGCCAGAGCCTTCAGCTATCAGGCTCCTCTGCTGTGGAATCATCTCCCAGCTTCAATCAAGGAAGCGGACACCCTCTCAGTATTTTAGAGCAGACTTAAAACGTTCCTTTTTGACAAAGCTTATAGTTAGGGCTGGTCGAGGTCCATCTTTGATCAGCTCTTAGTTAAGCTGCCATAGGCCTAGACTGTCGGGGGACATTTAGACCTTATCCTTCTCTTCCTCTGTCTCCTCTCCCTCCTTCCATCTACATCATATCATGATATCTGTGTCTTATTAATGCACTTTACTAATTCACCCTCTTCTCCGGAGTCTTTGTGCTCCACTGTTCCAGTACCAGGTGCAGCCACCTCTATGGACCATCGACTGTGGTGGCAGCTGATCGTAGAACATGCTCTGGAGCTGCAGGACCTGGATTCAGCACCGCACTCAACGCACCACTACCACTACCACAATTATTATTACTATTATATTATATTATATTATATTATATTATATTATATTATATTATATTATATTATATTATATTATATTATATTAATTTATATTATATTATATTATATTAATTTATATTATATTATTCTACTTGGATAATTAATAATTATAAGTCATGTTGTTAATATGTTGTGTACACGTGGCATCCATTGCACTTCTGTCCATCCTTGGGAGTGGGATCCCTCACATAAGTGTCTCCTGGAGGTTTCTGCGGTTTTTTAATCTGTTAAAAGGGGGGTTTTTTTGGCAGTTTTTCCTTTCCCTTGTTGAGGGTGTAGGTCAGAGGATGTCACACCCTGTACTCTTTGTTAAAGCCCTATGAGGCAAATTGCAATTTGTGAATATGGGCTATACAAATGAAATTTGATTGATTGATTGATTGATCTCTACTCCTGGATTACCTATACATTGGCGAAAGAACAGTTTTGTTTGTGACTTTGCAATTATTTGTTACTATAGTAAAGACTATTGAACTATGAGCTGCTTTTGGCTCATCTCTGTCTCTGCTTTGGGGTCCAAGTATTGTGTACAACATAACAATGATGTGCTTAATTCTGCACACTGTGAACTCTCACCATGTTTCAATCCTCCAATCTTAGACTTTTGTCAACAGTTGCTTTACTTAAATGAAATGTGCTTTAATGTTGAGAAAATTATTCAAGGTTTAGTATTTCCTTCAATATAAAAGCTTAACAAAACTCTCTTAGTAACTAACCCCTCCACTGAGAAATTGGCAAGCCAGTCCCACTTTTGCAGTGGACACAAAGGGTTATACTGTGTGTGTGTGTGTGTGTGTGTGTGTGTGTGTGTGTTGTGTGTGTGTGTGTGTGTGTGTGTGTGTGTGTGTAGGTGTGTAGGCGTGTGTGTGTGTGTGTATGTGTGTGTGTGTGTGTGTGTGTGTGTGTGATCATCAACAAACACAGATACGATAAAGTGTAATGTACTCAATAAAGCATTAATTTGTGGGAAGGTAAGCACAGGAGACAGACTCTTACCATGAGCATGCTGCAGTGATGAATCAGGCAGCCTGCAGCACTGAC
>JAFBJQ010003420.1:0-51682 GCA_016785345.1 Trinectes maculatus
TGTTTGATGTTTGTGATATGAAAATCAATAAAAACACTTTGATTATTATTTAAGTCTGCTCTTAAATACTGAGAGGTTGTCCGCCTCCTTGATTGAAGCTGGGAGATGATTCCACAGCAGAGGAGCCTGATAGCTGAAGGCTCTGGCTCCTAGTCTGCTCCTATGGATTTTTGGAATTGTGAGTAAACCTGCGTTCTGAGAGCGGAGTGCTCTAGTAGGATGATATGGGATTATTACATTTTGTAGGTATGTTGGTGCCATACCATTTAGAGCTTTGTATGTGAGTAGAATGATTTTGAATTCGATTCTAAATTTCACAGGGAGCCAGTGCAGTGAAGCTAAGGTAAGGGGAACAGGTGGAAACAATCAAGGCGGTGATGACAATCAGAACAACGGGAAACACCTGAAGGGAAGTGGGAAGTGACCTAACGTGAGGAGAGTAGGGTTTCACAATAAAACAGGAAATCATAATACAATACAGACAAGACATGACACATTTCTTTTTTGTGAAGAGCAGAAGAGCAATATTATTTTTTTGCTAGAGACTCATTCAGTGGAGACGGATACTAATTTCTGGGGAGACTGTGTTTTCTTCAGTCATAGAACTTCACATTCAGCTGGAGTAATGATCCAGTTCAACAGGTTTTCTGGAAATGTAATTAACCACATGAGTGACATTAATGGACACTGGCTAATGATGGTGAATGAGTTTAATGATGTTAACTATATTTTGATTTGTGTGTATGGTTATAACAGAAGGGCACAGAACAAACACCTTTATTCTTCCTTGAACAAGATGTTGGAGGGATGGAAAGTGACCTATAATACTGACAAAGTCATAGTTGGAGGAGACTTTAATTTGGTCCCTGACCTCGGCATGGATTGTATTCCTCCAAGGAGACAAAGTCACTACTATGAGGAAATTATAGGTGAATTTATCACTAAAGGAAATTTAATTGACTGTTGGAGAATGAGAAACCCCAATACCAAACAACACACGTGGTATAATTCGGCCAACAATGGTCAATGCTCAAGATTAGACTTTTGGTTAACCTCTACTAACCTGATAAGTGAGGTCCTTAAATGTGAAATATCCACATCACCCTTAACTGACCACTGTGCTGTTTCAATTTCTCTTTGACCAGGTGCGGTTAAGCCTATTCTTAACTCTTTATGGAAGTTTAATAGTAGCCTTCTAGACAATGAGGAGTTTTGCAAGGAAACCAAAAACTTGTTAAATGAAATTAATCAATTAGAAAAGTCACCCTTGAGTAAATGGGAGTGGTTTAAATTTAAAATTAAAGAAGTTGCCATTAAAACAAGTAAATACATCTCTAAAGCAAAACAACAGAGACAACAAGATATTATTCATGGTATGAATTGATTATGCCAAAAAAACGATTTATCTTTAGAAGAACAAGTCGAATTAAATAATCTTCAAAATCAATTGGACATTTGGAAAAAGCAAGGAGCATTTATACGCCGAAGAGCTTGTTGGCTTGAGGAAGGTGAAGAAAATATTTCCTATTTCTGAAAAACAAAGACAAACAAAAAAGAAAATGAATAAACTACTTATTAATAATATTAGCATTGACAACCAAGACCAAGTCAATGAGGAAATAAGACATTTCTATAATAAGCTGTGTGAATCCAACTTTTCAATGGATGATAGTCAAAAAATTTTTGAAAAAATTAGAGTATGTAGTACAATAATGGATGAGTCTTGTAGGCAACATATGGAAGATAAGCTTAGAATTGAGGAGCTAGATATAGCAATTGGACGAATGTCAAAGGGAAAGTCGCCAGGACTAGATGGATTAACAGTGGAATTTACATCCATTTTTGGAATGATATAAGAGTACTGCTTTATAATGCCTTTTTGGAATTCATTTCATTAGGTCGTCTGTCCTCTACCGTGAAAAGGGGTTTTATTACACTATTTCCTAAGGCCAATAAGGATAAACTCACGGTGCTACATGGAATTCGGCAGGGTGTCCCTATTTCCCCAAAGCTTTTTATATTGGCAACACAGCTGTTAACACTACTAATCAATAACTCCAATGACATACAAGGAATATCAATTTTTAAGAGTTTTCAAGAGTTTAAAATAAGTGAATTTGCAGATGACACATTAATCTTTTTAAAAGATAAATCAATGGTAGAAAAAACTCTCAGTATTATCTCAATCTTCTCTAAAGCATCTAGTTTATCCCTTAATATCAAAAAATGTGAACTACTCCCTATTCATACAAGCGCTGACTCCTCTATTGCTTCAATTAGAGTTGAATCTGAAGTTAAATACCTAGGGCTGACAATATCAAAAAACTTAGTTAGAAGAGAAGACAATAATATCTCTAACCGTATTATGGATATGAAGAAATCACTTAGTCACTGGTTAACCAGAGACCTTACTATTTTTGGCAGAACCATTTTATCGAAAGCTGAAGGCATTTCCAAACAGATTTATCCTTGTCACTCTCTATACATTTCCTCTAAAAACATAAATAAAGCTAACACAGTTTTGCGGAGAAATAAAGCCCACTACATTAAAAGGTCTCAGCTTGTGAAAGAGTATGATAAAGGTGGTATCAAAGCTCCAGGTTTTGAATCTATGGTTGGCACTTTTAGAATTAACTGGATAAAGTCTTGTCTATTACAGCCAAACTACATGTGGTTCCACATTCCAAGGTCCTTGTCTGAAAAAACAGGAGGTTTAGACTTTATTTTGAAATGTGACTTTGAGGTGAACAGGATCCCAATCAAGCTATCTAATTTTCACAAGCAGATTTTGCACTTTTGGAAAATGATATTTACCCACAACTTTTCCCCACATAATTCAACCTTATGGAACAATAGAGTAATAACACTTAATCGAAAATCAATTTTCAAGAGCGACTGGTTAAAGAAAGACATTATATATATAACAGATTTATTGGATGATAACTGTGTCATTTTAAGTTACACACACTTTTCAGAAAAATATAATCTAATGTGTTCTCAAAGAGAATATAACAAACTATGTAAACTGATTCACTTGATTAAACATTTTATGATGTACAATAATTCCTCAGCAGTACTACCAAATCTATCGATAAGCCAATGTCATTTGATTGATAAAAGTTGTAATAATAGATTTATCAGTAGTTTTTTGAAAGACAAAATGTTTCATAGTTATGACAGGTTTATTTGGCAGGGTTCTAGTTCCGTTAATTTGAGTACATTAGACAAAGCATACTCGAAATTTATAAAATTTTACCTAGAGTTAAAGAAACACATTTTAAAGTCATAAACAAAATTTATCCTGTGGCAGAACTTCTCAAAAAGAGATTTGGTTTTGAGGTGGATCAGTGTTCCTTTTGTACTGATGAAAATGAAACCCTTGAACATCTGTTTTTTTTATGCCCTGTCACAGTGACTTTCAACCACTGTGCCGTGGCACACCAGTGTGCCGTGAGAGATCGTCAGGTGTGCTGTGGGAAATTGTCCAATTTCACTTAATTGGTCAAAAAAATATTTAGTCACTGCAAATGATTGTTTGTGCCTGTGTTATGGCCCGAGGGCCAGGGCTGTATGTTGTCAGACGCATTGATGACATGTCTGCAGATATCTCAATTGTTGTTTTGGAAACTTTTTGAAACATTTTCTAACTTTTTTGATTGCTGGTGTGCCACGGGATTTTGTTTAATGTAAAAAATGTGCCGTGGCTCAAAAAAGGTTGAAAAACACTGCCCTATCACACACTGTTTTTGGTGTGACATAGAAAAATTGGATTTAAAAATTAATGATGTGCCGCCATTTGAACTACATCATATTATTTTTAATATGAATCATCTAGCCTTGTCTGTGTCAGACATTATTAACATCATCATCCTGTTGAGTAAATATCATATTCATTGTGCTAAATGGAGAAACTCTAAGCCTTCCTTCCCTGGTTTTATTAATGATTTTAAGTTATTCTTTTCATTGCTTAAAAAAATAAAGAGCAATTATGCCAAGAAATTAAGCCTGGATATTGCCCGTTTTCTGCTGTTCTTAATTGTAACTTATTTTATTTTATTATTTCGCTGCTGTTTTTGGTTTATAAATCCCCAAGTGCTATGTTCTTGCACTTTTGTACTATACTCAATTTTCACTTGTGTTATTGTTATCCTCTTTGAGAGTCTGTATTTCAATCGCTCAATAAAAAAAAGCGCTCCTTCCTCAGTTTCTGAATCGTCACTTCCATCCTCCATCTCCTGAACAGTCACAACCCAGCTGTTGCCAACCGCTCTCTGGCGTCGCACAGCTGACAGTG
Organism: Trinectes maculatus; assembly: GCA_016785345.1. Taxonomy (NCBI): domain Eukaryota; kingdom Metazoa; phylum Chordata; class Actinopteri; order Pleuronectiformes; family Achiridae; genus Trinectes; species Trinectes maculatus. Next base: position 4,295 of record JAFBJQ010003420.1, read on the forward strand.
ATTACGCCGGTACTCGGAATCGGTATCAGTATCGATAGTACCCACGTATTTACTTGGTATCGAATCGATACCGAAATTCCCAGTATCGCACAGCCCTATCTGAAAGAAACTGGGTTAGTCCAGAGGATATCCCCCTCCCCAATATCTCCCACAACCGTATCGACCGGTTCCAAACTCCAGCCCAGTTGGTGGCGGTAATCCTCCTGTTAAGTTGGTTGCCAACCGCCATAAAACGTAAAGAAGAAGAAGAAGACAACAACGACGACGACGGCGAAGAAGACAGAGGAAAAGGTAATCACGACGAGCGGCAGTATAGTCGCCAGAGCTTCCGGGTGGAGATGGCTGCGGATGAAGACCTGTTTGACAGCGTCCTTCTTGCGGAGGAACGGTGAGTATCCTGCCCTTGCTTTCACCACGAAACACGTCAAAGCGTCCACCCAGTCACCGCGAGCTGTTTTGTTCCGTTTACGACCGGTCGGACGTAACAAGCTTTAGCCATTTTTCCGCATTCCTAATCAGAGTGTAAAAGTAATAGCAGTTTCAGATTTGTTCCCCTTTCTGGATCTAATAACGAAGGAAAAGCAGACAGACGACACGGAACTAAAAGTAAGTGTTTCAAAATAGAATAGAATGGTAAGGTTCGGAGCTAAATAAAAAAAAAAAATTGAGACAAAATCATTTGCTAGATTTTCCGACCGTCTGTGTTTTGATTAGCTGTTGGGAGGGTCAGGTTAGGTAGGCTACTACACGGTAAGCAGTGTAATAAGGGTCGTGTCGAACGTAATGGAAAGGCACGGATTTACAAGGACAAGTTCATATACTTTATTTAATAACTTACTAATTTTCGGGGGTGATGCCCTTTGTTTTTAGTAGTACCTATATTTTGCTGATGATATGATTTTCAAGTACAACACATTGTCTGATGTCTAAACAAAATCTGTGTTGTTAACAGAGCAACCATAAAATGATTTTCTCTAAACATGTTTTTATAATCATACATAATACAGTAGTAGATACAGTACAATAGATACAGTACTATTGTAACATTTATGATACATCCTCAGACCTACACCCTCAATATAGATCATAAACATTGAATATTAGATTGAGTATTAGAATGTATATGCTGTGTGTGTGTATGTATATGTGTGTATATATAAGTGTGTGTGTGTGTGTGTGTGTGTGTGTATTTTTTTAAGGAAGCCAATTAGGTAATAATGCCCTCTGCATATTTACCTGATTCTGCTGTTGACTCTGAGAACTACCATATCAGTAAATTTATTACACTGATAATCCTGTGGGATTTGATGTGTAATTTCTTAACAAACTCCTGCTCTATATTCAGAACAATCAGACATTTCAAACATTTGAATAATAATAGGAAACAGTTACATAATTAAAATTGCAAGCAGTGTTAAGTGGGCCCTTGCTGGATAATTCTTTCAAGATTCATTAATTTATTTAAGTAGTATAAATGGCAGAAAATGCAATATGTTTGCATTCTAAGGGGAAAATGATGGACTTCCCATGGGGTGTAGGAAATGGCTCCAAGAAAATATATTCCTTTTTTACATTTAGAAGAAGAAACATAGTTTTATTGATCCCACAGGGGGGAAATTAATATTACTGCATTCCACACATGCAGACAGTATTTTTGGCCAATCGGGGGTATAAACCAGCAGCCTCATGTTCCCAAGCTCCCAAACCTCCCCAAAAATGTATAGGTGAAACACAGAGTTACATCAGTCACCGTACATTTCTAGGGATGCATTTTATTATACTTACTGTATGATCAAGTACAGTAGGTATAATAAAATGAATTGCGTTAGGGAGCCGGTAAGGAGATGCACACGGACACTCTTATTGTAGGGTGGTGTTATAGCGACATCTAGCGGCACAATGTATGCACAATGGCACAATGAATGTGTGTTCCGACTTGCGTCGAAATTCGGTTGCGGCACATTCTCAGGAACGGATCTCCGTCGTTACTCGAGGACCTCCTTTAGATGTGTGTAGAGTGGTGAGTAGAAACAATGTATTGGATTAAAAGAAAAATTGGACACACACACACACCAGCGTTTGACTTGTAATGGAATTTTAGTTTCTTAATCCCATCTCCTTCCCTTACACAACCCCACAGAACATGTATCGAAATACGCAATGACACAATGGGGCTAGACAAATGTCTATCTTACTGTCTTTTGTATAACAATCAGACTGTAAATTAGCTTCCTGTAACAGTGCAAGTTAAAACTGGTGCAAGTCCGGAGTCTCCCAAATGATCAAAAGGGCCTCTTTGATCATCTGTCCACACTATAAAGAAGGCCGTCGCTGGGTGCTCTGGGTCTTTCCTTCACTATCACCACTCGTGTGCAGGACTGACCTTTCTTGACAAAGAAATAAAACCTTGTCGACCGGCGGAAGTCTCTATTTCATTATTCACCAGCAACAGAGACAGAGAATTTCCACAACAGACTCTTCTTGTGTCACTGTATTCTCAAACTATTCACTCCTTACACTTAGCCCTTCTCCTGTCCTTTTTGCTCTTTTCTGATTACTCAAGATATGTTGATTGATGATGTTATCACATTCCCTTAATTGGTTTTATTCTCCTGAATATTAAGAGTAAAAAGTGTCTCTAGCTACAATCACTGAGCAGTGTTATTGATTGACAGGTTCCAAGGAGAGGGCTACCTGGAGGGATTTGAAAGAGGGAAACGCCAAGGACTGATTGAGGGCCGCAGGCACGGGTCTTCTCATGGGGCCAAGCTGTCCATCGAGGTGAGCGAGTTAGATCCACTCTGTCACACTAAACTGTATTAGTACAGTGAAATAGTACATTTTGATTCAAGATTATTTCATACAGAACATGACTTCATTAATTAATTTGTCTGGATTTGTCTTGTCTGTGTAATTAGCACATTTCCTGATGAGTATCTCATCTTAATCTTTTAACTGCCTTTGACCCTCTAACCTACAGATTTCCTTCTATTATGGATTTGCCATCACATGGAAATGTCTCATCCAAAATACCGTCGATATCAAGTCAAGGTACAGTTGGGAGAGCCAAAATAACAAACTTCTTTCACAGTTTACTGGAGCATTCTGGACTGTAACAATGGCAAATCTGCAGTGTATGTCTGGATGCACTGTAGTCCTGTAATTTGCATGGTGGGCCTTCCATGGATCAGACATTTATTTTCCACACATGTCACACATTTTGAGTTTCATCATTGTGTGTGTCTCTGATCTTCAGAAAGCGAATGAAATCTCTGGAGGCTCTGCTGGTTTTGATCCAAAACTGTCCTCATGATGCTCCTCAGTCTGCAACGTTACAGGAGGACATGGAAAAGCTTCGAGCCAAGTTCAGACAGGTACCACATATACAGGGGGTCCTCGGGTTACGACGGAGATCCGTTCCTGAGATCCGTAATCGAATTTCGACGTAAGTCGGAACATACATTCATATGTAAGGTAGATACTAAGTTGTGCCACTAGATGTCGCTATAACACTACGCTAAAATAAGAGTTTACTATGGTGAATTGCCTTTTGTCCCTCTTGACACACCGTAGGGGTTGATATCGCAAGTGTAATGAGCATTTCTTTTAGATTTGTGGTATCAACCTTGTAGACCCTGTGTTGTGAATAAACCTACGGTATTGCCACGATCCCGAACCCATCTGTGACCGTGTGCATCTCCTTACCGGCTGCCGCTGCACCCCCCGCCTGCCGTCCATTTCACATAAGTAAACACAACGCAGAGTAGCCCAGCTGTGGAGGTGTTGGAGAGCCGGCACCAACTAGTTTCCGTGCGAAGTCTGTACGTATTTACGGGGCAAACCGCTTAAGCCGAAACAAGGAAGTTCATTGGAGATGTGTCGTAACCACGAAAACGTTGTATCTCGAGACCGTCGTAACCTGAGGACCCCCTGTACTTTTGCATATTATATCTAATCAGTATTTATAATCAGGAACTTTCTTCAATTTCCCTTAAAGTTTCACTCATCAAACATATTTTTGGCAATAGTTCAAGAATAAGTTGAAAGATAAGTTGAGTTTCATATTTGAATTTTACTTGTAATATGGAACTGCAGATATCCAGTTCTTCGCCTCACTTTTGAATCTGAACAAGTCATTTGTACACAACCGTTGAGCTTCCATGACTTCAGTCCCAATTTCCCTGCTTTAGCAGAGCACTTAACTTGAGCTAACTTTTGTCTTCTATTTCCTAGATCTGCTCTATGTTGAATGTCCCAGCGGACTTTAAGGATTACATTAAAACTTCTGGGGGGACTTCTTTCTGAATCTGTCCTGATGGTGGCAATGATGAGGAAGAGACTAGTTCTGCGTCCTGGATATAGACAAGGGGAGCTAAGCTGCTATCAGTTTGCATTCAGTGGTTTTGCTGTGCAAAACAATGACTGCCTTGATCTGGAAGTCCAAAACTACAGATCGACCACCAACTCTTCTCAGGCTGTTTACCCCTGTTGTGGTTTGACAGGGGTAAACGTGGATTTATTGCAGCGTTTCATTGTGCTTCTTGAACTGAACTGAAGAGTAACCCTCAACACAGAAGTGTTTTGTTTGGGTTAAAAAATAAAAAAATGGAATAATGAAAAAAAAAAAATCTTGAAACAGCTTCTTTGGTGTTATAATAATATACTTATTTGCCTACTACTCCATTCCTTTTTGTGATTACATCACTTTATTTATTTTCAAATATAGATATAGACATACAGTAGATATATAGATACAGTAGGCACACACACACAGTACTAGTCAAAAGTTTGGACACACCTCATTCAGTGTTTTTTTCTTTATTTTTTATTACTTTCTACATTGTTGATACATACTGAAGATATTAAAACTATGAAGCAAGATGTATGGAATTATGTAGCAAACCAAAAGTTGTGAAAGAACTCTATATATGTTTTATATTTTAGATTCCTCAAAGTAGCCACCCTTTGCTGTGATGACACCTTTGCAAAGCCTTGGTCTTCTCTCAATGAGCTTCATGAAGTAGTCACCTGAAATGATTTTCACATCACAAGTGTGCCTTGCCAAGGTTATTTTGTGGATTTCCGTCCCTTAATGGAGTTGGGACCATCTGTTCTGCATGGTGCAGTCTGGAAAATTGCAAAAACTTTGGATGTATCCTAAAGTGCAGTCCCAAAAACCATCAAGTGCTACAACGAAACTGCTTCACATAACGACCCCAGAACAGAAGACCAGGGGTCACCTCTGCAATTAACATTTGAGATCTTCAGTTTTACCTGCCATGTTTTCTGTGACGCAGAAAAAGTGAGCGGATGGTCTCTACATGCAAGGTTCCCACTGTGAAGCACTGAGGGGGAGGCGTGATGGTGTGGGGTTGCTCTGCTGGTGGCACTGTGGGGATTTTTTTTTCAAAATTGAAGGCACACTGAAACAGCATGGCTACCACAGCATCCTGCAGCAACACGCCATCCCATCCTGTTTGCCTTTAGTTTGACCATAATCTATTTTTCAACAGGATAATGACCCCAAACACACCTCCAGGCTGTGTAAGGGATACTTGACCAAAAATGAGAGTGATGGAGTGCTGTGTCAGATGACCTGGCCTCCACAGTCACCTGACCTGAACCCAGTCGAGATGGTTTGGGATGAGAGTGTGGAAAGCAGTAATCAAAGCAAAGGGTGGCTATTTTGAAGAATCTAAAATATAAAAGAATGTTTTGATCTTGCTTCATAGTTTTGATGTCTTCAGTATGTATCAACAATGTAGAAAGTAATAAAAATAAAGAAATACCTTTGAATGAGAAGGTGTGTCCAAACGTTTGACTGGTCGTGTATACAGACAGACAGACAGACGGATAAATTAAGTGTTCACGGAAGTCCATCGACATTTGTGACATGATGGTTCCTTCTCTCTAGTTTGTCTGTACTGTAGCCTCAGGGTGCTGGCGTTTGCCTGAAGAAGAAGAAGAAGGAACACCTTTAATAGTCCCACACAGGGGACATCACCCGGAGAGCGAGTTCAGGGGGTTAAGGGCCTTGCTCAAGGGCCCAAGGTGGTGGACGGCAGAGGACAGATGGTGGCGCCTTTTCAGTCAATCCAGTGTGCAAACCGGCAACCTCACGTACCCAAGCTTACTAGCAGACCTGGTCCGGGATGGTGGCGCATCACCCAAGTTTTCAGCTGAACTGGGATTCGAACTGGCAACCTCTGGGTCCAAAGCCTCTGGGTACCAAGCCCGACTCTTTAGCCTCTTTACCACCACCTCCCCAAAAACCATCATGCATAATGACAAGCCTTCTTGTCTTAATATCCGCAGTGTCTAGCTCCTACTTTAGGCAGTTTATGATAACAGCTGGTTATCTGACGACTGGTAGTGCATACATGTTGGTAGCTCAAATCTTGTTCCTGCTATTCAGCTGACTTTTCAGGACTTGTTGGAGTTATTTGGCTGTAGCTGACTTATTTCTGTATCGTTCTTGCTGTATCTGACTTCTTTTGTCTGCAGGAACGCCTGGTTTTTGTAGCTGTCCATAAAATCTCCTATTCTATGCTCTGGGATCATCTGACTGAAGGGCTCAGGCCTATGCAGAACTGGAGAGGGAACGCAGCATGGTAGGCCTATATGTTGCACATGTGTGTGTGTGTGTGTGTGTGTGTGTGTGTGGTGGGGTACAGTAGCAGCTGGTTTATGCCGTGTCAGGCAGCAGGTGAAAGCTGTCCCCTAGTCTGCAGCTTTCAAAAAGAGAAACAGAGAAAAAAGAAACAGGGGGCGGGGGAGGAGGAGGAAAGGCCCAAATGAGTAAAGCTGCCTCGAGATGAGGATAGTAACCCTAGACCCTCCTAGTTAAAAAAAAAAATTCAGACAGAGACAGAGTAAATAATTACCAAATGAACACTCCAAAGAAAAGTAACGAGTCAATTGTTGCACCGGGAAAGTGGAGAGGAGAAAGAAGAGCAGTTGGGGTGAGAAGATACGAGGGGGAATAATAAACATAGGAGGAGGGGGAGGGGAGAGAAGTAGGTGGAGGGAGGGGAAGGGGGACAGAGAATGTAGAGGAATGTGGGGAGCAGGTGGTGAGTGGTGACATGAAAAGCTGTGGTGACAAATGCAGCAGAAAAGCCATTTGAATAAAACGGCAGCATCAGATTTCAGGCTCAGGGGTGGGTGATGGGGTGGAGGGGACAGCATACACACATGGTGTCCTTTGAGCACTGCCTGTATTCAGCTGGACATAATATTTACACTGTTACCACAGATAGAAACTCTGGGTTAGAGTGATTTGTTGATGGTTGAATTACATAGGATGAGATCTCTATCCTAACTGAGTTTGTTTGAAAAGAACGCTGCTTAGTTGGGACGTAAGTGTGTCAAATACATGGAGCTTACTTATGGAGAGATAGACTTTGCAGACTTTCCAATTGCGACTTTGGTCTTTTCTTCGTGAAGACATGCTGTGGACTCTTTCAAGCCTAAACACATGAGTTTGACGCATTGAAATTCAATGTGTATCTGTCAGAGAAATATGCATAAATCAATAACAGGAAGTGATGTGCTGGTAGACGTAACATTCTGATGGTCTGAACAGTTTGGAACGGGTTCTCAACTAGAACTATAGAGTATCTTTCCTGTTAAGTTGAAGAATGTTCATTTTCCTCCTCATTTCACATTCAGAGTTTCGAATGGTTTTCCTCAAATCCCTGCACTGAAAATATTAACTGTGTACAGGTTGGAAGATTTCAAATGCCATATTTGATATGTGAACTGTTTATTACTATTTTCAAATCCTCATTTAAGCATGTTAGCATCATATGCAGTCTGCTTAGTGACCCTCGTGTTTACTCTGTGTTAAATATGAGCTTGCTGCAAATAGCAAAAGCGTCGTTCACAGATACTTGTCAAAGCAGTATCCTGTAGACAAAACTGTATGTGTGTATGTGGGGTGAGGGGTGTGAGGGAACATGCATTGAAAAAAATCAAAGCATGCTGAAACGACAGTTGTGTGTGTTACATAATGTATGACTATGTGCCTGTTGAGGATCTTTGAGCTGCTGGTTGAGATGGTGCTGGCAGGCCTGTGGGAAAGGATTAGACTTTACATTAGACTTTACATTCCTTGCATTACAGATCAAGGAACGTCACACACTTACACACACAAACACACACACACACACACACTCACACACATTTATGTTAATCATTATCCAAAGAATAAATTTTAGGACTGAGACAGAATTTTTGTGTTCTCTCCTTAAATGTATGCAAGAGGTTGTGTTGCAAGTGTTGAAGGTAAGTATCAGCATATTCAGTAAATTACCCATTGTAGAGCTGAACATTATATATTTGTATGTTAAACTATTAAATTAGCAAACTGCCCTCTGATACAGTACCACTAAGCAATTAAATTGTGAGGCCTTGGGTTCTGGGTTCTTGGTTCTTGGCTATTAGATTTTTGGTTGTGTTTCCCAACATGTCTGTCAAACTGTGATATGAGATGTGAAGAATTCAAACTAAGTAATTCAAATAGATAACTGGAGTCCTCATCTGATGTGTGTGGGTCTATGTATGTGACAGGAGACTCTAACTACATGTCCTTTTACTGCTGGGCGTTTCTATACTAGAATTTGCAAAATTGCAAGTGATGCTGTTCTTTTTTTTCTTCTTCAGTTGTTTAATGGCGATTGGCAAACAACTGTAAAATGCATTATTGCCAAATAAATTTACATAGCAATACATCACATTCTGCCCCATGTGTCCCCTCTAAGAATCAGCAATCTAATGACTGCCACAAAAGACCTTCCACTATTTTCAGGCCAGACAGTGAGCATTACTTTTGTTGTGAGGCCACTTAAATACAAAAAGCCATGTTTTTTTTTGCACACCTCTTCTGTATTTCAGTGGGAGAGTGGTGAATGACATCAGAACATCCATAGAGTCGATACTTATAAGGAAGCACCTTGAGAAAGATCAGATTTCCTGTATGTGTACAGTTGATGGACAGCTGAAACACAGAGATGCATGTTCCAATGTGGACATGGCCTCAGTGTACCAGGTCTCTGCTTGTATTGTTATAACAGATGTCACAGATATGATTCATGTCTGAAAGGGAAGAGAAAAGAGGAACGTTATGAGCTGTGAAGCCAACACAGCATTTTCTGTTCTAGGTAAATGTCATCTGTGCTATTTAACTTACCAACTCATTGTCAAAGAATATCTAACCACTATTTTCATTTTAACACAATACTTGACTCTTCAGTCTATATATCTAAATGTAAGAGAAATGCCCTCCATATTTTTAAATATCTTGTTTATACCTGAGTAGATATGGCACGGCATTGGAGCAGATGGTGAAGGAAGATGATTTTTATGGAAGGCTGTGTGAATGTAAATTCAAAATCTAAACATGCTGCAAACATCATGCAAAGAACTTAAGTATATTATGTAATGAGTATTTGTTTAATTTATTCAATAATGAGTATTTTAAAAGCTGAAGATAGAACAACAGAGCCTTCCAGCAAACAGAAGCAGAATCGAAACAGAGTGTAGAGTTGACTCATTCACTGACAGTAGGTAGATCTGTCATTAGAATTGAGGTGGATATTATTAAACCAAAATAAAAGAATGGAATTTGATTAATGAAGGATGTGCTGTCGCATTTTGCAGCTGCTTCTTTGAAAGGCTAGTTTGTCGTTGCACAGATATTTTAGTGAGATGGCTCAGTATAATTGTTAATGTATTTAAAAAAAAAATGAAATCATATTTGTGTCTGGTTTCCATGCTCCATTAAAAAAGTCAATAGAAATACATTAAAATTATTAAATTATTAAATAAAAGTCTAAATCGGAGACATTAATTTGAACCTATTCTCTTGAAATCGTCTGTGAATGGGTTAGGATAAGAATAAACCTTTAAAGAATAAAAAATATACGTTTGGGGGGGTATAGTAAGTAGTGTAGTGAGACTAGATTCTGACACATAGGGTTTTGTCAATCAATGTCATATTTGCATTACTGTGTACAGCATTGGCTTATAAGGTTATGAAATGGTTCATGCTCACTGGACCTTAACGGAATGAATATGTATTGTCAATGCACAGTGTCCATCATAATGCTTTCACTTTCACTGCTCATTTTGAGCATCAGTGACATGCAGTGCAGAAGTCCCCTTCGGTCACTTATTTTTCCTGCAGAACAGACAGCCAGTTAACGCCAAAGACGCCATCTACAACATATTTTATTGTGTAGTCGACACAAATAATACACTGTTTGTTCCAGTTGCAGACAACTGGTTTGAAATAGACACAACTGTGTGGAATGATTTGCAACAACAGAACAAAAAACAGTCTATGGCTTACCAAGCTTGACACCCGATCTATTTACATACTAAAATAAACTCACTGACAGTTTGAAACTTAGAGCAAAAGCTTTTTTATCTTTTATAAATATAAAAAAGGGAAAGGAAGAAAGGCCACTATGGGCCAAAAGGGGATAAGTCTCTTTCATCGAGACAGCTTAACACTCAACAGAGTTATACATATCCCATTTTCTGTTATGGCACCAGTATCAAAGCATGCCCTGGACTCACAGCTTCCCATCACAGATGCGTCTTCTCAAGCAGGATTAACAGAGCTAGTAGGCACTGACCAAACAAGTAGAATAGAATAATAACTAAACAAATAAAAAGACTAAAAATTAGAGATAGATCTTGACTGTCACATGAGGTATTGTGGATCAAAGCATTTCTGTACATTGTCTAATTTTTCTTCTTTTTTTGGAATAGTACGGAGAATCATAATATGCAATTACAAAAACCGAAAAAGGATCACACATTATCTACATAAAAGCTGAGGATGTCAATAACACAATTTTCTATGAGAAAATTCAAACCTAGAATGGTAGTATATTGACATATTCACATTACATACATACATACATACATATATGTGTGTGTGTGTGTGTGTGTGTGTATAAAAACACAAAATGTAGCAGCAAATAGGAGAAAAGCATTGATTTTAATCCTTTATATCATCACCTTTTCTTTTTTAAAACATGTAGCTGGGATTTCATTTTTATAGCAGCAGAATACAAGGAGTGTTTCTCTCCTACTCTCTATCCTGAATGTACAATCAGAAACCTAACTTCCAGGGTTCCTATACAGATTAACAAACTCTTGCAGTTCTATGCATTTTCAAGAGCTTGATTTGAGTCTGTTAATGAGAATGTGTGAACTACACATCTACCTTCTTGTGACTCTTTCTCTGTCCTATGTAGGAACCCTGACTTGATCTCCACAGCATTAAAACTCACTTAACTTATGAGCATTCACCCTTATTACCACTTCTCGCTGCTTATCAGCACCTCTTGCCAGTTTTGCTCTCCACATTCCTGGGCAAGTCCCAAAGAAATACAGCCATCTTTAAGGTTTGTGCAAAATCATGTCAACAATACACTCCTCTTTCTCTTTTGAGCTCCACTCCAGAATTCATGAGCAGTATTTGAGCTGAGCTAGAGCAGTGAAGAAGCTGCTTTCCTGGCGATTGAGGCAGACTGGATGTTTAAGTATTTCTGGCGGGGGGCTGCACTAGAGGCAGAAATCCTCTCACTGGCTGAGTTAAACGTCAGTAGGTGGAGCCAGAAAATCCAAGCTAAGAAATAAATAATACTATATAAAAATAAAGTATTATTTTAACCAGAAAAATAATACTTCTTTTGTTTATACCTTTGGGCCTTCAGACTTTGGCTCTGCAAACTGACGTTCTATACCAGTGATTTTCCCTAATTTACAAGGGTCTATTATTATGTTTGACTGCAACTCCAACTCGAGACTTGAAAGGCAGCGACAGTGATCCACTGTCTGTACAAGGCTCATGACAGTGTCGAGCAGCATTCAGTTTTATTTTAAAGGATGATTTCTACCATGCTGATCAGTTCTGTCTCACCGAACAAACCAGGTCCTGGTGCAAGGGTCAGATGGTGCCGCTCTGAATAGTCCCGCTCAAAATCCGATTCAGTTTTCATGTTGTTTTATCGACTATATCATTGTGATTTTTTTAGACAAGCCAGCAGTGCTGACCAAAAGTGCTTTCTTTTTTTTAAAAAACAAAAAGGTTGGAATGGTAAGGAAAACTAAACAGACAAAGAAAATAGAATAGCTGGGCTTGTGTCTGCATCAATTTGATTTGTCAAACTGCAGCATGGGGAAAAGGGTCAAATGACTCACCAACAAACGACCACACAACTCCATTTGTCCAAAGTCCAGCAGTCCACAATCACCAGAAACACAACCCACTACACCTGGTTTAAAACAGTTTGGTAGAGAAGAGGTATAAACTAAGTGATAGAAAAGTCTAAAATGATATATAATAAAGTGACTAAACACAAGCAACTGTGGTATATGAATGTCTGCACTGCGACAAGACAAACCACAGAGCCTGGACATTGACTCTCAAATGTTCAAAGTATATCAGAAATTAATTAAGAAATTAAAAAGGCTCTTCTTTTAGTAAATATCCAATTTCAGATGAAGCCTGAAAACAGACTATGGGGATCTACTGTAAATGACGCTTTGGGATGTTTTAGGAGGCAAGATGAATCTGTGCTAATTGACTGGTTTCTGATTTAAGAGTTAAGTTACTGGTGAAAAAAAAACTCTGTTTTCTTGTGACTTCAGCTCCAGCCCGTGAATGTCATCCATATTCAGTGTCTATTTCTCCTGGATACTGGTGTTTCATTTCACTGATAAGTGGGGACAGTGGCAGGAAATATAACTTGGGTTTGCTGTGGGGCCAACAGGGGGCACTCTGTCCCATCATGACAATCATAGTTGCTGGCATACATGTAATGTATTGCCCCCCCAAATCAAGAAGGGGGGGGAGAGGCCACATTTAGATGGAGTGCACAACCCTTTTGGGCCTCCTATCACCACCCCTTATCCACAACTTTCCATCATCAGGCCTTCAAATGATGCAGCTGGCTGTCATTTCAGATGTTGATGTCTCTGACATCTGTCGGGGTACAGGACAGGTCCACATCCTCATCCACATGTTTCGTATCCATTGTGTTGCTGTGTTGCTGAGCCTGCCGCAGGCTAGACTCCAGCAGAGACTCTATCTGCTCCTGACAGGACCGCAGGCAGTCCTGCAAAAACAAACCAACACTGAGCCGAGATCGTCACAGAGCAAACCCTTTTTTCTTTTTGCTTCATAAGTGTGAGTGTTTGCATACCGGGTCACTGCGAATGACTTGTGACAAGAAGTTGGTGAGGTTCTTGGAGGACAGGGAGACATCTTGGCTCTTCAGATAAAGACCTTGAACAGCTGCAACCACACTGCCTGCTGCCACCATGGACGGAGGACTGGCAATGAAGTTAACATCTGTGGAAACACCACAATACAAAATGCAACACAGTTGAAATATAATTCAAAATTTTACAAAAAATTTGTGAACGCTGAAACATTAATAATATGTTCTAACTGAATAACAACAAGATTCATCACGCTCACTGAGGTGCTGAGCATGCAGTTCTTTACTAATGATGAGAATAAGGCAGCCATGATTTAAGATATTGGGTTGAAGAGGACAAAAAGGTAAACTGAGGAAACCTGGTCATTCCACCACTATGTGGTAGTATTATGTCAGTAAAACAATATATTTAATAATGTAATTGTATTAGAATTCCTTTTGCAGACAAATACTTACCTGTCATTATGATATTGACAGTACATTTATGGATTCAAGACTTCATGTTTCCACATGTGTTCAGTTCTTTACCTGTTGCACAGAGAGCCACAAAGGTCTGGGCATGTTTCCTGAGGATCTGCTTGGTAGATTGGTAGATCTTCAGTTTCGACAGGAAGTGGTCAATGAAGTCGTGAGGTGTTACTGACGCCAGATCCCACTTCAGCTTGTTGAGAACCAGCAGCTCCATTTGCTGTGGACAAACCAGATCAGAGGCATTTAGTCAAACTGATCTACATACTTGTACACACACACAAAAAAAAAACTCATCTGCTGTGTCAAGCAATTCCTGTAGCTGTGGCAATCATGCCACTATACCAGTTCTCATTGTCTGAGTTCAGTTTCATGTTTAAAGCCATTTTTTTGATAAAATGTTGTTATTCAATAAATTTCATATGTCTCAAAACTAATATTATAAGTTTCCTATGCAATAAAATAAGCCTTGAAATATAATTAGTATTTTATATTATTTTACTCATATTACTACATACTGCATAATCATGGATATAAAATGGTGCAAAAAAACACCAGTACATGTTTCTTTACTGTGTAAACAGGATCAGTGAATCTGATTTGGAATATTATATTGTGATGAAGTATCACAAACTGGAACTGTCTGCAACACTGATGCCTCTTCATCTTCACTGCACACCTTTCTTAGGGCCACTAGCTGTCGCTACAACTCAGGCTTTTCTTGGGAGTCACTGAGACACTCAGGAAATCAGAGAGGCCTTGCATTCACCATGAGAAAGTCAGAGGAAGCCATTCAGCCACTGCTGCCCCAAAGCTACCTTCCTCTTTCTTTATTTTTACTTCAACCAAACACCTTATCTGTGTCACTTAATGTTTCATACATCGCTACCATAATGAAACAATGACACAAAGCAGGTGTGACAAATGCAACAGTCTGGGTTCCATTCATGTAGCTACTGTGTGTTATGCAACATCCATATCTACAGAATGCAATTACCAGTAGTTCTCCAGGCTGCACTGAGTTGTCTGTGTAGATACAGAGTTTCTCTGCAGTTAAGGGCACAGTCTCCTTCATCTTGGATGCTAGAAACATGCATGCGGCTCCCAGCAGCTGTAGTCGTGTTTTCCTGGTGGCCTCCACTGATAAAAATCTGTCCAAATAGTTCATAGCCAGGGGAAAAACCTCCTCCTCACATTTCTGTTCCTCGCAGACCTGTGAGGTGAGAAAAGCATTTAGAGGTTGCTGCAGCTTGTTGGATGAAACCTGCAACGCAATGAAGTCGTTGCCCGTCTGGACTGTTTTATCTACAGCTGTAAACTTGGTAGCTGCGTACAATCATCCCCAACGAATTTCACTGGAAATCAGCATTTTGGACTTTTTACTTATTTGAAACTTACATGTCCTGCCTGGCACAACATCGGTTGCAAACCCCACCTCTATTTTGCCTAAAACATCTGACAAATAAATGTTATACATTTATTAAAGGACGAAATCCTGCTGCAGACATGAAAACTGTCGGGAATTAGTTTTGCAGTCAGTTCTGATGGAGACACAAAGGTGGCGTCCATGCAAGTTTCACTCTCTAATTTCAACTTCGTCATCTTTTCAAAAAATATTTAGAAATATTTAAAAATTACCAGGTGACATACGACGTACATGTAAATGATCCCCATCGAACGCCTGATCGGACGACAGTCAAATGAGTCGAATTTGAAACCGTCTGGATTTTTAATCGCATTTATTTCTCAGACTGGTCTTTTCATGTGCAGCGGGAGACACGTCCTCCGCGCTGCCACGCACTCTTTCAGAAATTGATTAAAAATATTAAACTGCAAACAATTCAATCCAAAAATGCATGTAAATGTTGGAAATTGTCTAATGTCTAATAGCCGACTGTCGAAATTGATATTATTCGTTTGCGTCGGTACACAATGTGTGTTTTTCCGGTGCGACCTTCGCGGACACCACTGAATCTGAGAGGCTAAAGAAAGTTGAGCAGTTGATTTTACTGTGACGTGCTGGAGCCACACACTGTGCCACCGACTGGTAACAAAGTTATATTTCTACATCCTTCAACACACTGTCACTGCTGCTGCTGTTACACATTTTAATGACACTAAAATCCTTCTCATAGACGACAACAAAGATGGCGCATACTGGCACGGGCCATGCTGCATACGTGTACATTGCTTTTTGTTTAGCAATAATTTGGCCATATAATTATATTCCATTCATACACTTTGGAAGAATATAGCGTAGGTAAGGGTCAATATAATGAGGATTCCGGGTGGAGAGACAATAGTGACTGCGGCTAGTGGCCGATGTCCTCCTCACCCAGCACTTCAGGGACATACTTGTCCCAGCGTTTATGTAACATGGACACAGTGAAACAACACAGAGACACAAACCTCGAACCTCTCAAAAGCTCAACGTCTTAAAAGCACATTTCACTTCTCCTGTGTGGAGGGGCTGAGTGAGAAGACAGAGCGACTGCACACAGCGCCGCAGCAACAGCAGCTACAGCAGCTACAGGGAGGGCGAATCAAGATCAAGGAAAAACCAACCTCTAACATCCAGGTGGCAACTATTTTCCTCATTTTGGGAACGATTTCTTTCTGAACACACTTGAAGTAGTTTGGAGACGGGAGGTAGTTTTCCTCTGCCTTCAGCATGGTGTGCAGGACTCGGTCGTTGAGAAGGTTGACGTCCTGGTAGGCTCTCCTGATGGAGTCCACCTCGCAGCACAGCAGCTGGTCCTCCATGACCGAGGAATCTGATCAGACTGGAGTGAAAATTCACAGTGCGGGAGAAGGAGCAGGCGGCAGCAGGCGGAAGCTTCTCAGGAACTCAGCTGCTTGAAATCTGCGTCCGGTTGCTGTCGCTCCTGCTGCTGCTCCTCCGGTGTGCACGAGCCTTCTGAGGGACAGAGCGCTTCCTCCTGCGAGACAAAAACCAGCCTCGCGCTCCCCAACCAGCGCGCGCGCACTCACACAAAGTTTACCAAGCAGCGCGCGCTCAGGGGGAGGGGGTGAAGGGATGACGGGGTGGGCTGGTTTCGCGCGGTGACGTCAGCTGTTGTTAAGGGAGGGGGGGTCAAAGAGAAAAGAGAAAACCAGTCTCTCTATATATTTATATATATATATAGACACACACACACACACACACACACACACACACACACACACACACACACACACACACACACACACACACACACACACATACATAAGGTGGGTTGCACTGTTGCACTGGGTGTGGGTCCTAGGAAGCTGGGTAGGTGAAAGTGGCAGGTCAGCGTCGGTAGGGGGCGATCACAGCCTCTTCTCTACTCTGTCTGGGCACGGGTCTGAATGAAAGCTGCAGCCCTATCACCAAACATGAGGTGAGCACATGGAACAATAACGTCACCTCCACCTCATTGAGTTACTTTTTAAAAGAGAAAAGAGAAAACCAGTCTCTCTATATATTTATATATATATAGACACACACACACACACACACACACACACACACACACACACACATACATACATAAGGGGGGTTGCACTGTTGCACTGGGTGTGGGTCCTAGGAAGCTGGGTAGGTGAAAGTGGCAGGTCAGCGTCGGTAGGGGGCGATCACAGCCTCTTCTCTACTCTGTCTGGGCACGGGTCTGAATGAAAGCTGCAGCCCTATCACCAAACATGAGGTGAGCACATGGAACAATAACGTCACCTCCACCTCATTGAGTTACTTTTTATTCTCATCTACTGCTCCGGGAGACAGGATCCTGTCAGGCAGTGAGACAGGTCAATGTTCCACCTGTTTTACCTGGAGAATATCTTGTCCAACACACAAAAGTGGAGTTCAGAGAGGTGATGATAGTAATCATCAGCTGATGGTTTCCTGCGCTTAATGCAGTTAAATGAAGGAAATAAATGTGAACTGAACAGACTCTGATATCTAGATTTTGTTATTTTGAGAACGGTGAGTCAAAACAAAAGAATGGGGGAATCACAGTGTAGCATGTCAGCTTCATGTTTAATGGGTAAACTAAATATTCCATCAACTATTGGCAGAGGGTGCACCATTGACCCTTCTCTGAAACGTCATCCAAAAAAAACAAATTACATCCAAACACAAGAGAGAAAGTATTACTTAAATGCAAATAGTGGACTTTCTCGAACACACACACAGTAAACCCCCCACCCCGCACAAACACACAAACGGGAGGAGACTGGAGTTGCACCAATGGGAGGATTTGCTGTTACTAGGCAGATGTCGGCGTAACTTTTCATGTGGGGAAAAGTTCAGTTCACTGTTCAGTCACAGAGAAAACTGACATTGTCATTGATGAAACTTTTAGAGACCCTCTTACATTGTGCAATCTGTCATATAACCTAAAGAAAAGTCTTTCAGGCTGTAAGAGATTAAGGCTGCACACATATATGTAAACTGGAAAGAAGACAAATCAGTGAGTTCAACAGGAATCATATATTCAGCAACTTGAATAAGGATACTGATCAGGCCTGTTAGTAGCCTCTTACGTGATTATTCCAGTCAAAAACGGCATCAAATGTTAAATTGTGTACATTCAATATCAATTGAAGCTTTTCACATTCCTGGAATACCTCTCTGGGCTATTGGTTTGACTACCGTAATGCTTGAGGAGGGTTGTGCAATTCCATGGCTCCATGCTCTGTAGACAAAGCATGGAGTTATGCCACACCATGTCATTACTCTGCTGCTGTAGTCAGGGATCAGAAACAGTATGATGCTTTTGTGTAAAATAGGAATTTACCATGCATTGTGTAACTGAACAGTAAAACTGTCGATTTTTGTAACCATTTTAACTCTAATTTACCTCCAGTGCCACTTAGTATTTGTGTTTTAGATCATAAATGTTTTCTGTGCATTAGGTATGTATTTTGAATTCATTTTATTGTCTTCCTCTTTACACGATAACCCTCTTAATGTAAACTACACAGAATTTTTGATTTGTCATTATATCATCTTATCATATTTTAAACCTTATGCCATATAAACATTTTATATATTGGATAACAGGCAAAACTAAAGGCAAAACAAGTCACTCACACAACTTTATTATAAACTTTTTTTAATCTATAATTTGTATTTTTGTGATGACAATGTGTTGGAGAACAACATGTATAATTTGCAGACAGGGTAAGTCAGGAAAACAGGAAGCAACTGTTGTTTTCACCCACTTCATCTACCCTATATAAAACTTTTATCTGAGAAATGTGATGTCTCTTCAGTCTCTCCTTTCCCCTGACAGAGGATTTGAGTGCCAAACAAAGGGAGCAGGAGCATGTGACTTTTGCAGGGAGGCTCTTCTAGCAGCTTTATGGTAACATGGAATGGAAAGGCGTTTAAAGGGACAGCAAAGTGCTGCAGTGAAAGCTGCAGGGCATTGACGACAGCATCGAGCTCATGGCTGGAGAATAAATGATACGTCAAGGCTGTGCTTTACCACATCTGCTTTGCTTTCTTTCACTGCCTCTGCCGTGTAATGTTTCCATGTTTGACTTCTGGATGCCCTCATTTTCCATTTGAATGTAACGGCCGGTACATGTTGTGCGATTTTGTCAGTCAAAACTGCACAACATCACACGACATGAGAAGACTATTCCATGACACAACATGCGACGTGGATCTAATAATTTTAGGCACGACGTGGGTGCACATTGTACGATGACCGTTTATTCCTGAATCTGTTAAAACAAACGTCATAATACGAAAGATATTCATACAGAACCTTTTTCATTGTCATACAAGGGCTACAAACATTAAATTAAGCAAAAGTAATCTAAGAAGTATAAAAAAATTTACAAAATATCAGAAATGGCCAGTCACCACAAAAGCCAAAGAAATGTAATTTAAAATTATTAATGGATCTTATCCAGCAGCAGAAACGTAAGGGAAAAGGTTTGAATTTGAGGTTGAGCCGTGTTGTTCGGAATGTGAAACTATTAAACATCTTTATTATTCTTGTTCAGTGACATCACATTTTTTGGCAGGAGGTTTTTGACTGGATAGGTAATAAAATAGAAAATATCACACCTTTTGATGAACATCAGATCCATTTAATCTTCCCAAAGAACTTTAAGATCTAGTCAAAATTAGTGTAGTTTTACGCAAATATCATATCCATTCATGCAAATGGTAAAATAAACCCCCTCAATAGTTTGGTTTAAAAAGCAATTAAACACATACATTTCTTCTTTGAAGTTGTTAATTGAATACAAACCAATTAGTAAATTGACTGAATTTGCATTGAAATATTTGGTCTTTTAAAGTCTCTATGTTATGAATGATGTGCCTTGTATTTTCTTTTCCTTTTTGTTATCTATTTTAGTTTGTTTTTATGTTTATAGCCTTACTGATTTGTTTTTTTTAACAGAGATACCCTTATATTGTAATAAGAACGCGCATGTTCCCATCGAGAGTATATTATGGAAATGGAAATAAAATTTGAATTTAAAAAAAACATTTTTTTACCCATTCATTTCCTGCTGCATTTCTGTTGGCTGATTAAGCTACGATCGGCTACAATCATCCCGGACATCTGATACTGCCAGATGCTGTGGTCTTATGTTGCACACAGTACAGACTTCATGTTGGGCACCAACACCCCTATACCATTATTTACACATTCACATAAATGACACAACAAACCATATAGTCCTGTGTGTGTGTTTGTGTGTCTTAATCCAGAGTTTGTTTTAAATGTGTGCATTATTGTACAAAATTGTTCACATAATGTTAGCTTTTGATAAATGGACACAAGATATCTGACAAATTAGTAAATCCAGTGTAATTTAAATAATGATATGAAAACAAAGGTATGGTAAAGAGTGAGCGTACTACTATCTTGAAGTAGTGACATCTTCACCCTTATTCTATGTCTACCTTTGAAGTTCTTATGCCTCACACACACAGACACACACACGCACACACACACACACACACACACACACACACACTATCTTTGTGACAGTCTCCCTTCCTCCAGCCATCATCTAGAAAGGACTGAGTGAATGAAAAGAGGCAGAGAAAGGAGGTTTTTCTTTGTGAATGAAACTTCTTTCTCAGCTGTGGGCAGGTCCACAATGACCCTGCAAAGATGGATAAGGAGATTGTCCTGTGAAGTGATCCGCGAACACAGATAGATGGGGGTCAGTCTGGGCATGTGTATCTGCATGTGTATCTGCATGTGTGTGTCCTGCACCAAAACTGACCTAACAGCACTGCTAGATGGGAGGATGCTCAGGGGCCATGTAGGGCCAAGGGCAAGGATAAGAGCAAAAACAAAAAAAAAAAACAGCACAATGGATCAAGTGGGAGTTTGGAGGTGGGGTGCCACCCTGCCCCCGCTGGAGTGACCCTCCCACCCCCCAGACACACACACACACACACACACACACAAAGTTGTGTCCACAGGGTCCTGCTTTGACATGTATCTGTGAACGAGGCTTTTGCTGTCTTGGCTGCAACAACTTGGCTGCTCATTTTGACTGAATATGGCTCCAGCATGTGCTTGAATGAGGAACTTCTAATATGTTCTGCAGATCCAATAGCTTTTACTTGAATGAAAGATAGTTGGTATGAGTGGTTATAGCCGTCATGGTTGAGCAAAACAAGTGGGTTAACTTTTTTGATCTTTACAGGGGAGATTGTACTGTGGTGCATATCTCATCTCACTGCATTTTGTACAGCTTAAGTGAACAACCACTGCACGAGTATCCACAGAACAAGCCAGGCAACAGTTGATAAAAATTTCTGCTTTTTTCAAAAATGCCAAGATTTCCACCACCGACACACATAGTACTAACAAGTCGATATTTTTATTGACTACAGCAGCTGGATCCTTTCTTACATCATATAGTATGTTCTACTTTGGCATAGTTATTCTTTACAGGGAAAAACAAATGGGAGAGTTTGTGTTTCCAAGGGGTTTCTTATCACACTAATCTTCTCACAATATCTGCACTTTCTGCAGTCTTATCTTAGTTAATTCCCCTAACTGTTGGTGTTGTTCTCGTCTTTGTCACATTGTGGAATGTATGCAATGCTATTAAGGTCTTCCAAATACTGATTCAACCAAACTGTGCTCAGGTTTTTAGAATTGAGCTACCTTATAGAGATGGTTTCATTGTGTGTTTGGTTCCTTTTAGCATCTAATAAGTAACTCTCACTCTCACAAAGGTATGGTAAAGAGTCACTGAACACATGCATGATTTCTTCTCACAAGGCACCAAACAAGAAAACACAGTTCAGTCTGAGTTTCATGCCTCGTCTTGCAGTGAGAGTGCATCTTCTCCTGGGAAATCGGTGCTTTGGGGTAGACCTATTTATTTGCATGTGTTTGCATAACATTTACATAACACATACAAGGTATGCAAAGTTTTACTTAAAGCATGTGAACACGTCTTCATTTAATCACCTGGAGTAGTACCATGGAAAATCTTGGGTTCTGTGCAGTAGTATTTAACTATTTTGTGACACTAGAGATTATTTCCTGGTATAAAATCTTGAAATTATGTTCACAGCTGAACACTATGTTTATGAACAATAACCTTTTTCATCTAACCGCAGTACAACTCTTGGTGTTTTCCTTATTAAGCAGTTGGCCTGGAGAAGCTTTTCATGCGCTATTGTGAAAGTGATTCTTTTGTCCAGATCTGTTGGTTTGGATGCAACTGATAAGGACTTCCGGCAGCTACAGGGCAAGGCTGCCTACCTGTCACAAGCCAGGAATTTCAGGAATGTAATTGTCACATTTCTGTGTTAAATTTAACATATTTTATTTCTACTTTCTTTTATCACCTCTGATGTTTCCTCACAGGAGTAAACTTGTCAAGTGTTTGTGTATGAAGAGTGATCAGAGAACCCTGTGTATAGTAAAAATAAGCAGTTTCTTCTTTGTTCTTCCTCTTTCTCTCTCTCTCTCTCTCTCCCCTTCTGTGTCTTTGTGTGTCTGTGTTAGCCAGCATTGTATGTTGGCAGTTACTATCAAATCCTCATAAATATTAATTGGTGTAGGCCATGAGCTATGGAATTTGACCTAAAGATGTATGCATGCGCGTACACACACACACACACTTACACCCACACACCTACACACACACACACACACACACACACACACACACACACACACACACACACACACACACACAAAGCAGTGTAGTTCAAAGTTATTGTCCCTGTCCAATCCCCAGTTAACCAACCCCATTCAATCTCTGGGGTCTAATCAAAAATCAAAATATATAAGCAAATCAGGTATAAAACAGGTATAATTTTAGAATTGTGCTTTACCTAATGCTTTTGTGGATTAATAGGTTTAATACCAACATTATTACAACACATTTCAAGGATATATGGCCTTACACATATTGCAGTTTCATCTAATGTTTGCCCACCAATACACCCAGTAATATAATTACGTAATTAAACCTTGTGTAAGAATATTGCAACTTAATAACGTTTAGGTTACATGAATCCAATGTGATGTGATGTGTTGTGATGAAACATACAGTACATGACAGTAACAAGAGTTGCTAGCTGGCATTAAACAAAAGAAGGCTAGAGAATGTCAGTACCTGAGGTACAATTTGTTGTTTCTTTTATGATTCAGTGCAAACTTTCTCTGTTGCAGACTGTAGTAGTTTGTTAATGAGCCACTTCAATAGGATTGAATGGAAGTTTGGCATTTCATTGTCACACTGCCCTACCATTTGTTCCACATACAATAGACAATTTACATGCATGTCCTACCCTGCAGACGGCTGAGCTTGTGAAAAGACTGTTCAAATGCACTTAAGAAACCCTTTTAATGTTGTGTCTCTGCAGCAAACACATCTCTTAAACTCATATGCATGAAAAACCTGTTAACCATGTTGATTTAAGAGAGAATTAAGACCCTTTTGTAAAAAGATCTTACCCATGTCTTTGAGAATAAATGCACGTAACGTAACGTGTGGTAAAAAAAACTACTGAGCAGGTCAGAAGAATGCAATGCAATGTAAAGGTGTGTAGGTGTGGGTTTGGAATTAAGAATAAGATAAAATAGAACTTTATTTATCCCACACTGGTTCCAGCAGATAGTAAGAATACAGAAATGAAAAAAAGGTGTAGAGCACCGCAACAATATGTGCAGAAAAGACATTACATTCATTTAGCATATTTCTTCATTCCATTCTATTCCAATGTATCTGTTTTAACATGGCTATTCTATTCTATTCTATTCTATTCTATTCTATTCTATTCTATTCTATTCTATTCTATTCTATTCTTCATCAAAAGACTTACACACTGTAAGTGGTGGACGTAATATTTCACAGTTGAAATGGTATCAGTATAGAAACATCGTTCTACAAGGTTCTATATTGAAAAAAAAGATATACAAGGTAGTCATATAAAGTGCAATGGCCTAGTTATTGAACAAAATGGAATGGAAAAACAAAATTTACAAAATTTTGTTATGTGGTGTAATATGATGTGATCTGTCAGTGATGTACCAACAGTGGGGGTCAGAGGACGTGGTTCAAAGAAATATAATTTTATTAACAAATTAATTTTAAAAAGTTACTTTCTTTAAGGTAAGGCGCTTGTTGACCAAAGGGGGCATGTGCCCCAATGGAGCCACCACACTGGCGGGAGAACAAAACAATAAACAACCAGGGCTGTGCTTACCATGGCAGCAGGGAACTCAAAAAAGGGGAAAATACAAACACCACCACCAGGGAAGGGCTGCTGTAAATAAAGAGAACTTGATTAACCCAAAGAGCAGTGCAGGGCGCACCCCGATGGATTTCCATCCACAGTTAAGAAGGAAATATGAAAACAAATGCACAATTGAACACTAAGATACCAAAAGAAACCAATAGAAATAATTTATATCATGAAAAAAAGAAGAAACCAATAGTATCAAATTCAACCTTTAACTAAGGAACTGAGGAAATTAACAAAACAGAATCCTATATAAACCAACTTAAACTAAAGGAAGATAATATATAATTAAATATTAATATTAAACGAGAAATAAAATAAATAAATTGAACCCAAGTTCAACTTAATGCAACTAAATTAACAAAATAATCCTAAACTACCAAAGAGTAATGCTGAACTAAATATAACCAAACTTAACCAAAAACAATGTTTAATTTTAATAATTTTTAATATTTACAAAATAATGATTGTAAAAACAGGGGAAAACACAGCCACAAGCTGTGGCGTACACCGATAATGACGTGACGCCTTCACAGCAGTGATCAGGAGGGAGATCACCCGGTAACATACGACAATGTAAGCATGTAAGGGGACAGGGTGTATGAGTTTGTACATGTTGTATGAAAAATGAGAGTACTGAATATAGTGCTAACTGCTGAATGAAGATGAGCATCACAAGTGAGGGATCCCTCTCCCAGGATGGACAGAGGTGGATGCCGCATGTACACAACAAATCAACAAAATAACAATATACAGGGGGTCCTCGAGTTACGACGGTCTCGAGATACGACGTTTTCGTGGTTACGACACATCTCCCATGAACTTCCTTGTTTCGGCTTAAGCGGTTTGCCCCGTAAATACGTACAGACTTCGCACGGGAACTAGTTGGTGCCGGCTCTCCAACACCTCCACAGCTAGGCTACTGTGCGTTGTGTTTACTTATGTGAAATGGACGGCTGGCGGGGGGTGCAGCGGCAGCCGGTAAGGAGATGCACACAGACACAGATGGGTTTGGGATCGTGGCAATACCGTAGGTTTATTCACAACACAGGGTCTACAAGGTTGATATCAAAAATCTAAAGGAAATGCTCATTACACTCGCGATATCAACCCCTACGGTGTGTCAAGAGGGACAAAAGGCAGTTCACCACAGTAAACTCTTTATTTTAGCGTGGTGTTATCGTGACATCTAGTGGCACAACTTAGTATCTACCTTACATATGAATGTATGTTCTGACTTACGTCGAAATTCGGTGACGACACATTCTCAGGAACGGATCTCCGTCGTAACTCGAGGACCCCCTGTATATAACAATTTAATATATTTAGGCAATTGTGCAAAAAACATTTCAATGGTGTTAGTTTAAAAACTATGAATTACAGAAAAAAACAATATCGTCCAGTGTGCATTAGCAATTAAGGGAAATGTTCCTCTGTGATTTTCACATGCTCTGTTAGATAGATAGATTACAATAAATGAAAAGTTGCAGAGAAATTCAGAATTCAGATGGTGTACGTACCTAAAAGTTGTAGCCAACCACCACTAAACATCATCAAAAGAAGAAGAAGAAAGAAAAAGAGGAAGACGTGCAAGAAATAAAGAGAGAGAAGGCAGATAGCTGAAGCATTATATAACTGTATCCCTTGACAATTTACGTCTATGGCAGCATAAGTAAGAGCTGATAAAAGATGGACCTCGACCAGCCCTAACTCTTTGTGATTAAGGAAAGTTTTAAGTCTGCTCTTAAACACAGAGAGTATGTCCACCACTGGGAGATGACTGAAGCTGGGAGATGATTCCACACTAGAGGAGCTTGATGGCTGAAGGCTCTGCTTTTATTGATTTTTGGGATCATAAGTAAGCCTGCCTTCTGAGTGCTTTAGAGCTTCAGGATGATATGGAGTTATTAGATCTTTGAGGTATGCTGGTGCAGGGGAGAATTTTAAATTCTTATTTCACAGGGAGCCAGCGTAGTGAAGCTAATACAGAAGAGCTAACTATAATCGTTGTCAAAAAAGAAAGTTTTAAGTCAGCTCTTAAATAGGGAGAGGGTGTCCACCTCCCTGACTGAAGCTGGGAGATGATTCCATAGCGGAGGAGCTTGATAGCTGAATGCTCTGGCTCCTAGTCTGCTCCTATGGATGTTTGGAATTGTAAGTAAACCTGCATTCTGAGAGCAGAGTGCTCTGGAAGGATGATATGGGATTATTAAATTTGTAGGTATGTTGGTACCATACCATTTAGAGCAGGGGTCTCAAACTCAAGACTCAAACTCAGAGTTTGGGTGAGGCTGGGCCGCATCAAGTATTACACAAAAAAGGGTTTCAAGTATTAAAAAACAAAGTACAATTGATCCAATCTTCTCAATCTTTACTAGTAACAGCAGAGAACATGAAATATTCTTCAGAACAGGCTTCTCTTTCTACTCCTTGCTGCCAGAGACAGAGGCAGCGCTTCCTCTTACACAGCTGGTTTACACCTTACACCTTGGTTTGAGGGAGGAAGCAGTTGAAACCCTCAGTATGACTTGAAGATGCTCATCAGTTAGTTTGGACCTGTACTTTGACTTAGTAAATTTCATGGCGGAGAAGAGCTTTTCACGCTCTACATGCTCCCAAAAAGGCACATGGTCCGCTTGAACATCCTCAAATTCTCTCAAAAATTGTCCAAGCTTGTCTGCCTTTCCACTCACCTCCCTGAACTTGGCTTTGAGTTCAGAATTGCACTGTAGATCAATTAGCTCCATCTGAAGCGCAGCTGGGGCATCTTGCACATCGAAATTCCTCCTGTAGCTTTATAATGGCATCAGCATACTTCCTCACCTCTGAACGGTGTGCCCGCATCCATGAGTGTCTTGCATGCTGGGAAATGGAAGAGGTTTTGTGTGAGAGAGCTGGGCTTTCCATAACACAAGTTTTGTGGAGAATGCTCTGATGTTGTCATAGGCAGCACTGACAAGCTGTCCCTGGCTCTTGTTCAGTACATTTGGCTTCTGTGTTATGTCAACAAGAAAAGCTAAGTCCATTAGCCATTTGGGATCACTTAGCACAGGCACAGTCATCCCATCCTTCTCCATGAAGGCTTTCACTTCTGCCCTCAACTCAAAAAACCTCTTCAAGATGTTGCCCCTGCTGAGCCAACGTACTTCAGTGAAGTAGAGCACATCCTCATATGCTGACTCTATTTCCTCCAAAAAGGCACGGAACTACCAGTGCTGGAATTGCAAGACCCTGGATCTGATGTGGTTGATGCATTTCCATCACTTCAAAATTGTTGTCGACACAGCAGACAAACATTGCGAACTATGCAGTGTAAGTGATGTCTGTGCTCTCATCAAGAGCGACTGAGTACGCACAGAAACGTTTGGCTTTCTCACACAGTTGTCGTATATGTTACATGACAGGTCGGAAATGTGCTCTGCCATTGTGTTGGCTGAAAGGCTGATGCTGCTGACCCTTCTTTTCCAGACAGACTATATTTGCAGCCTGTAACATACATGTTTTGATGAACTTGCTTTGTCTTTGAATGGCTTTGCAGCTTTAGCAATAATCTCACTCACCATGTAGCTAGTTTTGACTGCCGCATCGCTCTCTTTGCTTGCTTTCCTGAAAAACCTTGTTGCCTCATGTTTTAAGATTGCTGAGCCAGTCCACTCTCTCATCTCCCCAGTATTTTGCATACTCCTCAGCATGTCAACTTAAGTAATGACGTCTGATGTTGTATTCCTTGTGCACCGCAACTTTCTCTGTGCATATGAGAAACGTTGGGATGCCCCTGTGCTGAACAAAATAATATTCCGTCTCCCACTTTTCCTGAAATTTTCTTTGTCTTCACGGCAGGTTTTGAGAAAGACATGACTGCGTCTAGGCAACACATTTAACAGTAGAAAAAAAGCTGTCACGACCTGAGCTACGGCAGCCCATATGTGACAAAAACGTGCGAGCCGCACTAACACTAAACTTTGCTGTGAAGGGCAGGTGTACTGAAGCTACTATGGGGCTTCACTGCACTTCATTTAATGTGAGACTCAAGCTTGATGTTAGGGTATATTTTCACAGTTTTTGTGAAACGTTATTCTCACAGAACATGATATAAGATGTTACTCTTTGTACTCTCTGGCTCTGTTAGCTCCTTTGGATTTGCACAAGTAAATGTCCCAGTCCGTATCCTCATCGCAGTCTGTCTGTCTCTCTTTACAAATATCAGACCATGGAGCTACTTCTCTAACAGTACGCTTCTTCTGTAGGGCCCGAGTGGGAACAGCGAAGGCCCTATTGTTTCGGAAGGAATTATTATTATTATTATTATTATTATTATTATTATTATTATTAGGGCCCGAGTGGGAACAGCGAAGGCCCTATTGTTTCGGAAGGAATTATCATTATTATTGTTATTATTATTATTATTATTATTATTGTTTCGAAACTCGAAAAAGTCACGAAATTTGCTAGGGACGTCAGCCGTGACATGAAACGGCGCAATTGGGCCATGGTTTTCATTGGCGTCGCAGAATGCTTCTGTAGCGCCCCCTAGACATTGCAAAAAGGCCTCCGCATTGGGGTTCGTTTAGCCTGTCATATTGTTACATCCTACCGAGAACATTATTTCCAGCAAATCAGTTTTTTTCTGCAACTTCACTCCATACATTGCACCTTTTGTAACATTACATACATTACATTTTTCATCTTCTGAATTTCTATGCAATTTTTTTCTGACACACATACACACACACACACACACACACACACACACACACACACACACACAGTTTGCAATGCTCAACAAACTTTGTGTGAAGTATGATGACCTTCTGGGCTTGACCCTCATTATCGATCTCAGCAGCTGCTCCCTTATTGACCAAACATGCTTTGCTGCTTAATGCCTCATTAGGTTCATGGTAATAGGGACTATTGATTGTAGAGCAGAGTTTACTTGTCTATACACAAGGACATCTACCGTCTGACAAAAAAACAGTAAATTGATTTGTCCTGTATTCCTAGCCTTATGTTACATAGTGTATCTTAATCCCCAATCTGTTGTTAATCTATTTTTTTCTGAAACATTTAAATTAGACAGCAAATTGTGAAAATGACTAATTTCACCATGTATTATTGGTAAGATGCACCACCCCTCACAACATAGTCAAGTCAGTTATCACTTCGAGTCACCATGGAGCAGGTGACAGTCAATTTATGCCTGTCAGAGTTGTTTAGTTTTCCACCATGTTCATTATCCTAGAGAAGAAATGCCTTGCGCCATAGGTTTGTAATATTCCTCTCTCTCTCTCTCGCTCACACTCTATCTTTTCCACCCATACTGTAGTTGCTTTGTCCGTACATTTAAGCACACTCTGAGAGAGACCCTTTCCACAACACACATGCACAATTGTTGAGTCTGCTGTATACAGTATATGTATTCAGCTGAATGTTGTTGCAAAGTTTCTGCACGTTGATGTGTTTTTACCACACTGTGTGACTGACAGCCAGGTCAGGGAAGAAGATTTCTAAATGATTATTTGCCAGTCACAGCTGCTAAATTGTTCTATTACATCATTTTTGTTCTATTTACATACATCAGTTTTTATAATGGATCTGTGACAAGTGTCCAAGACATTAAGATTTAACCTGGGAGCTGTAAGGTTTACCATTCTCACGCTGCTCTCCTGTGTATTTCACTGGGTAGGCTGGTGTTAGCTGGTCTTTATTGTAAGTTTTGGTGCTGTCGTACATAATAGGGAAGAACAGGCAGAGCGAACAGAAGCATTGGTTGAAGTGAACAAACAAGTCAGAGTAGTGACATTAATCTGGTCTGCTGTAGTTACTTTTCATGTAGCTTTTTGTGTAACTTTGTACTGTGGCTCAGCAGCTGTTGTTGTTTGGAGGACTCCTTCTGTGATCCACGCAGAAATGTGTGTTGTTGATGTTTGAGACCGCAGTGCCATGTGCTACTTTATAACAAATCTCACTCCACCTAGTGATTGAATTTGTTTGGTTTATTCAAAAACACTGTTAAAATAATGTAATCGCTTTAATTATTACTGTATTATTTGTCGCCTCTGTGGTTATTTTCAGAATGAGAGAATATGTGGGCCAGAGTTACTGTTATCATATCATTATCATACATGTCTGAGTTTCTCTTTGCTGTACTAAAATAATCTCAGGTGTCCTGTATTATAATGTAAATACAAGGTTCAGGCAAAGCAAGACCCCATAGCACAGACAATGTTCAAACAGGGGTTAACAAAGAGTGCTGCAGCAATCGACAGGGAACAAGCAGGCTGGTGGAGATGCTGTGTGTCGAACAGTTTGACACGTGGAAGCAGGAACAGCCATGGACTCACGGCAGATAAGGCAGGATTGCATGGAAACGGAAATATCCAGCAGAGGAGTGGAGATCAGACCCGTCTTTAAATACGGAGGAGCTGATCAGTGACATGGGAACAGGTGTGCTTCATCTGCTGCCACGGGAGGTTCCAGCCACGCCTCCTGCCACACACTCTGCAACTCAGCCCAGGAAGGGAGGGGGAGAGCACAGAACAAGAAAGGAACCAAAACAAAACCAAAACATAACCTAACAGAAAGAATGCAAACACTATATAACAAGAACAGAACCATAACAGTAAAATGTTGACTGAACACTAGTCAATACATCTGGTGTTGAACCTGTCTTCAAACTGCACCTCCCTGAACTAACATTACAAGTTAAGCTACATTAATGAAGTGTTAATTTTTATTTTTCACCCACAGATGTTCGTAGATGTTGATCTTTTCACCTTATAAAAGTTTCGTAAAATATCACAAATAATATGATATACATTATAAAATAGTAATTTATATAAACTCTCAGAAGGTAAACAGAAACAGATTTTCAGTTGCAGTTTTGCAGCAAACACAAAAATGTTAACTAATATTGCACAGACATTGCTTTCATACCGAATCTGCTTATGTCTTAATCATTGTGTGTGTGTATGTTAGGACACAGGATTTAAAATTGAAATCTTCCATCAAGCATAGCTGCAGTCTGTTACCCTGTTTACAATGCACTGAAGATCTGAATCAAAATAAACATCCTTTACTGCACACAAAATGAAATATTTTTGTATGAAACATAGATTTGTTTTTTGGCTTTTCTTGCTTCTTCAGACAATATCATTTTTGTTTTGAAGTGAAGACCAAAAGCAGCAGAGTGGATGGTAGGTGTATAATGTGAAAACCTGTCATAATAGAGACCAGGTTTGCATCCAAAATTGGGACAAAGCACGATATGAAACAAAGTGGTGCAAATCAAAAACACTTCAATAATGCTTTTATCACTGCAAGTTGATATACAACTTCTTGTGTTAACAGAAAACATAATGTGGTAAAATACTACAAAATATTTGCTGTAATTTGCAGTTTACAGTTATTGAAATGCGGATGGCGAGGATAGGAGTGGTCTCAGCACTTTGAAATGATCTCTGAGCAGTTGGACACTTTTTTAAGAAGATTCACCCAAAAATTAACATGACTCTTCCTGCTACCAAGTCTAGCAAAGGATATGTGAGTGGTAGCACCACTGTAGTGTATCAAATGAGCAATACATTCACCAGTCAGACACAACATAAAAACTAGTAACTGGGTTTAATATTGTAACTGATTGGTGCAACTGTCATCTTTAGATTTACTAATAAAAAAAAGACCCCATGGCTGTTTGCTCTGTAGTAAACCTAACCACAGGATTATTGGGTATGAGGGGGAAAATCCATGCAGATGTGTCATCTTGGAAATTCAAGAGCAAATAATGAAAGAAAAACTTACTATGAAAGAAACTTTCTACGTTAGCGCACTGGGTAACACACCCAGTACACTCACACAATCTGCACACACACTCACACTATCTGCACACACACACACACACACACACACACACACGCACACACACACACACACACACACACACATATTTAAGAAAAGTTGTGAGTCATGTATCTAATCTCCTGGGGCGGTCTTGGTGGTCGATTTGGGGCAGATGGGAGAGGGTGGTGCACGCTCAGCATTAGCGTATGCCCCGCTGCCGCCTGGCCCACACCCTCCTGCTTCTGATCCTATTAGCAGGTGAATGAGGAGATGGACATCAGACTGACAGTTGGAGACTGTCTTCCATTTGGCCACCTGACCTGAATGCTTATTAGGCCACACATATGCTGCTCCAACAACTGGCATATTGCACAAGGCTTCAGCTAATGCCACTTAGTTGTTTCTATCAAGGTTTTTGCTATCAGTCATTGGAAAAAAGATAATGCATTGAGGAACAGACTCCACAATTTCAATCACTAACAGGTTGAAGAGTCTGTATCAGCTAATTTTCATCATAACAGACTAACGGCTATATACAGTAACTAACCACAACATTTAAACCATATACTGGTTTTAAATTTTGTAGCAGTGCAGTGAATAGTTGTCACAGCCTGCCTGCAGTCAAAAGGACTTGAAGTTAGTACTTTTTGCAGTCTGAAAGCTAACACCATCAAACCCTTGGCAGATTTTTATGTGTCACCATAATGAGCATTGGAAACAAGCAGTTTTCCCCACTGACGTGCATATTAGCTCGAAATGAATTTGACTTGGAAAAATAAAGAAAAATAAAACACCCATACTCTGCACTTTTATCACAACAGAAGGGAAATTAGAGTTGTCAGTCATTTAATTCTCATTGTCCAGCTTTTTTTATCCTTACACTGATGCCCCCTTTCACTTGTTTCGAATGAATCATCAGTTGCTCTCACTCACACTATAACCACTTGGATGTGCCTTTGTTGTTTTGAACCAGCTTGTTGTTTTCTCTATTCTGACAGCATTAAAACAGCACCCTGTCAGTTATATTTCCCCCATTAAGAACAATAAGACTGCATAAATAAGGAAAAAAAATCAAGAATGAAACACTTTACTGAGAGTGCCAGGTAACATTTTACAATAGACAAGAATGATGCATGTTCTTTGTACCTACTTTTAATTATTTATTTTTATGAATTCTATATTAACAGAGTATATTCAGATGAAAATCATGTCTAGCAACTGACAACCAAACATTAAGAATAGCTTTTGCTTTACAAAAGCCACTATAGCCAGAGGAGGCACTGACAAAATAATGCAATACCATCTGACGAGGCCACAAAAATTTTAAGTTTGTGAAAAGAACTTCAAAGTGCCAAATGACAAAATGACTTCAGAACTCCAACCCATTTGTTCCCACTTTCAATAGAAAGAAAAAAAGCTGGGACGGCCAAAGGTTATAAATTTTTTATCTTAGATACCCTGGTGTTTTTGCACTTTCTTTAACAAACGACAATGTTCACATTGATTTTCAAATGATACATTTTTTAAAAATGCCAGTTACCATACTATTACTACACGAATATCATCTTTGACTAGCTACTACCACAACTGACAAATGTAATGCAATTTCAAATCAGCACCACTGTAGGCCCTTGAGTAAGGCCCTTTACTCCCAATTACTCCCCCGGCGCCTTGCACGGCTGCACACTGCTCCACCTGTGTGTGATGGGTGAAAAGCAGAGACCAAATTTTGTTTTAGTGTACTGTAACAATGACAATTATAAATTGTAATATTACAAAATGGACAGGAACTGTGATGTTGGTGTTCCAACATAGATATTCCAGATTACAAAATCATGTGTATAATGTAAGTCATTCAGTGACCTTATGACAACTGTTCATCTATATTTTGACCACAGGGATGTTGCTGAGGTGTTTTTTTTCCAGTTGACTAGTACTTATTTCAGTGTTAGGGTTAGTATATAAATATACTCAGATTACAATGTAATCAACAGACATACGAACATTACATAATACTTGAGCCAATTGTGTATTTAGGGTTGGTCATTGGATGTACCATTGTGCTGGTCCAGTCCATATGGTGGCAGAAGCCAGGAAACAGGTTCACAGGATTAACCCAATGAACCCAATAGTCTATGATTATGGATTTAGCTAAGTGAGACACAAAGAGGTGAGAGAGCTAATTTAGGATTGGCTGGTTTTACTCCTGCGTAGAACTTAATGGTTGGGTGATGGTGTCCCTCACCATGTTTGTGTACTTCGAAATTGTGTGGCATGAGAGTCACTGCTTCTCTGTTCAACGTTTCTCTATCAAGAGCAGATGGTTTGAGTTATCTAGCTGCAACACATCACACACACATCAGGCCAAATGCAAATAGAACATACATGTTCGAGACAGTATGAAATAAACCAAAAAGACTCAGCCCATGAGCTTGAATGAACTTAAATGCATTTTTTTTATATTTAATAAAATTTAAGTAAAATGCATTATTACAGTATGCACAAACTATTATTACAAATATGTAATGATACTTTAAATTAGTTACTTATTTACCAGCATGGTTAACCAAGATTTGTCTACAAGCATTATTAGTAATGCACTAGTTCTCATTCTTGTCAAGATTTAATTTGAACATTGGTCTTGCTGCTCTGTAGTGCAATAAATATGATGCTGCAGCAGGCGGCCACTGTTAACTTAAACTTCTGACTTAATTTGAACTTAAAACTGGATACTGTGGGAAAAACATTTGTTCTGTTCACATATAGCACACTCAGCTTACAGGCTCTAAATGGCTTCATATATATTTTATTGTTATTCCTTGCCATCAAATGATTTCACAAACTTGAAGGTAGTGCTTGTAGAAACTGTCCTTTGTATCTAACCCTAACCCTAACACTTTATCTTGAATCTGGGCTGATTGCAGTTAGGTTATGTTACATGATGCTCCATGTGTTCCACATGACTAATTTGTGGGGAGTGTTAGAGTTAAGAGAAAGGGGAGGATGAGGCAGGGGAAGAACAATGAAAAGGAGGGTAAGGAGGCAGAACCAGTTTTAGAAGATGAGAAGAAAAACGGTGATGAAATAGATTTAACACTGTCATTAGTTCCTGTTCCTCCAGTTTATATCAACAAGTGTGATCAGCCTTGTAGTCTGCATCTCCCTGTCTCCATCCCCATGGTTCTCCAGTCAGTACTAATTGAATGTGATAGCTGCAGACTTTGACCTACTTTGAGGAACAATAGCACCCCCCACTACCACCATGCTACTTGAGACATTCTGATGGTCAGTTTGGCGGTCACCCACGCTTGAACAACACAGAGTGGGTGCTGCCTAACCCCTTTATCCTTTCAGAAGCTCCCTACTATTTTCCTTGACCCGAAATGACAAAGACTATAAAGCAAGGGCTGGCAACCTTTGAGACATGGAGGGCCAGTTTGAAATTTTCTTCTTAACAAGTGGGCCATTATCAACAGTCACACAAAGTTAAATTATGACACAAAATACGAAACATTTACAACATACCTGGCATTTCCCCGGTTTATACTTTGGATTGACTGAAAATTGGGAGAGGTGCTGCCATCTGTCCGCTGCCATCTACCACCATGGGACCTTGAGTAAGGCCCTTAACCCCCCACAGTCGCTCCCCAGGCACTCCTTGTGCGCTGCTCTGCAAGTGCATGTGCAACATGTTCTGTACTAAAAATATGTGTGGAAAAGCAGACAATTAATTTCCCAATCTGTGGGACAATAAATGTGTGTTTCTTTCTTATATAGAGCACATCCAATCATATTTATAAAATATTTTTCTGTTATTCACAACTCCAAACAGCTTTCAGAAACAACAACAGCAACTGTAATATATCTGTATTATATCATAACAAACAGCCATAACAGTACTACATCTGTATAATGATAACAAAACTGCTTTAACAGAACTATACTTGAATTTTAACACTGATCAACAAAATAGCCACATCAACATTTTAAAAACATGGACAAACAGCTACACATTTTACGGCAACGTCAAATTAACAGATTGTTTTTTTTATTTGGCAAGTTTTCAAAAAGAGCATCTGAGCAACTGAGAAGAGCCTCCTTTATGAATTCGCCATCCGTGAACGGCTTCCCATGCTTTGCAATGCAATGCACAATGCAATAGCTTACCTCTGTCCCATGATTTTTAGTTGTGGCAAAAACTTTGAGGGAGCTAGCTTGTTTGTCATACCTAGACACAGCACGTTTAATTGTCTATGCTTTATCTGCTTGGGCTATGAAAGTCTTCTCATACTTTGTCTCAAAATGTCGCTTTACACTTGCTGTTTGGCACACAACATTTTCACAACATGTAGTGCCCACAGCACGGTCCCTCAAAAACACAAAACCAAACCCTTGTGTCAATGAGGGCGAAAATGCCCTAGTTTTGGCCTTTTTGGAAGCTGCTGTTGCCATTGCTAACTACATCTGTAGTGCAGAGGTCTCTGGGAATGTGGAAGGTTACAGCGATGTCGGGAATGTGGGCGGGAACTGTCACTCAAACCCAAGAAATCAGATCACACAAATTTGGGACTGACATAACGCTGACATAATGCTTGCCAGCGTGCCAACGTTTATGCCATGGCGTGCTACCCATGGCACGACTGTCAGAGGTTGCCAACCCCTGCTATTAGGGTCAAAATATTGGTAGTGTCCAGACAGTGGGCTCTACCAGCTGCCTCTTAAACTCGATTCCTGTACAGTGACAACAGCCACACGATGCTGGATTGGATTCAGGGTGGAGCTTTCTGCCTTGACTGGTTGGTTTGATAAGAGAGAGAAATGAAAGAAAGATGGGTAGACGAAAGGGAGTATTTTCACCATTTAACATGTCTTATCACTGTGTGTATTGAATGCTTTTGTTGGATTGCCTCCACTTTTTACTATTATGCATATGTAACCCAGATGGACCCAGAAGGTTTAAATAACTACAGGCCAATATCCAACCTTCCCTTTCTCTCACAAATCCTTGCGAGGGTTGTCGCCAATCAGTTAAATGATTTTCTTCACACCAATAGTCTATATGAGGACTTTCAGTCAGGGTTCAGAGTTCATCATAGCACTGAGACAGCTTTGGCAAAAGTCTCAAACGACCTACTCATGGCTTCAGATAAAGGATTTATCTCTGTTCTGGTTCTCTTAGATCTTAGTGCAGCTTTTGATACTGTTGACCACCACATCCTTCTTCATAGGCTCGAACACTTAATTGGCATAACAGGAATTGCCCTAAATTGGTTTAGCTCCTATTTATCGAACAGACATCAATTTGTACAAATGAATGATAAGTTGTCACAATACGTACAAGTCAGCTATGGAGTTCCTCAAGGCTCTGTGCTTGCCCCAATGTTATTTATGTTATACATGTTGCCACTAGAAACATCATTAGAAAACACTCTTTAAATTTCCATTTTTATGCAGATGACACTCAGTTGTATATTTCAATGAAACCACATGAAACTAATCAACTACTTAGACTCCAAGCATGTCTCAAAGACATTAAAACCTGGATGAGCCAAAATTTTCTATTATTAAATGCAGACAAAACTGAAATTTTAGTACTTGGTCCTAGACACCTTAGATAATCATTATCTAATGATGTAGCCAGTCTAGATGGCACTGTCCTTGCTCCCAGTGAAACTGCCAGGAATCTGGGAGTTATATTTAATTCTGATTCACCTACGCAACATAACTCTTAAAGATGCCGAAAAATTAATCCACGCCTTTGTCTCGTCCAGGCTTGACTACTGTAACTCATTACTATCAGGCTGCAGCAGTAAGTCCTTAAAGAGCCTGCAGCTTGTTCAAAATGCTGCTGCACGTGTATTGACCAGAACCAAGAGAAGAGAACATATCTCCCCCATATTAGCTTCACTGCACTGGCTCCCTGTGAAATTTAGAATTGAATTCAAAATCATTCTACTCACATACAAAGCTCACATACAAATTTTTTAGGTATGGCACCAACATACCTAAAAAATTTAATAATCCCATATAATCCTACTAGAGCACTCCGCTCTCAGAATGCAGGTTTACTTACAATTCCAAAAATCCATAGGAGCAGACTAGGAGCCAGAGCCTGTTGTTAATGTGTTGTGTACACGTGGCATCCATTGCACTTCTGTCCATCCCTGGGAGTGGGATCCCTCACAGTCTCTCCTGGAGGTTTCTGCGTTTTTTTTCCTCTGTTAAAAGGGTTTTTTTTTGGCAGTTTTTCCTCACCCTTGTTGAGGGTGTAGGTCAGAGGATGTCACACCCTGTACTCTTTGTAAAAGCCCCATGAGGCAAATTGCAATTTGTGAATATGGGCTATACAAATAAAATTTGATTGATTGATTGATATGAAAACTACTAATCAAATGCCCTTTGTTATATTTATATTAATTGTGTATTCCAGTGCGGAACCATCAGGGTCTTCTACGCCCTCATAGCGGGCCTTAAAAAATCCTGGATCATAAAAGAGGAGTATAATCTAAATTAACTTCTTATTTAGTATCTTAACAAGAAACAGGCTCTAGGTTTGTTTGTGAAGTTCTATGTTTGACGCAGGCTGGCAGAAAGTCATAACTTGATGTGCCATCTATACCTGTCAACTTGAGTCATAATGATTTCATTAAATAGCTTCTTCCCACTAATGGCAGTAACCCAGTAACATACTGAAGATTTTCAGTCATAGCACAGGAAAAGCGGTGGTGAAAGTTACCAATTTAATGACCTCATGGCCTCAGACCAGTGGCACAACAACTGCACTCGGGCCAGGTGCAGCCCACCTCCTTCCCAAAACTGACAAAAACCCTTTTAACACAGAAACCTCAGAGAGTCGCAGTGAGGATTTAGTTTAATGGTGTTTGTTTAAAAACTATGAATCACAGAGAAAACAATATCTTCCAATGTACATTAGCAATTATGAGAGATGTTCTCATGTGATATTTACATGATATGTCAGATAGCATTACTACAGCTTTTCCAAGACATGATAGAATTAACCTTTTATATATTTTTTTATGTGATCTCAGTTTGCAATTAAAATTTTAAACAGAGCTCACTGGAACTAGATTTTTATCTCATCCAAGCTCTGAAAGCATGTTAAATGGCAGGGGTAATACTTAGTTATATTGTAAAAAGTATGGTATGCTGTTGTGTCGTAGTACAAACTATACAAGTTTGTAAGTTTATAACAAAGTCACATTATGTCAATAACCTATTTTGGTAGCTCTGTAAGGAGCTTTATCTCGGCTAGCTGACTGTCCCGACTGAACTTAACTGGAGATCCAAAGGCTACCTTTTCACGTGTTAATAATAGAAGGGAGAATTGTGAAACAAGGTCCTGAAACATATGGGCTGCGTCCGAAATCGCTCCCTAACCCCTATATAGTGCACTATATAGTGACCACGCCATTTTGTAGTGGTGTCCGAATGCTTAGGGATCATAGCATGTCCACTATATAGTGCACTCAGTGTATCCCACAATTCACCGCGAAATGTAGTGAACATCCGATGGTCAGCAAGATATCACATCATGCATTGCCAGAAATTCTCTGGGCTGCGTGGAAGTGAAAATGGCGGACGGACGGGAGGGAAATATACATAAATATTATAAAATATAACAAAATACGAAAATAAAAAGTACAGGAAAGTAATCAAAAGCCTCTAATTTAATGAAAATGCACTGGTAAACAAACAAG
The DNA here is from genome assembly GCA_016785345.1 of Trinectes maculatus. Classification (NCBI taxonomy): domain Eukaryota; kingdom Metazoa; phylum Chordata; class Actinopteri; order Pleuronectiformes; family Achiridae; genus Trinectes; species Trinectes maculatus. The sequence continues at coordinate 44,290 of JAFBJQ010003420.1, forward strand.
TATTTTGTAAGACGACAATAATGTGGTACGTTTTAATTGTGCGACAGCGATGACGTAATTACCGGCGCCGAGAGTAGTGTCCGAAAGTGTCCGAAAGATTTTTCTGTTGAGCTCACGATATAGTGCACTACATTTATTTCCCTATGTAGGGAGTAGGGAGTAGCGAACAAGTGAGTGATTTCGGACACAGCATCGGTTTCCATTTTGACAGGCAGCTAAATTTAGCTTAGATAAATATAAATGAATGCATCATTGTATCACTGATGTTAATATTGTGTTGGATAAGTGGGAGAGCTGCTTATTCCCATTCTTATATGGTGTTGGGTTGTATATTATACTGATATTGCACATTACTGGATTGTATACAATTGTAGATAGAAATAGGTGAATATACGCATAGAATATACACAGATGTGACTTGAGGAACAGTAAAAAGAGGGTAGGATCAATATATTATGTTTATATTATTTTATGTTGCTATATAGCTGTATTGTGCATTGCAGTATTATTAATGTTATTATTATTGTTATTGTTGTCATTGTTATTGTTGCTGTTGTTGTTATTGGGTTTGTTTGCTTTAAATTACACGTTCAATAATAAAGTTAAATATTCACATTGTTTGTAAAATTTGAGTCCCTGCCTCTCCAATGGTTTGCACTTTCCTTAGGGCGTCTCTTCTTACCATCCGGAGTGTCTCTACCACTTCCTACTGCTGCTTTGGTCTGAACAGTGTGAAACTGGTTGTGGGCCAGAGAGTGACTCATTGTCTGTCTCATACAGGGAGAAAGCGGGGCTTGTTTAGAGGCAATTTCCTGCAAATGTACAGCTGAGGATGTGGGATCTTTGGGTTTAACAGATAATGAACCAGAACAGCCTCTATGTATCAGGACTACTTAAAGTTTTTCTCAGGGCTTGGTGTTTTGAGCCTAGGCTTTTTGTGCATATGTGTCCTTAGGCAAGACACTAGTGTAATCCTTAGATGCTGATAAGACTGCATAGCTAGCAGTGTATGACCATGTGTGTGAATGGGAGAATGGCAGAACTACCAGTAATGTTTATCATCCACCTGCTCCTTTCTCAGAATGTTTTATCTAAATTCTGAATTAATTGAATCCATTCTTAGTACAAATAAAGTGGATAAAATAAGGATGGGATGGGTGATTTTAACATGTAGATGTTGACAGTAGCATCCTGTGTGTGTGTGTACATATATACAGTATATATGTGTTTTATGTGTGTGTGTGTGTGTGTGTGTGTGTGTGTGTGTGTGTGTGTGTGTGTGTGTATATATATATATATATATATTATATTTTAAGTCTCTCAAAAAACTCAAGAGAGGACTGAAGAGGAAAGCCTCGGATGTCCTCATCAGTGTCATGTGACAGGCTGGCATGCTGACAACGTCGTTTTTAAAATACATTTTAAAAATAGATAATAAAAATAATAAAAAATAATTTTACAAATCTAATCTTATGAGATGTTTTCCTTGACCCCATGTAGATTGGAAATTAGAAAGAAAAAGATATATGATGACACTTATTTTACTTGGGTCCCATGCGGATATTACTATGATTGTGGTATTGTTGCTCCATATTTTTTACTGCTACTATAGCACAAACATAATTTTTCCCTTCTCTCTGCAGCACATGATAAAGGCACATCAACCAGTCCCAGAGCACACCCCTCTCTTTCTCTCTCTTACACTTCCACACACGCGCACGCTCATAGACTCTGCACTGCTTGCAAGTCCCAACATGCTGACTTTTCTTGAATGGCGCTAGAGAGGAGCCACACATTGGCTGAGGGATAGACCAATCAGAGTAAAGCCTGGGTGGGGTCTTTTGGCCATTCACAGAACTTCTGTTCAGTAAGACTCTCTTTCCACCTCCATTTGTGTCTTTGGTCTCACTCAGTCATGCAGTCAGAGAACTGTTTAGACAGATCAGTGTCTTTGTGTTTCTCTCTATCACAGTATGAAAGAATATTTCCGGTGAGAGATTTTATTTGATGATTTTTACAATAGAAATTTCACACTTTGCAGGGGCAGACGGCCCTGATGGAATAATAGCAGCACATATCTTATTACATATTGGAAATTAGTATTTGCTTAACTCTTCTTCTTTACACAAATTGTGATCAGTTTGATTAACTGAATAATTTTGAATTTACTCAGCATGTCAGTAATCAGCTATATTGCTTGCTTGCCTAAAGTTTAATCAATCATAAATAGTCGAAATATAATCAAATAATATCATGTAAATGGTATTATAAAAAGTAATATAAGTCATTATTTGGGGCTAATGAAAGAGGCAGCAGTCCTTTCCCATTGAAAGGAAAATATCATAGCTTTAATCGGATAAAAACAGGTCTAACGAATGGGTGTTTTTTTTTTAATTTTAGAAACAGGTTTAACAAACTATTAACTAGCAATTAGACTGTCACTTTGATGCTTTATATGAAATTAAATCAATTAAACCAATATGTCTTGCAGCTGTAAAACATATAGTGTTTCATCAGTTTCAATCAAAATAAGAGTCAAACACACTAGTAGCAAGGTAGATCAACCCTATGAGCTGTCCAGATCAGGTCTGTTAGTGTTATCATGTCATAGTTGCTGTCCCACCTCTCTTCAGCAGAATTTGTTTATCAACAGTAAGCTTATCCAGCGGGACAGGAACAGTGTGAAAGCCACACAGATAACACTGTCACTGCAGTTCAACAAACATTTTGCACGTTATACGTTTTACTAGACTGAGGCACAGTTAGCAGCCATAAACTAATTTTAAAAAATGAAGGTGGAAAACTGCATGTTTATAATCTGCTTCTTACAGGGTCAGTTGATTTCAAGTGTATTGCTGTCTGCCATAAAATCTGTTTTATCATGAGTAGATTTGACTGTCAGTTAATTCTGGTAATTTTGTCATGTCAGCAGCACCAGCCGCGTTTTATTCATGACTTCTTTAACAAACAGTGAACATTGTTTTTGCTTTTGCATAGACTATATGATCAAATAATTGTGACCAAGTGTGTATTAATAAATGTTTGTTTATTTATTTATATGTGATATTTCTGTTTTTCCCTATCTGAACCAAAAAATAGTACACAGTCGCTAGCTACATACGTCTCATAATGAGGAGTTAAAATGATGGGGGTGTGGCCTCAGTGTGCCGGGTGATCGGAGTGAAACCACCTATATATGATCTGAGGTTTCATTTCTCTTTACTTAACAATATAAATTTGATCAACAGAAGATTCAGGTAAAGAAAGGATTCAGATGAGGTGCTTCAGTAAATTGATGACTGGGCACTGTGAACATGGCAGTTCTGAATGTGTTTCCAGTGTTTCTAGTATGTTCAGTTTTAAGCCCTGAGGTCATTACTGTCCTCATATCCAGCCTCTACCCTGTCTGTGTAACTAACCCCAGCGATATAGCAAAAAGCTTCCACTCACCACATACTGTCCAATCCTCACATACAATACTGAACTTAATGCCAGTGAGGAATAATTTGGCTAAGACAAGGTGTTTGTCTTAGTCAAACCACCCTGTGGATAATCTTTCCTCTTCAGCCTACTGAGCTAAAACCAAAGCTCCACTCACATGGGACAAAACATTCACCAGCTAATGTCTGGCTTTTGTCTTCATTGTGAAAGTACAACCATCCATTTCACAGAAGAATGATTTTGCAGTAGTCAAGGCTGTTCCTGATCAAGTAGCTGCTGGAGTCATGAAACCGCAGCAAATGTCCTATCAGCATTTTTCAGCACAATGCTGTGATGCACATCATGTAGGGAAAGGCTAGTCACATAAATCAGTAACTTTGTAAATCGATTGTATTTTTGCCCATGATTACATCCCGTCTACTTTAATGTATCAATCAATGCTCTGTTGAGTTTCAAGAGAAATCAAATTACGTTGGCAGATGTGTGTAGAGAGAACAAAGACACAAGAAGTGGTTCATAATGTATGATATGAACTTGAAACTTATGGTTCAGATTTTGTTTGAAAACTTCAGGGCTGCATTTTAGTCTGGACAGACAAAGGCAGACATGCATTTGCCTTCTGAAGTCAATAATGACTTTATTTCTAAAACTCAGTATCAGATAAAATACATCTCTGCTCTACTTCTCACCACTGATGTTGATGAACTGAAATGAACTGATGTTGTTTTCAGTTCATTTCTGCAGCTAAGCACAATGTGCTTCCTGTTTGCATCAGAGTAAGGATGACCTGTGTATATCAACTTGTGAGTTACAGTAATATGAACAGTGATTACTTCTGATTTGGAGCAAAAATATCTGGATGGGTTTTAAATGAAATGAAATGGGTATAAATTAAGGCTACAGGTTCTCTGCTGCTCTTCCTGTCCCATCCTCTCCTGGCATCAGCAGTAAATCTACCACACCATGATTTTTCTATTTTTATATGTGTAAAGAGCAACAGTCCAGTTCTGCATCAGTGTTTAAACTATGATAATAATTCCAACATGTCAGAATCAGTGGGTGAGGTATGAAGGGAGACAAATGATTATCCCCACCTCCTACCCCAAGCACCCACACACCGGCCCCCCACACTCATTACAAATACAGACACACTCACGATCAATTTGCATTTAGGGAAGTGTAATGTTTTACCTGGAAGGTATAACGTTCTCTGGTTCTAACTGACTGTCAGCTAAAGTAAACAGTCCACATCCACACCCAGACAGCTGCTCTCTGCACTGCTCAACTGCATCAGGCTGCCAGACATACTAATCAGACAGGAATCACAAGATGAATCACATCATTTCAACGTAATCATATAGGATTACAGAACTGATGTTTTTTAGTAACTAGGAATGGTCAGCAATATAACGTGCGACCCTTGTTTTTGCTGTCCATGCCATTCCCTCTCGCTCTCATGTTTTTGTATTTGTATATTTTGAATAAATGTAATAATATCCAGAAACATTTTCAGCACATATCAGAAAATCATCAACATATCATATGTTATACTTTTGCTCTAGCTAAAGAAAAACAAATCTCTTGTATCATGAATAAAAGATCCATCAATATGCAGACACCAGGCAATAGCAGCAGTCACATTCCTATTTGCTGTTACGGACATTTTCTTTTCTGAAAGTTGTTCTACATATTCATCCCAGACCTAACGCCCGGTGAGCCGGTTGTGAAAACAAAAGTTTTTCTTTGTCCTTGCCTAGAATAATTTCCAGTAAGACCTGAGCTCCTTGCCAAAGACTCTATAAAGACTCTAAACTGAGACAACACCTCTGACACCCGTAAAAGGGTCTTCTGAAGAATTTACAGTTTTAAATCCTGATTTAGTTTTATTTCTGAGACTGATTTAGAGTCCGTTTTGATTACATTTTCAAGTCTCACCTGTTCCTGCAGTGGTTTCATGCTACAGACTTCAGCAACGCAAGAAACACAACATCACTCATATTTTATGTTATTATGTAATCAATCTTCATCTTGAATAGTGTCAGCATTTGTGAGCATAAGTGCATGGCCTAAGTCCCTGAGTCCCTGCCCAACAGACTGTGTTTTTCATTGCATGCCAAGCCAACTTCTTTGCTTTTCCAAGATTTGTATCAGCCATGTAGACATTTCAGGTGTTTTGGCTCTAGGCAGGTGCAGTGACACAACACTAACTGTTGAGGTACAAACAAAATGAAAATGAATCACATCTAAGGCATTGCAAGTTTATTTGTATGGCACGTTTTAGTAGAAGACCATTTCATTGCTTTATGTGAAATATACATATAATCAATGTTCCCTCTAAGCTGCATGCTTGTGCAATCGCACACTGTTCACGTGTTCTCCACACACAGGATAATCTATCGTGCATAATATAAACTCCAACATGAACTGCAAATAATAATAAATAATAACAATTTATTCTGAACCATTTTGCAATGTAACAATGAGTTAAGAGACGCAAATGCTGCTAAGCCCTTATTATGGTCAAACAGACGGGCAGTGGCACATCCACACAACCAATCCAAAGTAAATTAGAAATGTGGTTCTTGCGGTGTACATGTCTCATGTCCCACACTGTAATATTTATAGTGAATTTTTTGCATTTCGAGTTATCAGCTATACTGTACCCGAGTAACACTTATATTCGAGCAGCATGCCATCAAAAGTGGTGTGGTCATAGGCTTTACTCCTTTTCCGAGTGTTGGTGGTGGGGTGGGTGGATGGTGACAATGGCTCCTACACGTTTTTAAATACAGCGAAATTTAAATCTGTCTTTCTTTATTATTTCTTGGTTGTACTGAGGGAGGCAAACAGACAGTTTGAAAACACTCAGTCATGTTTTCAACTGTCGGTTGTGGGTTGTCTGCCAATCACTGGTCTGCAGGTTATGTCAGTCAGCATGCAGGCCAGTGGTTGGCGGAGCAGATGATTAGAGCAGAACCCGGGTTAGGGTGTGTGAGAGGAGGAAGTGTGTGCAGATTGACTCTTCCTCCTACATACGGTAAGCGTATTGTGTCACTTCCTGTTGTTGGTTGTTTCTTCGTTGCTGGTGATTGTCTCTCAATTCTGTTATAGTTCTCCGATTAAATCTTATTGTTTCATCTGTTTTGACAAACATTTTGTGGTAAATCGCCGATCCACTAGCATTACATAAACAGTACCCACTCTTTAGTATTTGTCTCTGGCTAGGATCGTCTAAGCCAGGGCTGGCCAACCCGCATGCGGCTCTTTGCGCGGTTCCATGCGGCTCTTAGGTTCATATTGATGTTTCGTTTCACTTGAGTTCAATACGGTATTTCTGTCAAACACGCATGTTCGTTGGATGAAAATACCTCAAAGTTTCCCAGTAGGAGCAAGATCATTTGAGTAAACAATTTGTGTCAAGTTCGCTCTCAAAATGGCAAGGAAAAAATGCACAGCAAAATGAAAATATGAAGATGAACACAGGGCGTTTTTAAGAGCATTCCACACTCCCTTACGAGTGACGATTTTATAAATTTCTTTATTGATAAAATTATAACTATTAGGGAGAAAATACACCACTCCCAAACTATACTAAATAGTGACTTATACATACAAACAAAAATAGCAGGCTCAGCACACACACACTGCTTTACCCAAATTGACCATAGTCAGCTGAAAACAATAATTTCTTCATCTAAAGCAACAACCTGTGTTCTAGACCCCATCCCAACAAAACTCTCTGTCTCTGTTGGACAGTACTTTACTAGATATAATCAATCTTTACAGTAGCTTTTTAAATCTCTCCTCAAGAAACCAAGTGTGGACCCAGAAGTTTGAAATAACTACAGACCAATATCCAACCTCCCCTTTCTCTCAAGAATCCTTGAGAGGGTTGTCGCCAGTCAGTTAAATGATTTTCTTCACACCAATAGTTTATATGAGGACTTTCAGT
>JAFBJQ010003427.1:0-45578 GCA_016785345.1 Trinectes maculatus
GGTGATTTCAGGTTAAATTCTGCCAATTGGGCGCGTTATTTCCCTTTTTCTGGCGTCTAATCAAGAAAATATCATTCTGGGGGGTGATTTCAGGCTACTTTCTGCCATTCTAGTGCGTTATTTCCAGTTTTAATTTTTGTCTTTTTTGGGGCATTTTCGACATATTAACCTCTTAGGTTGTTTTGCGATTTTTGACCTATGAGAAAATGCAGTTTTCTGGCGTCCAATCAACAAAATATCACTCTGGGGGTGAATGCATGCTAATATAAGTGAGTTTTTGTTCAAGTTGTTTACATTAAAAAATGTAAACAACGACAAAAAAAATGTCTTTTTTTAAAACAGCAAAAAAACAAACAAAATGAAATCGATTTTTCAAAAACATCAAAAATGACAAAAATGAATTTTTCAAAATACTAAGAAATTAAAAATAAATCAAAAACGACAAAGAAAACCATAAAAAACTGCTGATTTTATTTCAAATAAACATGAAAAAGGAAAAGACCAAATGACAAAACCGAAAGAAAATTTCAAAAAATGTCAAAAAATCAAACGTTCTCGACAAGAATGTCACTTCTTAAGATGACAAAAAAATTAAAAAAAAAAACCAAAACAATGAAAATAGCATATTTCAAAAACTCAAGAAAAATCTTCAAAATTGTTTTTTCAAAACAACGTCAAAAACATACTTTTAAAAAAACAACAAATTCTTTTTTTTAGAAAAAATATAACATTTTATTTCAAAAACATTAGAAAATGTTATTTCCAAAAAATGACAAAATATTTTTTTTCAAAATTACAAAAAATCAAATAACTTTTTTAATCTGATTTTTTTTCTCAATTGGAAAAAAAGTTTTTTCTCTAGAAAACAACAAATACGACCAAAAACATATTTTTTTAAAAAAATTTAAAAAAATAAAAACGTCACTTTTTTAAAAATAGCAAAAGGACAGAAACAAACGAATTCAAAAAAACGTCTAAAACATTTTTTTAAAAACTACAAAATTATGAAAAAAATTAAGAAAATGATTTTAACATCAAAACTACAAAATGTCATTTTTAAATGACAAAAAATGTGTCTTTTTTACTTTGTCTCACATAGAGCTCTGTATTTTATTTTCTTTCTTTATTTGCACAGAGCATTACTCTTTACCTACCCAGCATTGTACAATCTGTAACGACGCACTGTTCCCATTTAACCATGAAAACACTCATCTTTACACACTCGTCTTTCTCTCAGTCATGAAACCTGTTGAACATACGTGTCCATGTTCACATGTGCTCTCAGTCTGTTGTAATATCAAAGCCAATGTCAAAGCCAGTACCAATCAGAAGCATCTTCTGCCCTCTGCAGCTCCCAGAAGCCTCAGCGCCACTGCTGCTCCACACCACCCTGAACCACCCTGGTGTCTCTTATCACTGAAACGCTCCTGTGTCATCACAGCACAGCTGGAAACTGGCTAATCTGCCTGCATCATTGCTGCTCTTCTGCATTTCTGCACTTGCTAATGTTACCTATCTATTGAACGACAAAGAGGCAGAGGTGAGAGGTCAAGTCTGGGATGGAAAGTCACACTGGCAGAGATGTGATGAGCGCAGAGTGTTCATGATAAGTGTCACCACCGTACATGAACATAACAAACATAATAAAAAGGCTTTTTTTCAGCATAGTTCAGCTCCTGCCCCTCGAAGCTCTCGGGTATCAAGCAACGTCAGTAAATCAATTGCAGCTTGTAGAGAATGATGCTGCCTGACGGAACAAAAAAAGCATAGATCAGATTGTTCCTGTTAAAAAAAAAAGTCCCTGCAGTTTTTTTTTTTTGCCCTGATAGATTTTCCAATCGTATCATGCACTTATAAATCTATTCATGGCCCACAGCGTCACCACCTCTCTGCCAAGACACAGGATGTACCTGCTGACTCAGAGACTCAGACACAAACCGAGACATTAAAAGTACGAGTGAAGAAGAAACATGACAAACCAGTGCTGAGTAACCGTCTCCCTGTTGATCCGCCTGCCGGAGAGAGAAAACTGCCTCTGCCACCTCATTTGTGCTTGGGCCAACATCGACTTGTAAAAACATCAGCACCCAATTAATCATTCGTTATGTTTAATCAATATGTCACCCGACCGAAAAGTACTTAATGAACAAGTGCTACTCTCTTCAGCAGTAACTGGCTCCCAGCAGAAGACTTTTAAAGACATTTAGAGCTGGAAAGAGTTTGAGAAAGACGAGAAACCAAAACGCTCAATATTTCTTCTTCCATAACATCAGCAGGCTGCCAGGAAATCTCACGCACACATTTCTGCCACTGTGGACTCAATTTCCCTTTCACAAAACGCCTGACTCCATCTGAGAAGACGACTTTGGTGCATCATCCGTCCAAACCATCCTGCAACATCATTTCAGCAACAACATAAAGAGGGTTGATCGGGAACAGCACTCTGGCACCGTCGCTGACTGAGTCAATTAAATTGATTGGTGTGTTTCATACATAATAAAGTGGGCTGGTAGACCTTCACCAGCGTGTGTGTGTGTGTGTGTGTGTGTGTGTGTGTGTGTGTGTGTGTGTGTGTCTGACAGACGACTTGCTGACACACAGTAAACAGGCCTCTGAGACTCCTGTCAGAGTCTTGTCAGACTCCATGTATCTTAACATGTGACATTATTCTGACTCCGCCCACTGAGACACAACGGAACCATCAGACATGTTGGAGGTGAAGAGGTAAATCTCCATCCTGCTGACAGCCACGGCTCCTGGCAGCAGCCTGCAGGTTCGGCCCCTGCGGCGAGGCCCCTGGTGTTTGGCTCTCTGGGTGCTCATGGTGTCGTGGAGCACATCAAAGCAGGCAGGATTAAACAGACTCGACCCAGAGTGTCCGCAGACACAGACACCGTTCCTGCTGCCGTGATCACCGTGATCCAGGAGGCAACGTTACTCTCCTCTGTCTGCTCTCATCTCTCCCTGTCGTTCTCCTGCTCAGATGTTTCCTCCATCGCCTGCTACTGCGTCTGCATCAATTCAACATGACGACAACGACGCAGCTTCAGGGCTGCAGCTCGTGGTTATTCTCACTGTCCGCTCATAAACTGATGAATCAACTAGTCTTTTCCTGGAAAGTGATAATAACAATAATAATAACAATAATAATAATCCAACGTTTCCAACGTTTGGTTTCTTTCTATCAGTTTGTTACAAAGGTCAGAGGGCATCCGTCTCTCTGCTCCTGAAATACCAAACACATCCTCTGCATTCTTCTCTGTTTTCATCCACATCACTAACGACGACTGGAACCAGAGGAGGGCGCTTTCTCTGCTCGAGGAATGAGGAAGCCAATAATCAATAAATGAGAGTGGGCAGGTCGATCAGGTGGATCGATCAGTGGATTCAGCTCGATGACAGTGTGATCTCTGTTTCACAACGTGTCGTCTGCAAGGCATGAAAACATCTGCAGCTGCTCGTCACGTGGAGCTGAGCTCAGAGTCAGAGACACAACAAACCACCTGACAACACAAAGACACACACGCCTGCTTATACCCACTGCCACTGCAGCAGCACCGGCCAGCGTGCACGTGGGCACGTGCACAAACCCACGCTGTGTAATCAATACATTTCCAAACGCTGACAACAGAAAATACTGGATCAGTGATTGTGCGCGCGCGCACACACACGCACACGCTACTCCATTGTTCTGCTCAGTCAGTGTTTGTGTCATACAAACATTTGTGTCACTTTTTTTTAAATGTGTCTTGAGAATTAAGATGATTTACTGCTGATTAAAAAAACAACACACACACACACACACACACACAGTGGTTCAACACTGGGGATAATTAACAATGAGCGGTGAAGGCAACACAAGAACAACACAGCGTCAGCAAACGCAGCACAGTGTTAGGGGATAAATGTAAATAAAAAGCTGATATTTACCTGTTTACAGACAGATGCATGAAATATTCATCACTCCGCTTATTGTTGCACAACCTGACGCTGGAACGCCCGGTGCCGACACCGGAACCTACACCGGAACCGCCGCCGGACACACACCGGACATGCACCGGTGCCTCCGCCGCTGACACCGCCTTGTTTCTGTCAGCGGGCGTCGCTGCGCAGCTCCTGCGGAGCCGCTCTCTATTGTCTCTTCACACGTACAATGAACACGCCCCCCCGCTCCCGATGTCCAATCAGGGCTCAGAGCGGCGCTTACGTTTCGCTGCGACCGCGATGCCTTCAGGCACTGTAGGAATCCACAGCATCGACTCCTCACTGTGATCCGTGCAGGGCGGATGAGGCGCACGTGACTGTGTCAGATTGGTTCAGATCATATACACAGCATAATAATAATAAAATATAATTTTAAAGCGTCCTGTGTTGCTGTTTGGTGTAATAAATAATTGGTGTTAATGATAGAAGTGTGTGTGTGTGTGTGTGTGTGTGTGTGTGTGTGTGTGTGTGTGTGTGCGTGTGTGTGTGTGTGTGTGTGTGTCATATTATCATCCACAGCAAAGTAGATGATAATATGATTGTTCTCTCTGAAAACTAATGACATTGTCAGAGGCCACGAAATATTAAAGGAAAATGCTATATTATAACATTCATCATATTTAATTCGTCGCATTAATCAACTATATATCATAATTAATTTTAACAAAATCTCATCAAATTGTAAAACACAAAAGCCAATTCACTATATCATAAAGCAGTAGGACGACAATAGTGAGAAAACTTATAATGACTTCAATCAGAGGGTTTTTTCAATGTCCACAATTTTGTCAAAGTTATCATCATTTCAAAAATTAATAATCAGATGCCAGTTTCTTGCAAATAAACATCATCCATCTCCCAAAGTGTCCCTGCACATTGAGTCTGCACATCATCACCGCTCGCAGTCAGACAGTGAACATCTCCTCCACATCAGATCATTTATATTTACTGCATATAGGCAGAGTGAGGAAGGCAGAACATGACAGCTCCCTCTGAAGCAGCTTCTGAAAGCTGGTCTCATTGTTACTGGCCTCCAGCAGCTGTCGCCAGATGATTCTCAGCTCCGTCAGCGCTGAAAGATCATCTCCAAACATCTGCTGGAGGAGAAGAAACACACAAAAGAAAAATAACAGTCACTGATGAGTCAAACTGTCACTGTTTCAATAGTTAGTTATATTCGTAGCCTGAAATATAAAAAAACATTTCCTCTAAATAATCACTCAACACAATCGTAAAAGTATTAACAGATTTTTTTTTACTATACTAAAAGGAAAAAAACTGAAATGACATTACTATTATTATTAATGTATTTGGAGCAGTGCATTCATATGACTGGCCGTGATTTAAGAAAAGACAGACAGACAGACAGACAGACAGAAAGAAAGAAAGAAAGAAAGAAAGAAAGAAAGAAAGAAAGAAAGAAAGAAAGAAAGAAAGAAAGAAAGAAAGCTTTATTTCTCATTATCACAGGATTGTGTTTTTAATAAGAAGTGACATTTATCCAAATTAGATCTACTGACACATGTTTTGACAAACAGGAAGTGAAGTCAGAAAACTATGAAAACAAAAAATCATCCATCATCACCTGCACATTTGGGCAGCACACACAGATTGATGAGGCTGATGAGATTATATATATATATATATATATATATATATATACCATACTTCAACAGTGGCCTGATCAACTCTGCACTTTAACCCTGAGTGAACGAGCCTCTAATCCATCTCACTGAGTGAACTTCAGTTGAAGTGGATTTATAAGGCAAGAAAAACACTGTCATTAGTCTCAGTGTCAAGACTAATTCCGCCTTTTGTCTCAGTCCTGCTGCTGCACAGCTGCAGGCAGTAATTTATGCAGAAACATAATGGCCTCATGAAATACACAAGCTGCTCCCAGAGCATGGAAACAACACATTTACATCAATTTACTTCACTGGGAAAATAAGACCAGGATATTTATTTATTTCCTCTTTTGCTGAAGCTGATTATTCTGGATAGAAGCAGGAGACGTGGCTCATTCAGCGTGTGGATCATCATTTATCCCTAAAATAAACTGATATATTATAAATATCAGTCACTAACTGCAAGTGACGATGTCATGAAGTGATGTAAATATGAACATAAGCCAAAAGATGTTTGCGTTAGTTGTTTCACAGTGTGTCTGTTCCCCAGTGGAACCACACATGGACAGACAGACACACAGCACAGCACACCGACCCAGACGCCAAAACACAACAACAGGAGAGAAAAACCCAGCAGAATATGAACGAGCTGCAGGACACAAACACTTTCTCTGAAGGATTAAGACGCTGACTCCAGTCTCCAGACGACAGGGATTTTTTTCTTGTTCCGTGCGATTCAATTATTCATCTCAGACTCGGAAGCCACTGATTCTCATCTGGTTTCATCAACATTCACACAGTTTGAAATGCATATTTATGTAATTCATCCAAGAGAGGAGGAGGAGAAACTGTGGCGCTGCAGCATGAGAGTGGAATGAAGAGCAGAGAAAGTGGCACCTGTGATTTCAGCCTGTGTCAAGCGGAGAAGAAACATGACACAACATTCTGATCTGTAATTATACTGAACTATGGAAGAGAATGAGGCAAATATGTGTACATTTAGACTGAGCGTGATGTGCAGCGTGTGGGCTGAGATATATGCTGGAGGTCATTTCACACAAACATGTGACAAGGTGATGTTGCGTGATACCAGCCATCTACGCAAATAGAGACAATATATTTGAATACTGGTTCAACTGAATGGGACTAAAAATAATAACATTTCAAAAACGATTTGAAATAAAAAAAATATTTGATGATATAATTTTCTAACTACTTTTGTTACCAACACAATTTGAAAACAGGAACCAGAGAACTCTTTATATTTGAAAGCCGTGTGTAACTTGTTCATTTGCGTTATGTTCAGCGTTTTCCTCTGCGACATTTATATATTTTTTTACTTTCTAAGGCACATTCTGTGTCATCTGTTTCATTTCGAACTCGCTGATAAAACATACTTTTTTCCTTTTTAACAACAAGATACCTGCATTAATAATAAGGTTTCTGCAACTGTTTAACTGATTCCACGTCAGCCTGTTGCTGACACCTAGTGGACAAACATGTCCTGTATTTTCACTGTGAAACGTTTATTTGGTTTATTGCTAATCAATAATGAATAAAAATATTTCCTTTAATAATCCATCAGTTTCACTATTTCCTGTTCACTCGGTGCTCAGTCAGATCTCTCTACAGACGTCTGGGTGTAAAGATCCCGTGACCATGGCAACCGGACAACACACTGATTCAACCCGAAGCGACAAAGGAAACAAGTAAGTTTACAAATATTTAACTTTAAAAAAAGGAGAGAAGAAGAAGAAACAAGCAACAGAAGAAGACGGCCAATAATGATCCTATTTGAATAATAATGAAACAGTGATTCATTATTTACTGAAGATCAAATCTCAAACACAATGTGATTGACAACTATTATTGATCGAAGCCAATCGAAGCCCAGTGGTAATGTGACAGTTTAATTGATTTATTTAACATTAAGATTCACTTTTCTAAAAAGTTTTTTAAAAATTAATTCAGGTTTTATTTATTTTTGAAGCTTAACTGCCCTTCACTGTAGTTAACTCATTATCCAGCAGGTGGCGCCGCAATCATATACATTCTAGGCCCAATTGAGGCTGTGACCTCAGCCTGTAAATTACAATTCCAAAAAAAGTTTTTAAAGCTTTAACTGTGTTACTAATAATTTATAATAATTAAATAATTCGAAAAAAACTAACATAGCCAACTGTATTTAAAATAACAAAAAATTAGCTGAACTTAACTTTTCCATATGAGTAAGTTATTATTGTCATGTTGCCTCTATACTTCATCCACCAATATGCAGGAGCAACTGTACAAAGTGTTCTTAGATTCCATCAGTACACACACACACTGGAGTAAAAAAAGATGACCACACACACACACACACACACACACACACACACACCCTCCACATTCCAGCACTGCACCTGTGGTTGCTGACTTGAGGAGAAGAGCAGTGGTTCGTTAAAACCTGACACTGACTTTGAAGTGGAGAGGACTCATTAATGAGTCTGGGACTGACGGGGAATTCGATAACAGTGAAGATGAAAGACGGGGTTTTTTCCTGACGGACAGGAAGCAGCTCATATTTATTTATCCTCACAACCTGTCTCGGTCTCAGCTGAGTGGCTTCACGGCGTCTCAGGAGTCTGATACGGACTCTGGCTGTAGGAGAATGAGGCGTATTCAAGTAGGCGTGGCCTGTTTGTTTCAGCACAAACTGTTCCAGGTAAAAACCTCTGTGTTTTCACTGGAGGAAGTTAAACGTCAGTCCACTGTGTGAGTTTTATTTTCTGACTCTCAGATCAGTTATATTAACAGCCACTAACGCACAACCCACACATAAACACATCATCCAGAAGATAATAATTTAACATTGAACAACAGTTCAATTCTAAATTCACTGTCATCGACAAAGAGCAAAAGTTCATTTTCCTAAATAACATTATAAACAAACATTTAAACTACACGTGACTCTACGTGTTTTACACACGAGACACATGAACGTTTCTCCTGAGGACATTATTTCACCTGTCAATCAAACTGTGCTCAGAGGCGTCTGATGACTGGCCCCAGATCAGTCCTTCCCTCTGCACCTTTGTCTCCACAATGGATTTCCTGTCTGATTCAGAGGGAGGGACAAGTTGTCAGGACCCTTCTCCCCAGCCCTGACACTGGGACATGAAATGGGACATATAATGGGACATGGAGTGGGACATATAGTGGGGTATGGAGTGGGACATGCAGTGGGACACATATTGGGACATGGAGTGGGACATTGAGTGGGGTATGGAATGGGACATAAGTGGGACATATAGTGGGGTATGGAGTGGGACATGGAGTGGGACACGGAGTGGGACATATAGTGGGACTCAGGAAGTGGGGTATGGAGTGGGACATGCAGTGGGACATGTAGAGGGACATGTAGTGGGACATGGAGTGGGGTATGGAATGGGACATAAGTGGGACATATAGTGGGGTATGGAGTGGGACATGCAGTGGGACACGTAGAGGGACATGTAGTGGGACATGGAGTGGGGTATGGAATGGGACATAAGTGGGACATATAGTGGGGTATGGAGTGGGACATGGAGTGGGACATGCAGTGGGACATATAGTGGGACTCAGGAAGTGGGGTATGGAGTGGGACATGCAGTGGGACACGTAGAGGGACATGTAGTGGGACATGGAGTGGGACTCAGGGAGTGGGACATGCAGTGGGACATGGAGTGGGACATGGAGTAGGACATGGAGTGGGACACGCAGTGGGACATGGAGTGGGACATGGAGTGGGACATGGAGTGGGACACGCAGTGAGACATGGAGTGGGACACAGAGTGGGACATGCAGTGGGACATGGAGTGGGACTCAGGAAGTGGGACATGGAGTGGGACATGCAGTGGGACATGTAGAGGGACATGGAGTGGGACATGGAGTGGGACATGGAGTGGGACTCAGGAAGTGGGACATGGAGTGGGACATGGAGTGGGACATGCAGTGGGACATGGAGTGGGACTCAGGAAGTGGGGACAGCAGTGACCTCACTGGGCCTCGTGGTCACCAGGCCTTTGTTTCCTGCCGTCATTGTTTGAGCAGAGCAGGAAGGATGAGCCATGGTGGACCCATCATGTCTGTCCTGTCTCACTGTCTCTCGGTTGTTTTCATGACGCAGAGCTTTAACGAGATTAATCACTCAGCCGCATCATGAATCAGCGTTTTTTTTCACATTTCACATTTCTAAACCTAAACAAGAAACAAGAGGGAAAAACAACCTTCACAAGAGGATGTTCAACAGTTCCTGATGGCGCCGCCATTTTAACCACCTGTGATCAAACAGCCTCGCCGGCTTCAGTGCAGGAAACATGTGAGACCTTCAGGTTCCTCTCAACGTCACATCATTTCATAAGGACCATGACTGAACAGAGATGTTTGATTTCTGTGAACCAGACTTATGATGATGTCTCACTTCCTCCCGTCCCCTTGCAGATAAGAGCAGCTGGCTGTGGGACAATGTCCCTTTTGTCTCTCGCACTTCAGACGCACAGAATAAACAACACTATTGTACTGAAGGTCTGAGGGCGCCGACTGAGCGGTGACATGACGACCAGTGACCGAAACGTCACCACAACATCACACGAGGTGAAGAAACGACTTCTCCAAACCAGCAGCAGCACTGGCGGCGTTAATATTCCACACGCCACAACCCGACGGGAAAAACAAACAAACAGCAGCTCGCTTTTAACAAGACGCAAAGTCAAATGAAAAAACAAAACAAAACCCATGACGCCAGACAAATATGGCGCCAAAAAGAACCCAGACCCGGCCACAAACTGCAGCGAGCGAACCTCCATGTCTGAGGTTAACCAGGCTCAGTTATTTCTGACCTTCATGTATCTGCAGCAGGTTCCAGAGACATGTCCCCTGCAGGGACACATATAGAACCAACAGCTCTGAAAACACAACACCGAGACCTCACCCTGACATGTCGACAGCTGACAGCCCCCATAACACAACTCCTCTTTCTGGTTCTGCGCGTGTGTGTGTACGTGTGTGTGTGTGTGTGTACGTGTGTGTGTGTGTGTGTTAGATTAAATCGATATGCAAAGTACAAACAGCGCAGCTGTAAGTATTTGTAAGTGCATATAATTACACAGTCTAAAAAAAGTCACTGTAAACAGCGTCCACTTTGGTTTATTGTGCATCTGTTTACGATTGTGTTGGTTCGAAAGTGTCGACAAAATGAGCCTCTATAATTTCAGACACACACACACACACACACACACACACGCACACACACACACACACACACACACACACACACACACACACACACACACACAGCGTTTTGCTAATGAAGTAAACACCATTCAACAAAGACCAGGTCATCGTTCTCCTTTGATGTGAGACCTGGAAACTGACCTTCATGACCTCTGGCCTTTGATAACGTCGGCCCTGGACTTTGGTGGCTCGGTCCTCGTCACGGCCCGCGTCGCGGTTTCTCGAGACGCGTAATATCCTTTAACAGCTGTTTGCCAGCTGCCACGAAACACAACAACGACGAGAAGAGGACACTTAGCATCCGGAGCGACGATGGACTCCCAGACGTTATTCTATTCCCTGGACCTCACCTGCGGAAGCGGCCACACTTTAAACGTCGAACAGCGAGCGGCGCTGCAGGCGTCACTGCTGGTTCTGAAGAAGAACTACAAGTTCACTCGAGTTCTGTTGTGGGGCAAAATCATGGGACTGAAGAGGGATTATTTCATCGCTCAGGGCAGAGGCAAGGACGAGATGAAGGACAAAAGGAATCTGTACAGGTGAGTGTCCAGGTCACTGGCTTTGTGTGTATCTGCACAAAAAGGAGAGATGTACCCGAGTGTGTAACTGTTCATCTCCAGCTTCAACTGCACACACTGGTTCCTGCTGCCGCCGGCCACCGACTCTTTGATCGACAAAGTGTCCAGAGCTGCCAGAGGCCTCTTCACAGGAGACCCCGCCCATGTGTACGAGCACACGGAGATCTGCTGGAGAGGAGATGGAGACGGAGACGGAGACGGAGGAGAGGAAGCCACAGAGGAGCAGATAGTGGTGAGTGGGAGAAACACGTCAGATGGTTTTTTGACTTTATGTGGAGAAAAAGTGCCAGCTCAGCGTTGGACTGTTCTCGGTTCCAGACGAAGGTGAGCGAGGAGAGCCGGTTGTCGGTGACGGTGCATCAGATCGATGAGGAGGCGTCTGTGGTGCCACGCGGCGCCTTCATCAGGGGTCTGCACGGCCTGGTCCAGATCAACCACAGCTTTGGAGGTGAAGGCGTTAAATACAGTGAATAACCATTGGACCAAAAATGTCAAAACATTGTTTTTGGAAATCTTTGTTAAAGCTTTTTAAAATTAGTGTTGAGAGTCCTGTGTGAAGGTCATCGTCTGGTCCTCAGGTTTGTCGTACTCTGACGCATCGCAACTCAGCAACTTCCTCCACTTCAGGGAACCAAAGCATCAGGAGATAAATTCCATCGAGGAGACGATTGAGCAGAGGCCAACCACTGACTTCCTGGATGAACTGAGTAATGACGTCCCTGAAGGTAAAGCACCAGAACATCTCCTCTAAGTAAACAGACTGAGTGGTGGATTAGATCATCTGTCTTCTCCTGCAGGATCATGGAGTCTCCAGTTTGACTGTGTCACCAACGTGTGTATTCTTCGCAGCCTGTTGTGGCTGGGTCTGACCTTCTACCACGTGCCGATGACGGCAAAGCACGGCTACATCTACATCGGCTCTGGCACCAAGAATATTTACCTTCCCTTCATGCTGTGAAGACGGGAGCGACCACAGGTCCTGACGGCGTTCCCACACGGGATTTCAACCATCACGAGGTGAAACACCTGAGAGAGAGAAGAGGAATTTGAGTGACGACTGTGGAACGAACAAGGAATAAACATCTACAATAAGCAACATGGCCGAGATGATAACATGTTCATCATGGAGACAACAAACAGGACGAACGCCACTATTCAATGATCACCAAGGCAACACAAACAACAACAACAGCGTTTCCATCGACTGAACTGTTTATCTTGACAAAAAAAGGCAAAACGTTCTTAGATTTGGTTAAAAGATGAAAGATAAAAGTTGCGTCTGTCCCTCAGAGAGACACAGAGAAACGTCTCAGCAGATCAGAACTTCTTATCTCCAACAAAAAAAGAAAAACATGATGATATATTTCATCTCTGTGAATTTTACATTTTGTGGTGTTTTGGTTTCTGAGTTCATTTTATATATAGAATATCTGCTGTGTTCCACCTCTGTGACAGAAACGCCACTGACCTCACTGCCGTGTCAACACTGATACTGATATTAGCAGAAGACAGTGGTGTCTCATCGTTGTCTCTTTTGGGACATTTTGGATTCATCAATAAATAAATGTCAACTCTTTACAAAGTGTAATGCAAACGGAAAGTCATTAAACTGTTGGAAAAATAAATCATTTCCTGTTTCTGTTTCATTTGCTAACACAAAGTAAACACATGTCAAGTTCTGTTGAAAGAACTTCATGTCTTACCTGTCACTGACTCACAGGTTCGTCCGTCTCGCCGTCAGACTCATCCCCTTCGACGCCGCAGAACATCCTGCCCACTTTGACGTGGTCCTGTCCAGCAGCTGCAGGGTTTTCCGTCTGATCCGGATCATCCGGGACCGTGTGGGGATCCAGACCACCAGGCTGGAGGTTTACCGCAGCAGAAGACCCTCAGATGGGGCCCGTCTGGCCCCGGAGAGCTCCCTGGAGGAGTGTGGGTTTAAAGGAGGACCAGAGGAAAGTCCTCCTCAGGCCACGGTCTACTACGACTACACACTGATGTTAACCGACTGTCCAGTCCTCAACTGTGACCACTACTTCAGGTCAGGACCAGATTCTGCTGCCAGGACTGGACTGAACCGTCCCCAACCGCCCCCCCACCACCACCGTGACTCAGACTAAATGATCCCAACCACCTTCATGTTGATTTTACTACAATACACTTTTTGTACAATCCTGCTAACATGTGTGTTCTGGTTTTTATACACAGCCCCTGGAGAGACAGACACCTGAACAGAACAACAGACAGGGTGGGGGTGGGGGCGGGGGTTATGGTGGGTAGACAGACAACTCTGATCTAATGATCATACATCAATATATATATCAATATATTAATGGTGCTCTAATCAATCATTCCCCCACATCGCACCCTTCACCTTTGACCCACTGTGTCATTTCTACTCGTCGTCATAGTAACGCCTTCCAACCAAAAACGCCACATGTACCACAGACGCAGATACAAAAGCATCACAAAAACAAAAACAAAAACAAAAACAAAAACAAACACCCCTGCAGGTCGCTGCTCTCTCAGTCGTCACAGAAATGATGTCGTCTGTATTGATAAATAATTCATCACCATGCAAAAAAACCCCATCCAAGCTGACTGTTAAAGCCTGTAGAGCTGGGGGGTGGGGTGGGGGTGGGGGGGGTTAGTGTTGCGTCTGAGAGCTGCAGGTAGCTTCACACTCAGCGCCTTGCTCCCTGTTTTCACTTTAATCACGCACTGTGAAGTGTCCTCACAGGGATATAATGTGGTGTGTTCTGTTCTGCTGTGCTGGATGGTTGTGTCAGTATAAAGCAGCGTGTTAGTTGTGGCCTCAGGGGGCCACAGAGTCTGAGCTGTGCTGTGTTAGGAGTCAGTGGAAAGTGCTTGGCTGGTGGAAACCACAGAGCTGCTATAAACAGTGGCTGGTGGCGGCCACTAAAGCGTGGCCTGCAGCCGACACACCCAGCAGCCTCCCGCTGCTCCACCCAAAGCCTTCCTTAAATCACAGCTGCAGAACCATTAGGACAGAATTAACCATGGTGTGACAGGAAAAAGTGGGGAACGAGATTTTCAAAGTGAAAACAGTTATTTATTACTGAAATACTGAGAAACATAAATATATATATATATATATAAACAAACGCAATACTTTTGTGTTTTAATGAAGTGGAACTTTAACACTGTTTACATTTAGGATAAAGACATTTGTTCGCTTGTGGCTTTTGTAGCTTCACACACTGAACAAAATCACATGCTGTTTTTCATATAAGCTAATGTCAGCTGATTTCTGATCAGTGACTGCTGACAGAAAGGCTTTATCAATAGAAAGGCTAATCAACACTAATGGATATGTGTTTTTTTGTGTAGTGCTGAACATATTCCATTTCTTTTAGCTCATCTCCCTTTGGCCTTTGTCTGTGTGGCTGAGTGTTTGTTTAAATCATCAGTGAAATAATGTCAGAGGAACAGAATAATCCAGTCTGAATGGGGCGTCGCAGACCAAACAGCCGTTTTTAAATACTGTTAAATGGTCAATGTCCATAAAACCCATCATTTAAAAGAAAACTGTGAAATAAATCCAGTTGATCCCAGACGTGAACGATCCCGCAGCAGGTCTTCAGACAGAATACTGCACTTTAAAAGACGTCTGAAGGCTGCAAACCACCAGACGCAGCTATTTTTCCTCACTGGTTTATGAGCGAAGCCCGAAAAGAAGCCGGGACAGTAAAACAAGCTTTTAAAGACGCCACCATCCATCTGCCAGCAAAATGCCCACAGTCTCTGTTTGGTATAAGCGAAATGAGTCAGTCCTGCTGCTTTGGCTGATTGTCTAATCGCTTGTACACACACACACACACACACACACACACACACACACACAGAGCTCTACTTCACACAGAGTCTGAAATTAGAAGCAGAGTATTCCTTTGGTCGGGGGGGATGGGGAGGGGTCTGGATACAGGAGGAGGGATGGACCTCGTGTCCTCCCGCATTTCCAGGTGCACTTGATCTTCAGCATTTAGTCGAACCCTTGCTGCTCATCTTCGAGTCCATCTTGGCAACGAGCAGCTTGAGCGAGTTCCCTGACGATCGAATCAGTTCTCTACCACTGAAATGAAAAAAGACGCAGGGCGAAGAGATGATGAGGGACGAGGTCGTAAACAAACAGCAGCGGCGAGATGAGATCACGCTAACGTAATGTCCACCTGTGCATTTTAATACTTACATGTTATACTCCATACCAACCAAGCTGATGCCATTAACAGCCAGGATGCGATCGCCCGTTCTCAGTTTCCGACACTGAGCAGCAGGAGATTCAGGAACCACTGACTTCACATAAATCCCACTCATTCTCAGTGGGGTTTTCTATTGGGACAAAAACAAAGGACAGACACAGACTATGTCTTCAGAGGGACATGACACTATTGGTAACATGGTAAATAAAGTATTGGTACTTCTGGAAGCATGTGGATGTCTAATCATTCTGTATTGATTGATGGATGATGGATGAAGCTGCATACCGTTCCATCCACGAGCGCCAGTCCGAGACCGTGAGGTCCTCTGTGAAGCTCCACTGCGAACACCTCCTCTCTCTCTTCTTCATCCTCCTCCTCTGCGTTTTCTGTTTTTGTCTCTGCACATAAACTGACTGAACAAACACACAACCACACCACAATGAAGTTAATATGAAGTCTTGTCCAATAAATTTCAGTGTTTTTCTCTGGAGAACAATCAAGACGTAATGTGTGATGCACTGAACGCTCATAATGTGATGACTCAGCTGTTGTACTTGTGTGTGTTCTGATAAAACCAGCGACTATATGTCCAGATGTTCTCAGATGTCACTGCGCCGCAGTGCCGGGATGCATCACCAGCAGCATTCCCAAACAGCTTGTTCCCACCCCTGCAGCTCCTGCTCCCCTCCTCCTCATCCCCACCACCGCCTCCCAACACGCAGCCCCGTCTGCCCCCCACGCAGGACCTGACCCGAACAATGCCACCCCCCCACCACTCCCGATTAAGATTCCACGCACCAACCCAACTGTAAATTCCCATGAGGGATCGGCCACTGCTCTTCCCTCTCCTGACATCACCACCTCTCTGTGTCTCTTGGGCCAGATTAAAGGATTACTGAACTTTGAAAATAACATGATGTGGTGAGGTAGATGTTCTGAAGTTACAGATCACATGGTGCCAGGCCAGTTCCCATCACACTGAAAACCAATTAAATAATAAATAAACTTTAACCTATTCACAGACTGATTTACAATCTGAAGGACTCATTCAGTTTCAAACGTAAAGTCGAAACTGATGAAAGAAAATATTCTAAATATTCACTCACTTCTCATGTGAAATATTAAAATTACCAGCAACAATTCATTTTTAACTAGTTAATTTATAGAACAGTGGAGAACATTGGAAATCAAGCAAAGACAATTTTTAAAAAATTGATTTCACAGTTGATTAATTTGCAACATCGAACTGTTTTCATGAACAAATTAAAATAAATAAAATGAACAAATTAAATATAACTTTCTAGTATTACATGACTGAATATACTACTTACTTATACTACTAATACTGATTTGGTGCCAGATGGCTTGTTTCCCCCAAGTAAACCTCAAAACCTTTCAGCAAATTACTTTTTGATAAAACCATTAGCAGAGAAAACACAAAGCAACAAGTGACCAATGAGGGTAAAGGCATCTTATTAAGATGCTTTAAGCTCCTCAGTAATAACTCACAGCCACACTGGGGTGGGGGTTTGAACCTCTTAACGAACAGAAGCAATCACATGTAATGTAAAGCCTGGTACAGATCTAAAATTAAATATTTCTTGTTTGGTTTGACTTGTTTACTCATTCGGTCAAAATTCATTCCCGGTTACTCATATAGAATATCCGGGAAAGAGGGGGATAAAGGATTTTTTTCTTTTTCTATAACGTTGTAAGTTTGGGCGTTTCACGTGAAGGCAGAGGTATGTGTTGTACATACGGACACACACTGTCATCTCCTCTCCGAGTGACTCCCTCTGACTCCTACAGATGACCTCATGACGGAGGAGTCCAGAACAATAAGGGTGGTGGAGGAAACACTCCTTCCTCTGCACAGGGAACCCACCCTGCACCGCTTCCCACTTGAAATTCCTGACCCCCAGAGTCAGTAAAAGATGAAGCGCTCCACCTCTTTTATGTCGCGGACCTTTATGTGGACCCGGGACAAATATGCAGCAGGTCCACAAGGTCAAGTCACTAAATACTTTCCTTAATTGATTCAGTCAGTCAGAGGAGGAAACGAGCGCCGGTGACCTCATTCCAAGACGTTAGAAACAGGACGAGGCCCGAGCCGAGGCTGTTTGAATCCAAAGCCGCTGCTTCCGAGTGAAGCCATGAATGGGCCTTTTCACGTGCTGTGGGTTAGTCATCATGTTACTGTATGTTCACTCTTACTCTCAGTCGTCAACTGCTGCTGTCAGGCTGCAAGTCAGGTTGGACTGAAATGTCTTTCAGCTGTTTGTGGGGACACGTTGGAGGATCTCTGAGGTCAGATCCATTTTAAACTGATTTTTATTTTTAATAATTTCTCGCATTTTCTCTTATTCTGCTTGACTAACTTGACTGACTCGACTCCTCTTACCTTTCTTTAGTTGGCGGGCGCCCGCTTGCAGATCAGCCTCCAACTCAGGCAGCTCCATACCCTGGGGGGTGTTGGGCGGCGTGAGCAGGCAGGATGGGTCCAGTGCCAGGCTCTTGTGGTAGCCCATGTCGGCCTGTCCTGGGAGGGCGTTCTGCAGCTCCAGGCTCTTCAGCTTTTGGGTCAGGACCGCCTCGCAGCTGCTCAGGTCACCGTGAGATCCTTTGGCGTGACCGGGCTCTGCCGGGGTGGTGGAGTCCAGCTCTGCCTCAGGGGAGGTGCTGGTAAGCAGGTCAGAGACCACCTGATGCGTGGCATCCTGGACGACTCTGACAGAGGGTGAGGTCGTAGACTGGCTGTCTGAGGTCGTCTCATTGAGAGCCTGAGTTTGAAGAACGTAAAGTCAATCAAACACAGATGTTAAAGATCAAAGAGTCTTAGGTTAAGTGTTTCTTTACTGCCACTGGCTTTTCGTTATACTGTTGAGCCGCGGGGTCTCAGAGCTCGTTACCTGTTCCTCTGCATCAGGTTGGGTTTGGGTTTCACTGCGGGGGAGGCGGCGGATGAACTCCTGCAGGAGCCTGAGCTGCTGGAACAGAGCCGACTCCACGATGGGTTTACCCAGCTGGAGGTGAAACGTGCTGCTGGGCAGGATGAGGGGCGGGTGGTTGTCGAAGCTCTGCAGGATTTCACCTGCAGGAGGAGACACAGGCCCACATCCTGATCATCATCACACATGACCCAAACCTCACCGTTTCACATCTACACAACATCTTCCCACGTGTTTATAGACTAAAGTTACACTTCAGTGTAGAAACACAAACGTCAGAAAGTGAGGGAGCGTGGAGAAAGCTGACGTTGACAGAAAGCAGTGATTCATATTATTAGGAACACTGTGTTTTCTCTGTGCGGACCGCAGCTCTCTGTTATTTGTCCTGAAGTCTTGTGCAGTGAAGTGTGTCGACTGTCAAGTTCAAACATGCCGGTGACACAATACATTGTGCTCCGACTCGTACTGAAAGAGGAGTCCGGTTACAGCAGTTTACAGTAAACACAGCCGTCTTAAAGGAGACAGCGAGTGAACACAATAGGTTTATCAGGCCAATGTTGGAGTGAATTCTTTTCCCTATTTTTGTCATCGAATTTATATTTTGTATTGTAAAAGAAATCCTTGAACTAATGTGAGGGCAATCAGTGTAACTGTGAATTCTGGATAAAGCAAACAATCAATTTTTGCCAAAGTCCAAAGCGATGTAGTTTGTTTTGTATAATCAAGAATCCAATCCAGAATTTACATTGGAAAATGAGAAAGAAAAGCAGCATGTTTATGTTTTATGAAAATTCTGAAAGCAATTTATTGTTTTTCTGTCAATTAAAATAAAACTAGTCACTCACCTGTCCTGACGGCCTCCTGAGTGTCGTCTGCTGATGGCGTCCATCCTGCAGGACAGGCTTTACCACAGCTATATTCCCTCAGCATGTGATGGAGCTGAGCAGGGTTCAACGCAGCAAACTCAGACCTGAGAGAGGCCCAGGACGCCTGAATGGACCAAAAAACAACTCGCATGAAAACTTGACCATAAACGGATGCACTGATGTTTTCCTCTCAGGAAAAGAGCCAGTAATTTGCTCTGGAGTCATTGTGAGAATGACAGGGCGGGAAACAAAATGCTTATTTCCAGAAACGGAAAAGTCGCTGCTTCTCTCTCATTTGCATTCAAAGCAGTTTAACTCAGTTCTATGTGCCTGTAAATCATGTATGTGGTAACAGAGCCTCTTGGGAAAGTGTTTCTCAGTCTAAATCTGATACCGATGAAAACAGTGAAACGTCAAACTGTCTCATTTCCCCGCTGCTTTTCTATCCCCTGTTTACGTCTTTGTTTTATTCTCCAAATTTAAAAAAAAGTGAGCGCTTTGTTTCATGTTGCTAATTATGTTGTGTGAAATATCATGTTCTCCACAGCAGCTCTCACTCTGACGTTTCATCTTTCAGCAGCGGAGGAAACACATGAGTCACTTGCCGGTGACAGTCGTGGGATTATTGCGAGACAAACATAATGAACATTACACAGTTCATTCAATCTCTTCCAGTTGAATTGGTGGAAGTTCAGACTTTGCCCAGACATGCCGGTGCCACAACAGAAACCAAGAGTTAAATGAGTTAAATGAGTCCCTGCCCTTCTCTTGTGACACCGACGACACCGTGCAGAGGATGAAGTTTAAACGCTGCTTATAAACAGCAGGAACGCTCTCTTTTTGTTCTGTCTGACTGTTCATGCTTAGCAGCTATATTCTTCCACAATAACTCCTCAGCTGTGTGATGTGTCTCCATCACTGCTGGAAAGCGAGCTGCGCCGCATGCCCCCAGTGTAATTTACAGCTGTGCTAGTTCTTAACAGGCCAGAGAGCTCCAGATGGAAAAGTGGAAATCAGTGGAGGGTGTGTGCTCTGTTGCTGCAGCCACAAGTGACCTCATGCCAGAGCAGGGGATACATAAACCACCAGCTTCCCAGCAACCATCCAATCCCATCACGAGATGAGACCCAGCAGCTGCAGCTGTGTCATGAGTGGGCTGGTGCTGTCTATTACCCCCGGAGATGTTTCCTGCAGTGGAAACAGGTGTCAAGCTCATAGCGTCATACGGTTCCTGACCCAGTTCCTTCAGCAGATACGCAGTGTGTGCAGCTACAATAAAGAATGATTATCAGCTTATCAGTAGAAATTAAACCTTACACCAAAGACTTCTGTCATAAGACGACTTCAATTCCCGTTTAATCATTAATTCCTAAACCTTTCTTATCTTCATTTCCCTCCTCAACAGAAACCTGTTGAGACTTTTAAGATGAGAGTAGCACACGGCTACTTCACCTCAATAACATTCTGCAGCGTCCACATCATCGTTGCAGCTGCCATTAACCTGGGAATGGCTTTTCTGTTTTGATGGTTTATACGACCTTTTTGTTTAAACATTGTTCTTCGCCTGCCTGTTTTACCTGCTGGTTTCTCTTTTACGACCCTGAATACCTCAGTGTTTAATAACCAGCCAGGTGAGAGCTCGCCTTCCTCCTGTCGTGCAAAGTGTACACATTAGATTTGAATAGGTAACGAAGTATGGAGGGATTAGGTGTTAAGTTGGCAGGCTACAACTTAGAGCAAATAAAAACTTGCAGTTCCAGTGATGTACTATATTGTTTGATGTTCTCTAACAGACACTGGTAGAGACGCTATGAAAGGCCTGTCTCTTAACCAGGTTTTCACGTGGCTTAGCTGCACATAAATAGCCTGTAATATATTACACATATACTCTGGCTACCAGGATATACTCAGGCCTGAATCGTTTACAATCAGATAAGTGATGGGTAAACATTTACTGGCCCCACAACATCATGATTTCATCTCCCTGTTATTTACTCATACACCATCACTGTGCACTGCACTGTGTTAAAACCATAAAGTGAAGGCCAATCAGGTTTTATGACTTATTAGTAAACATTATCAGACGTTTGTGTCGTGTAATGTGGCGTTCCTAAAAGACCCTTCACATACTGCATAAGAAATGAGACTAATGTAACAGCTTTACGACAATGAAAATATGGCGGCAGAGCACACATGACAGTACTGGTTAAGCTACACCCTACACCCTGCCTGTTGTGAGACAAACAGGGGAGGGGGGGACAGATGTCCTCTGACCTGCAGGAGGGTTTCTTTGGGTGTTGCCAGCAGATTGACAGCAGCTGAAAGCTTCTGGAAATACTCAGTTGCCAGATCACCCAGTCCGATGCTCTGAATCCAGTCCATCAGCAGGTCCAGGTTGGCCCGGATCTGAACACCTCGGGACCACTGATAGAACCCGGCAACAGATCCTGAACATGAAGTGGTCTTAGATTAGTCTTCAATGAAAGAATGACATCATGACGGCAATGCTCCTCCTAAGGCTCTTCAGACATATTAAGTATATAAATGACTGTAGGCAGGCTCTGAGATGTTTCCTGATCCAGGACACTGATCTCACCTCTCTCCATGAGGGCATTGAACAGCGATGCATTGATGAAGAAGAACAGGTAGGCGCAGAGCTGTAATGAGATGTCAGGATGCACCTGGAAAGCTGTGAGAAGCTTCAGCGCCTCCTTCAGCACCTCCAGGATGCAACTGAGTCCTTCAGGCACTCGCAGCTGACCGCTCTCTGAGAAGGGGTTCCCCTCCAGCAGACCAGGCAGTGCTGAATACATACTCTGTGGAGACAGACAGCCACGTTTGACATCTCTGCCGTAAAGAATGTTACTGATATGGTGAAACGTGCTCTTTGCTAACATCATCACTGGTAGTAAATGATGGGAGTAAAGCGGTGAAGAGGCTGAAACTGAGCATTGCAGCTCACAGAGGAAACTTTTATGATTATTTATGATCATATATTACGTAACGTAATAAAGTGAGTAATTGGCCTGCTCAGTGCTGCTACGCATAGATCATCTGATCATAAAAATAAACAGAGTCATCTTGAGGAAGGGATTCACTTCACCTGCGAGCTGTTTACATAAGCGCCACCTCCTCCTCAGCCTGCCAACAGATCCGGTTCTTATCACAACTGTTTCTTCTGACACAGTTCTCCCATTGTGGAACACACATGACATCATTGTGTTACGCGCACACACACACACACGCACGCTCAGCATGACTAAGATAATGACCTCAGACAAACTGAAGGAGGCCATTAAGATGACAATAACTCATCCATGCCTGAGGCGACAGGTCAGCTGACAGTTTACAGCGAGGCTCAGCAGATCTACAGGTGCTGATGTGACCTGTTATCATGGAGGCCGCAGTGAGGCACCAGGTGACTGATGATTTTTATTTAAAACACATCAGCAGCCGCATCAATGACCTCTGGACCCATTTGATTCATATTCTACCTAAAGAAGAAGGGCACATTACCAACATTCAGTCGTACTTGACAGGAGAAAGAAAGAACGCAAACAGAACATGTCCTCCACCCTCTTCTCCACACTCCGCCCCCCTGTTGGGTGTTTCTCTGATGACAGTTCATCTTCCTATGCAGGAAACTTCCTTCTGTTTTTCTTCGTAACAGAAAGTCACTTACCACTAAACACATGCATTCATTTCTGTATGTAATTATATTATACATACATCGTCGGGTAATTAAGGGAGAAATTGCCCATTACATTATGTTACAGTTGTAAACTGAGCAGCAGCTGAGTGATTAACAATCGGTCACAGATCGAGAATATAAATATAATGCGTCCTG
Organism: Trinectes maculatus; assembly: GCA_016785345.1. Taxonomy (NCBI): domain Eukaryota; kingdom Metazoa; phylum Chordata; class Actinopteri; order Pleuronectiformes; family Achiridae; genus Trinectes; species Trinectes maculatus. The sequence continues at coordinate 23,322 of JAFBJQ010003427.1, forward strand.
AAAGAGCCACTTGAGAGAAACTCTTTATGAGTCTAAAAGGGGCAAAAGCACGGGGACTGTTTTTGCCCTGTAGAAACTGTTTTCGCAGCACATGCAACAGAAATATGAGGAATTAAAAATAACAGCGCAGACTGTTCCCGCTTCCTTCCCTCCCTTCCTCAGGCAGTCACTGTGCAGGGAGGTGGCATTTCTACTGACGCTGCTGTTGTAAGTCTGTCCCGTGACAGCAGCTGCACTCTACGGAAACCAGGCAGCCTGGAATGAGCCACGTTACAACACGGGAAACCTGCATGAATCCAGCCTGGCAGCTTCACGCAGGGCTGTAAACCAGCTGACTGCTCTCATTCACATGTGTGACAACAACAAAAAAAAAACAACTGACTAGCTTCCTTAACTAAAGTGTGAAGCCTGAAGAAACCAGTGCATACTTCTATGTTCACAGAGTGGTTCTCACTAAATAAATAAATAAATAAACACCACTCAATAACATTGAGAATGGACCTAATTTCAAGAAAACAACAGTGCTGTTACTTTCTGTTTATATGACTGTGAGACGGCTAACCTTTGTTAGATAGTAGACAGACTGCTGAAAGGTGAACATGATGACTTCCTCCAGGACTGTCATGGCTTCCTCACAGGCTGTCCGAGTGGACGACATCTCAGAGTCCAACAGACCTGATCAAACAAACCAGGATATTTTACACGTATACAGACAGACTGCAGCTGCAGTGAACAGGACATGAACATGACAGATAGAATACTCACCTCCGTCATCCTGCTCCTGCCTCCAGGGCAGCAGCTGAGGGACTTCCTGCTGGACAAAGTGCAGCAGTTCAATGGAGTTGGCCATCCACAGCATCAGCGGCTGCAGACCTGGGATCAGCTCCTCCATGCTGAGGAGCTGAAGACGGTCGGGCTCCTTGTCACTGGAGCCCCTAGTATAAAAAGACAGAGATCAGTGATTACATTCGTATGCAAATGTCATTAGAATCATATTTTAATAAAAAACAAATCCAGGATATTTATATTTCACTCCTCAGAGTCTGAAAAGCCATTTGAATCTACATTAAATGTTTCCGCATCTGTTTTATTACAAATGACACCGAAACCCACGTGAACTCTGACTCTGATGCGTTTGGCCGTTTGCTGATACAAACAGAAAGTGGTCACACAAATGTGAGAAAACTCAGCTGCTTCCAGGTTTCACGCAAAGACACCGTGAGAAATTCTATCATTGCACAGCCTGCGTTCATTAAACCTTCCTGTATCAGACTCTAATTCCTCTTTTATTCCGAGTGTAAAACTCTGGTGTCGCGTATCATTGCAGGCAGTGGCTTGTAGTTATTGTCATGTAGTTTTAGGGCAAGTGTGAAAACACTTCGCAGTTTGTCGACTCACGTTTCTGGCTGCGTTGCTGCAAGTTCCTTTGTCTTGTCCTACGAGAGAGAAAATATCAAATTTCATGCAAGGAAACATCAACCATACGTTTACTGGTGATGACACTAATGATTACATTTCATTCCATAGAGGAGATAGTGCTGAACACACACAAACGAACACTTGATACCGGCTTGCAGAAATGGTCAGTTATCTGAGGGCAGAAAGAAAAAGCGGCGATTCGTCCTCACCCACACGATGAGCTGGATCTGACTGGCGATGCGCAGCAGCAGCTGCCTGAAGTGCGTCAGCTCGAACGTGGCGGCTGAGTGCTGGATGCAGAGGCTCAGCAGGAATGCAGGCATCAGTTTTGGTTCATTACCACTCGGGTCGGACATGTCCAGTATCTCCTGCAGGACTCTTCCTTCCTGCTCCAGCTCGTAGCTAAGCGACGCCTCTGTGCCTTCCAGGTCCCTCCAACGAGGGGGTGAAGGCTTCCTCAAAAACATTTTCATGGTGACGGTGAAGCCACAAGACAAACAAGAAGACGGTGATTTTGTATCTGAATTTGGGCAGAGTCTGGTCATCCAAGGAGGCGTTTGCAGGGATCCAGATGTGCTGGTAGGATCCTTAAACATGAACAGGTAATGTTTCCCTAAACCCACCAAGTCCCCTGGGTTCAATTCCACCTCCTCTTTAAGGAGAAAACCATTTCTGGTCACAGGGGCACCGTGGAGGGGCTTCAGCACCGTCACTGTCTTTTTGTGCTCCCCTGCTGAGGTTTGGTTGTGAGAGTCCAAGCGCCTGACACAGCAGTGCTGCGGCAACACATCAGGAGCGTAGAGAAGGATGTCGACCTTTAACCTCTCCTCATCCTCACCGTTACAATGCTCCCTGCAGCAGCCAAAGATGGTGGTGGACCCGCTCATCAGGTAGATGACAAAATCCTGCAAGAAGATTATGATGTCATTAAGGATTCATCTCCCCGTTATTCTGTCAATTAACTGATTGATTGTCTGAAAGGTTAAAAAAAAACACACACACACACATCACAATACTACATTCACTGCAGTTTACTAAAGTGAAAAACAGAGAAAAGTAAGAACAGCTTTTGTTTTCCTTCATTATCATCTTACTATTTTCATTATTATTATTATATTTTGCATCCTTTTCCCAATCTCTTGGTCTTAAACGTTAGAAAATACAAAAAATATTGCCATATTTTCCCAACGCTCCATATTATAAAAGACAAGAATATCAGATCCGACATCCTGTAGCCATTATTATTAGTCAAAGAATCAATTATCCAAGTAGTTGCAACAATTTGTCTCAGCTCTTGTTTAATCCCACATGTAGGGTGAGACTGATTTTCCTGTGTAACATTTTGGATATGAACCAGCAGTGTGGATGTGGGCATCAGCAGGATCAGCTGGTGAGAAGTACATCCTCCACTGGCATCCTGCGGTGAGACAGGAATGGAAAGGGCTTATGGGGGAGAAGTTGGTGATGTCTGTGACCTCAAGGTCACCGCTTTAAGGCTCTTAGTCAGGTGATGATATTGCATCAGCACTGCTGGTAACAGCCAAGCAGCTTTGGCGGGCCTGTGGTGAGAACTACAACAGCAGCAGAAGCTACAGAAGCTTTTCCTGTGTCACGACCACCGATATTTAGTCGACCCGCCTGTGTCCCTGCGGGTTGAACTACTGCTGCAGAAAGCTGTGGTGTTACCAGTGTCCTGCACAGTCAGCAGTCGCCATAAACAACATTGCGAGAGAGCACTTCCTGTTCCAGGGACTGGGTCGCTCCAAAGCCGCAGCCTGACTCTGAGCTGTGTAAACAAGTGGCTTTAACTGTAACTCACGTCCACAGGGACCTGTCACGGAGGTGATATTTTTGTTTTCAAATGAGGCGTAGTTCAACACCCTGGTATGATGATTACAGCACAGCCCCACTCCAACTGAGTGCGTTTGTACAATGAACTGGGACTAGTGAGTGTGTCGCTCATCCACCTCTCCGGTGTGTCTTTAATCAGGGTTATCTGCTTGATTTAAACGCCCTGAGCTGGCTTCCTCCTGACTGAACAGTGAACGCTCTGTTCCTTGTCCTTTCATTGGGACATGTTGACAGACGTCTTGTCCTGTGTGCGAGTAGACTTCCACTACTGTCACTTCTTTTTCTCCTGTGATAGGACAAACAGGATCGTCTGTGAGCGTCTGTTATAACACAGGTGACCAAAGCTCATCTCCCTGACTCTGGCTTGTTTTTCCCCTGAGGTTCTTAACATTAAGTCGTTTAACTCAACACTCTCAGGTCCCTGTTTACAGCCTGTTGTCTCCATTAAGCCTGTGTTTGTCTCTGCCAGAGTAAACACTGACAGAGGACTCTCAAGGACCTTCTGAGGTCCTGAATGGAGTAAATATGACAGCTGCTTATTAAGCATTGTCTCTTGACTTTAATTTACGCTTGAATTTAATTTCAGTAATTATCCGCAAGACATGACTAATTAATCAATAACAGAAATAGATGGAAATTAATTTTATGTTTTAAGTGACCGGGCAATGATTACAGCTCACTTCACCGTAAATCATTAACTGTACCTACTTTAAAGGGGGATTCCACCAATTTCACAGATCAAGTTGAGTTTTATTTTAACATCACAGTAACCAGACAGCCTGGGATCCAAAGTCATACGATAAATAGACAATTGTACAATAGAAAATGACCAGATTAGCACTTTGGCAGTGATACCCTCCACCTGTGTCTTACCTGTCTGTGGCTGTAGCCGTGCAGCAGGAGGAAGTACGGGAAGTCGAACGGTGGGTGAATGGAGTACTGGGTGGTGTTGTCATCACTGCTCTCCGTTTCCTCCTTTTCCATGCCGAGACGCAGCACCTCCTTGTCAGCCTCAGCCTCAGGATCCTCTCTGAGCGGACCCTGTTGGGCCCGTCTGGCCTCCTTCCCCATCGCCGACAGATCCATCTCACTCAAACTCCTCCAGATCCCGAGTGCGTCCACATCGTCCACGCTCCCGTCCACAAACAGAGAGGTCACTCGGGAGCGGCTCTTCTGAAGCTTACGAGCCTGAGCATTGATGCCTGCTTTGACCAGAAGAAAGTGTGCGATTAATATGACCGTGTGATGCCTGTTACAAATCTGTACTGTACATACTGCGACTAATAACGGGAAAAGTTGCATTTTCATGATAAGACAGCATCAAGATCAGTGTTTTCCAAAACATGTCACATCCCATTATTTATGATTCAAGAATGAGCATCCATTCATGCTAGCTAAAAACCAGTGGACACAGATCAGTGAATAAATGGCTGCTTTGCTTTTGGTGTAAATATCCTGCACATTATGGACATCATAAATCACCTTAACCTTTTTCTTTCACAAAAATAAATGTTTCTGTGGATAATTAGAGTGAAAGCATGCATCAATATGTCATCATGTCACAATTTTGTTTCGCATGAGCCTTCAACACAAGAGTTCACAGCACTGGCACCAACTCAAATGCAACACAAGCAGAGAAAAGAGAGGAAATGTGCAGGGAAAGTGAGATGTGGCCATTTATGCCTGATACCAACAGCCGCTGTGTCTAACTGACGTAACACAAACACTTCTCAGCTCATTTAAGCACAGTGGAACGTCGACAGAGTCCCGCTTCACACCGCAGCTCTGTCCTTCTTATCAGCTGTGGGAATGGGTGTTTTCCACATTGTTCAGCACTAGTGTGATACACTAGTGCCTCTAAACCAGAGGAGGTAAAGGCCACTGGTCCCCCTGTCAGCATCAGCAGGAAGGAGGTGGGGCACTCATGAAGACTGATATTTTAAGGCAGAGGCCACATTACAGATAGTCTTTAAAATGCATTAGTTGACCATGCTTTTTTAAAAATTTTATCCATGTTTACTCGTCATTCATTCATTCTAATGGAGGAGAACAACATCTAGTTCAAACTGTTTAAGTCAAACATCTGTCCACGCGTACAGATAAACCAATACTGTAGTATACTCAGCTCAGAATACGAAAGGTGCCACAATTTCACGTTTTCGTGCAGCTGTGATTTGGAGGAAGCTCCCACATATCAACAGTACCAAGACAAATATTTATCAGAAGCCCGTATCAGCAAAGCTGCAGACTAATCTATAGAGGAGAGAACCACAACAAACCAATGCCAAAATCAACAAGGCTGCACAGTTCCCAGTGTGCAGGAAGTGAGCTGTGATAGACAGAAAAACACAACGGTGAGTGTCCACTTTCTGGCAGCTCGGTGGGAAGAGTCTGCTTCACGGGGCCATGGTGGGTCCTTGCAATAAAACAAAGATAAGCGCGGGGCCATGCTGACCTCCTCTATCCCCCAGTGCAGCTTTTGTTTTCCTCTTGACCTCTCTCACATGCCTGCCATCTCCCCTGCACTAGCCGGTGATAAGCTGGACAATGAGGGCTGATAGCCTGCAATAAGAGAGGAGGATAAAAGCTCCCCATGCCAGCACGACAGAGACGGAGTGATTGATTACCCAGGCATGAGTAAGTCAGGGTCACTGGCTTGTTTCTACGTCACTGAAAATGTTCAGATTTGTGCTTCTAAAAGAGAAGGAGACCTCTCTGACGGTCGGGAGCGAACAGGTTTACCTGCTGTGACTGTGTCCCTGTCCTTCAAACTCTGCTCTTCCACGCTCACTCTCAGCTGGATTTCAAAACGTCTGGAGAACCCGTCTTTGGGTTTCCACAGCGACTGCAGCATCAGGGGCTTCTCGTTCTCCCCCACAACTCGAAAACACTCCCTCTTCCAGTTGTTGTCTGAGCTTGTCTGGCCAATCACGTCACAGAGCACATAGTCGTTAGGGTCTTCTTTTTCCAGACAGTACCTGAACAGCAAAAATAGAAATTCAGTCACGACGATTATGGGGGATAAAGGAGAGTTAAGCGTCTGGAAGTGAGTAATTCCAGTATTTTATGCCAAGAAGTATGTCAACAACAACAAAACTAAAATAAACGCTTTTGCTATGTTTAATATCAGGATTCAAAATTGAATGCTTGTGCTGTTTACTCAGACTCAAACCTTGTTCAGAACTAAGGCTGCAAGATGCAGCCTGGCTAACATGTCAGAGCACCATCTGAAATCTACATCACCTCTCCAAAGCCTCCTTCACCAGTTCCTTTGCATTGGACTGAGTGGTGGCCAGCACACTCTTGTAGTTGGTCCCCTGACAGATGTCACTGCCAAAGATCTTCAGGATGCCAGGGACAGACTTTTGGCTCGACAGCTCTGCCGGGTCGTCTGCAGCCCTGAGATCTGTAGCGAAGCCCCCGCTGCCCTGCACTTGGCCACGACGTCCATTCTCCTGCAGGTTGGGGCTGTTGTTGAAAACGTTTGAAAACCTGTTGTTGTGGCGGCGGATTTTGCTCTTGGCTGGCTGCCGGACCCCGGCGCTCTCTGTGGCACGCTGAGAGTTGTCTGAGGTGTTGGACCTGAGAGTGAACGCAGGAAGATCATGTAAATTTAATACAAATGATCAAATAATAAGCCAACCTGTACATGCACCACACGTGTAAATAATGACAACTCTTACTCAATTAAAAACAGATTCTTGACAATGATTTCTGTTTTACCATTATTCTCTAAATTACTGTCTGTTTAACTGATCAGCACTAAAGCTGTTTTTATCAACACCTTCACGTTCACCCTCAAGTGGATGCTGTAACTACTCTTACTGATTAACCTGCTTATTAATATGTATGCAATTTTTAAGTTGACCTTCAGCCTAGAACAGTCTGAACTAATCAAATTTCAATTAATTGATTAGCAAAAAACAATCCATATAATCCTCCATGAAAATACTTTCAGTTTAACATGTTTAGTCATAATAGGCAGTGTGCAGTGTTTACATGTTGTCAGTCAGTCAAAGACAGTGATGTTAGATGGAGACAGTCTTACTGTAGAGATCCATTGCTGGGTTTCCTGCCCAGTTTGACCAGTCGTCTCTTTGGAGAGCGGATCAATAAACCAACAGGGAAGTTCAGGGCCTGTTTGTTTCCCTGACTGCTTCTCTCCTCTGAAATCATTGTTGTTAAAAATCACATCAGCACAACACAACTGCTCAAACGGCCGAGACGAGCAGAAACGAGCATCGCTGGCAGTTAGCTAGCTGTGTAGAGTGATGAAAGTTAGCTAGCTGTGTAGAGTGATGAAAGTTAGCTAGCTGTGTAAAGTGATGAAAGTTAGCTAGCTGTGTAGAGTGATGAAAACTTCCCGGGATGTAAAGTGTCCACTGCCAAGAAAAGGATATATATGAAAAAAACTTTTTAAAAAAACACAAAAAAGATGCGTAAATATTCCAGCAGCGTCTTGATGTAATGACATATGCGACATATATCATACATTTATGATAGAAATGTATGATATGTATGTTTTACAGCGGTCGAGTTAGTTAAGCTAACTTTACGTTACATTCCCACACAGACCGGCTCCGGGCGGTGTAAACTCCAACAACATCAAATCCTGGACATTAAATCCGAACCGGGAACAATGTTCTGCGGTGAAGCAAGAGGAAGAGACGCGTTCAGGGACCGTCTGTCAGGAACAGATCCCGGTACGCGGTTTGGAGCCGGTGTTAACGGAGATAAAGTGGAACCCGGTGATGTCCGTTATCCTGAATGAGACGCAACAACCTGCTCGCGAGCTACTACAGCTGACGTCACAGCAGCCTCAACCCGCCCCTCTTTCCCGCACCACGCCCCCTTCACCTCCCTCATTTACGTCGAAGCTGATTTATTATTTATAATAATAACAACAACAACAACATAGGCTATGTTCATAATCATCTGCAGCATTTTCATTTTAAAAAACAAATATCTTCATATATTGAAAAAAAAAGCTTGATCCATAACAAATGACTGAAAACCACCGGATAAAAATGTGCACAACTTTTACATGAAGTGAAGAATATAAAGAACGAGAGCAGTTATAATATTTCCCATATAAAGTTTAAATTGCATTTCAGCTATATTTTAAATGATGTTGATGTAAAATACACTCACAAAATTTGGGTTGTTGTTTGGTGCATGTGTGCAACAACATCTTCATCTAGTGGCCATTTGATCGAATGACATCACTTTTAACTGCACAGTTAGAATGTACAGTATGATTCACAACAACAGCAACAGTAAAGCGGATATGAAATCTGTTGAATTACAGTATTGTACTAATGTATATGACAACAGTTAAAAATGTGCAATGTGTTTTCATTAAAAGCTTTGATGGAGAAACCAAAGCCTATCGGTTTCCACAAATGGAAAATAATAATTCTACACGTGTTTGTCCAATTTGTCAAATAGAAATGTATGATTTGATTCACACGGTAAAAACTGCATCATACAACACAAATACAATGTGGTTTTATGAGGCACCTGCAACTCCCCCACCCCCTTTTTTTTAAAAAAAAACAACCATACACTCCGAGTGTTTGTGGTATTGAGCAGCAGGGTTAGAGGCGGATGTGATGAGCTCCACCTGCAGCTGCTGTGCACAGAAAGTGGTTTGCAGACAAGATTCAGGTCAAACATGCATCTTGACAATGCTCTGCAAAAAGCCTGCTGTGACTCTGACAGGCTGCAGCGACTGCAGCTCATCCGCATCCAGTTGTCTGTCATGTTACAGCGCTTTAGGAAGGAACAGATCTCCATTAACGGAAGAACAAAGCAGTAGTAAAACATATATAAATATATATACATATACATATATATATATATATATATATATAGGTGACCTCTGTGACCACATGGGTCACAAACCCTCAACTTCCTCATTTCTACCAGCGCAAGTTTCGTAGTTTTATTGTGAAAAGGCGGGCGGAAGTGCGGCTGGCTCTCTGACGGGAGGATCAATATCGGCCGTCCTCATCCAGTTAACAGAGAGAGACAACGTTTGTCCTCGGATCAGGACTCTGCCTGTGGACATGCTGAGGACAGCCTGGTGCTAAACTGAGACTTCAGAGAGGAGGTGAAGTGATAAAGTGAGCATTTTATTCTTATTCTTATTATTTTTATTATTCTCAACAGAAACCTCAGTGTACAAACTAAAAGGATGTGATCAGTCTCACATTAAATAGTTTATTTCATGTCAAACAATAATGTGTTCAAACGTCTACAAATGAATCATATCTGAATTTCAGTCATATTTGTTTTTTTGGTTTTTTTTTGTAGTGGTTCTCAGACACAGGAAAACTCAAATAGGAACTTTTTTACTTTTGTTTTGTGTTTATTTACTACATTTTTTTTATATTTGTTTGATTTGTATTGTTTGCTGCTCAGTAGCAACCTTTTATGCACCTTGGTTTGGGGAAGTGGCTTTAAAGCTGGTGTGTGTGTGTGTGTGTGTGTGTGTGAGAGAGAGAGGGGGGGGGTTAAAATAGGTCATACCAACAAACTGCATTTACCATTCCACTGATTTAGATGAGAGGTTTTTATGTGATGCAATTATGCTCCCTGTGCCGATCTGTGACCACATAGGTCAGAGGTTAATGTGAGAGGTCAATGGCCTATTGGACCTCTGGTGTCAGAGCTGTGAGGGACCTCATGTCGAGACACCCTCTACAAACACTCGACATTACCCGCGCTTCTGCAGCCTGTGCTCCAATGACAGCTGCTTGACGCTGTGTGCACCGAGGCGTGAGTCAACTGTCATTAGACACAATGTTATAAATACTGCTGCAACTCCACTAACTATACTACATATAACACATTATCTATAATATAATATAATATCCTTAAGCTGAAAACAGAGGATGTTTGAAAACAGACAAAAACGATGAATCGAGGATTTGCTATTTACGTTGAGTTAATTAACTAATTGACTGATACGTGTTATTGGTCTGTTGTTCATAGTTCCACCAAAAGACCTTTTCCGAGCTTCATTTAATACTTGATTGATGCCCATGAGGTACAACATTTAATATCTCACATAATATTACATTAACATATAAATATGGAACCACTGCGTGAAATTAACTGTATATAGTTGGAAGTAGCTCCAGCTGCAGCAGTTAAATGTTACTTACACAATTCCGCCGACACTCGCAGTACATTGAATGATATTACAAATATTAATAATAAAGTACTTGTATTTTTAGAAGCTTTAATACAGAAGGAAGTTTTGTTCCTTTTAAGTGTTATTTAATTGTTGTCTATGATTTTTAACTTGCACGAGAATCTGAGTACTTGAGCACTTTAACTATGACTGAACGTGCTGGAAGAGGAACTGTGAAGGTTGGATGAGAAATTTGTTTGTTCTGCAGTGATGATCATGTTTTATCTGTCTGGGCTTACGGGAAAGACAGAGTGAATATATATAGTAGTATTTTAGTATTTAAAATTAAAAAAAAAATACTGGTTTAGGAAAACATTTTTTGTAGGTTAACATAAAGACTTCCTTTAGATTTAAGTGTTGCTAAAGGTGAGGTCATTGTTTTTTAACAGGAAATGAAAAATACAATTCGGGCATAAAATTCACATTGTATTTGTCACAGGACGTTCTCCTTTGCTCCTGTCATAACTAGTGTGGCCACTAGGAGTCGAGTAACAATAAAACTTTAGGTCGTGCAGTGTATTAGCATTGTCATTTCTTTTCCCTACACAAACAGTTTCAGTATGTAAAGTAAATTTTTGTGTACGTATGTTTGCACAAGTAACTTGTAATGGAGTATTTTTATATTGCACTAATGCTACTTTACTCAAGTAAAGGATCTAAATACTTCTTTCAGAAGAGGTTTTAGCTGCTCTGTTACTGTCTGAACCGCTTCATGACGCATCTGCAAACGGAGACTGTGCAGATGCAACACTGTTATCAACACGTCTCACAACTGAACATATTAACAGCAACTGGTCATCACCACAAAAAAATAAACTGCGTACTGATGAGAACTTCAGAACGAAATATCTTCAAAATCCATTAAATGCCCTTCAAAAGATGCTCAGTGCCTCATGTCCTCAGCCTACAGGTCACATTACTCACAATGTCACAATCTTGATAATTAATCGAGCAATTATGCAATAAGAAAGTATTGGTTTTTATTTTCTGTAATAGTAGATGAGATAATGTTTAAACTTTTGACTAATAATAACAATCATAATGATCATTAACGAATATCAGTAACATCAGCATCCTTATGGTGATTGAGTGTATTATAATAAAAATTAAAACTCGGGGATAATGATATTTGGTTGATAGTGGAAATTGTCGTAGTTATTTTAAATCACCTGAAGTAGTAGAAAGTTGTAATGTTGCCGAGCACTTTGCACAGATAGTCAGTTTTTCATTCAAAATAGATCACCACATCCTTCACACCGCCACCACAGACACGGCGGAGGTTTTCACATCGATGGGAAAATCAAGTCACACCCAGCAGAAGGCATCATGGGAATTGAATTCAACGTTAGCTCCACGCGCCAGACGTTTAGCTAATGTCGATCTCTGTGCTCTTGTCTTGTAGGTCAGTTGGGAAGTTGGTTGCGCTACTCTTCCTAATTTTAAAATAGATAACGATTTTTCCACTTCCTTTACTCCGCATATGTCATCGCCGTGTCTCTCATTCATGGGAAAAACAAGCTGACTCTCATACAGCTGCTTTCTGTAAAAGAAAAAGGCTTTTGACTTGTGAAAGACATTTGTCAGAAGGTTGTGATGTGATCACCTCAGTCTTAAACTTTTATGTAACTTGCTGTTTGCCTCATTAGCGTTTTGTCTCCTGTGTTTTTTGTTTTGTTTTTTTTTAAAAATAGAATTTAACCTTGTTTCTGATGGAAGCGAAAGGAAAGTTTGATTTTACGGCAACAAGCGACGATGACCTCAGCTTCAAAAAGGGGGACATACTGAAGGTAAAGTGGATTCAATGATGTTTATCTCATTGTCCCTTCATAATATATCATATATAATGTATCACTGTGCTGACGACATATGGTCATTTTGTTGTGATCAGATCTTGAGCCGAGAAGATGAGTGGTATAAAGCAGAGATGAACGGAAAGCAAGGATTTGTACCACAGAACTACCTGGAAATGCAGACTCCGAGGTAAACACTGGACCGCTCCGGGCCGGGCCAGGCCGCCGGCTTGCATCTTGTTTGGGATTATTATTGAGCTGCAGCTGAATCCGTCTGTGCTTCCAGGTGGTTTCAGGAAAACGCCACTCGCAGCGCAGCAGAAGAGCTCCTGAGGCAGAAAGACATCGGACACTTTGTGATTCGAGGGTCTCAGAGCTCCCCGGGAGACTTCTCCATCTCTGTCAAGTGAGTAACACACTTTGAATGCTGTCAGTTGTGGGAGAGGGAAATAAATAACAGTGCTAACGTTAAGAAACAAACTGTAATGATGTAGAATATAATAATAATAATAAATGGACAGAGGAGACGTTTTATTGATACAATGATTCAGCTCAGTGTTCAAGGAGAAGGTTGTTTTAGGACCAGGTTCTTCTTAAAATCCAGTCGCTGCCTTATAGACACATGAGCTCTGTGCAAATCAGTGGTGCTCACTGGCGGTCAGTAAGTCAGAGCTGTCGGCGTCTCTGAGCTTCACTTTCATGCCGCAAGCTCTGCAACACTCGTGCATCTACACGCCGAAGACTCTGCAGCAGCAGCAGCAGCAGCGGTATTTTATGGGTTGAGGTTGTGGCTTCAAACTAGCAAGAGCAGAATATAAGTTTGCAGGTCATGACTGTGTTCAATCATGATTCATCTTCAGATTGTGTCTCCAGTAAATGGTGAAAAACGTGGGTAACGCTTCAGAGAGCAGATGTGACGTCTTCAAACATCCTGTTTCTCCTCTGATGCATGATACTGCACGACAGGAAAGACAGATTTTCCACAGCGTTCATCATATCTGTATCAGTTATGGGTCTGATAAGAGACTGCTGTCATTGCTGTCCAGAAAACTGATGTTGTAGTTCTCAGTCTTCACCAGCAGAGGACAATCCGGACATGGAGGCCACAGGGATTCAACAGTCGCTCCACTTATTTCTCTGGATTCTCCGTCTTTCCCCTCAGACATGAAAACGACGTTCAGCACTTCAGGGTGTTGAACGACAGAAATGGCCAGTACTTCCTGTGGTCGGAGAAGTTCACCTCCCTGAACAAGCTGGTGGACTTCTACAAGGTGACCTCCATCTCCAAGACCAGGGAGATCTTCCTCAACGACGGCAGCTCGGCCAGTAGGAACGTCCCCATTGCCCAGTCGGTACGAGAACCGCCTGCTCCGCTTCTCCTTTGTCTTTTCTGCAGGAGTTCATCATGAATCAAACCATGATGACGTTCATGATTCATCTACTTCCCTGCCGCACAGCCCTGTTAAATACATGTTTGTGTCCTGCAGGTAAAAAGGGGAAGTTTGCCTGAACACTCAGCCGCACCGACTGTAGCTTCACCGCGCAGAGCGTCGGACCAGCCTCACAACCAGCTGGTATGGTCCTTTAACACTCCACACACACACAATCATCATCATCATCATCATCATCATCTGTAATGACTCCTGAGTCTGATGTTGTCCTTATTATTATTATTATTATTAGTAGTAGTAGTATTCCAACCATTTGTCCACTTACCCTGCAGGGTACACATCTCACTAATTATGTGTAGTAATTTCCCAATTTGGGATCAATAAAGTAAATCTATATACAATTAAAATAATGATGATGGATGTGCAGCTGCCAGGCGGAAACATGAAGAGGAGTTTTTTTTTCTTACCCTTTTTCCAGGCTAAGCGACCGGGTCTGGAGGAACGAGCTCACACCATCGGACACACGGGCAGAAACAGCCCCATCAGCATGGTTCATCCTCCCCGTCGCACGTCGGAAACGTTGCCTCCGCCTCAGGTAGACGCTGCAGACACTGACCACACGCTTCATGTTGCTGAACTGTTGTTGTGATACGAGCTGGGCCAAGGTGAAACGGCGTGCACCTTTCGCTTCTCCATTGGCTCAGATTCATAATTAAAGGAAACAGGTTTCAATCAAGTCAAACCTTAAATGAGTTAATTGGAGAATGTTATGTGTAATTAGGAGATATTTCCATCCAGTTAAAAAGTGTTGACCATGATACGCACTGGCTTTTCCTCCACTGCCCCCCAGAGGCCGTCCACGGTGCAGGTGAAGGCGATGTACAACTTCACCGCAGAGGAGGACGATGAGCTCGGTTTCTGTGCCGGAGACATAATCGAAGTGCTGGACTCGTCCGATGTGTCCTGGTGGAGGGGCCGGCTGCGGGGGAACACCGGACTCTTTCCTGCCAACTACACAACACAGCTCTGAGGAAAACACAGCGGGCCACGCACCTTCTGTGGCCCCACACATTTACAGGCCGCTCTGCAGGCGCAGCAGCACTGACTGTGCGTTTTGTTGAACCTAAATACTGAGCAGCCAGTGACTCATCTACTCTCTGCACCACCTGTTGGCGGTTCATCAGCACGGCAGACTGAACCAGTTAGTCTTTTTCATGTCATATTCACAGACACACACACACACACACACACACACACACACACACTCCTACTCTGCCCGCTGCTGCTTCAGGTTTACTGGACAAACGGATCAAACGGGCCTCCTGGAACCCTGGGCCATGTTTAACTGGCGCACAGGAACTGCTGCAGATGGCGCCTGGTGTCATCGTCCCTGTCACGACGCGTGTGTCAGCAGGTGTTTGTTTGAAAATGCTCATTGGCTGGTTTGCTGGTCAATCTGCTGTTAATATTCCATCATCAATTTGTCGATTTGTCAATTTGTCGATTTATGCCACAAAATAAAAGATTCATTTCTCAGAGGTCACATAGACGTGTAAACTCAATAAAATGATTTTTATCAGTGATTTGATGTTTAAGCTAATGCTGCGCTCTGGGTGGTTTTAACTGGGACGCCTTGTATTGATCCTTATCAATCATACTGTTATTTCCAATAAGCCACAGTGCATTATTGAACTCTGACCCCGACATGGACCTCTGTCGTTTATTTGTGTTGCATGAGCCTCAGTTACTGACAGGACATGCAGCCAGAAGTAAGGAGAGGTGACCTTCAAAATAAGAGCTGCAGAGCTGCAGTAGCGCCTACACATAATCACACACACCCACACATATAATTTTATACATCCTATATCCTATATAAATATATATACACACACACACACACACACACACACACACACACACACACACACACACACACATATATATATACATCCTACATTTCCCAGCTGTAAACATTTCTCACCAATCAATTAATCTATTCATTAAATGAAAAAAAAAATCAGTTGATTAATGGCAGCCTCATGTAAAATGGTTATAAAATGGTTACAGTGGGACGCTCCATATAAATCTATATTTATCAAATTTATATCTAATCTATATCACGCACACCTCTTCCTACATATACATATTGACATGTATATTTACATGTAAGTCAGTGCAGAGCCTGTGTTTGTTCCGTGTTTTTCTACAGTCGGTTATCAGCTGGTCCAACAGCTGACAAACCAAACAACTTCTCTGTGAAGATGCGTCAGATTGGTTTCTAATGAGTTTTCATTTGAAGTTCCCTCATGCAGACTGTCTGTGACGGCCAGCTGCAGGCCCCGCCCCCTGCCTCTACCTGAGCACCTGGACCTACCTGTGCGCACAGGTGGCGCAGCGTCAGGGGCCGCTGGTGGAGCAGCTCTGCGCCGACAGGGGGGGTCAGGGTCCGGGTCCGGGTCCGGGTCGGTCCGTCATGGCGGAGTCTCAGCTGGTCTGTATGGACGACGAACACGTGAACGAGAAGGTTCCGGAGTCCAGTCCGGAGTTCTACTACAGCGAGGAGCAGCGCGCGGCGCTGGAGCAGCTCGTGCGCAACGGGGACGGCGCCTTCAAGATGCGGCTCCAGGAGGACAACGCCAGGGACTTCCTGTCCGCCAGGGAGGTCATGTCCATCCGCAGGACCTTCCAGGAGCACGACGCGGACAGCGACTCCGAGTCCGGGGAGCAAGACAAGTCCAAGGCGTCCTCCAGCGCCGACTCCGGGGTCCACTCCACATACTGGCCCCAGATGTCCGACACCGAGGTGCCGTCCCTGGACATCGGCTGGAGCGGCGGCAGCGGCCTGTACAGGGGCGTGACCCGGGTGTCAGTGTACACGCACCCGCCCAAAGAGCCCGGGCCCCACATCAAGGAGGTGGTGAGGAGACTCATCCAGGAGTCCCACAAGGTAACTGGGCCTGTCAATACAGGATCAATCATCAGCTGATCAGGTCATCACTGATCAATGACATTATTGTAAAAAAATAAAAAATAAATAAAATAAAATTAACTAGATGTAGAGAATAAACATTGAAACATTTAGGGGCCTGTGGAAAAAAAGGTGCTGGAGAAACGTGATTATTATTCTGATATTGTTTTTAAGGGAAATAATTAATGTACATAATTATAATTTAACATGAAAACAAAAACAAACTGAACGAGAGGTGAACATTTACACATTTACGACACCGTGTTGGAAAAAAACGCACAATGACAGTGACCTCTTGTTCAGTGTTGACCCACTTGGCCCCGGGTCTGAGGGAGTCACAGTGATTGGCTGCAGGTGATCATGTGACTGAAACACACCTGTGCCAGTGGAGGAGACAGAGACCCTCAGGCTCAGGAGTAATTACTGTCGCTCCACACGTTTCCTGTCTGGGAGTGAATGAGATGAGCAGGAGTGAGTGACGCTTTGAATAAAAAACTCCTCAGGTGCTTTATTTTAATCTAACAAAGACCTACTTTTATATTTAGCTCCTTACGCATTGATTATTAACTGCTCACAAACCAAAACAAAGCAAAAACCAGATTATATTACATAATAGTTATATACATTTCTGTATATAAAAGTCTCTGTCGCTGTTGTGAAACTGTCCCGTCGTCGTTGTCGTTGTTGTTGTTACGTGGAGGCTGCGTTTGCACTGACTCTTGTGTTTGATGTGGTCACAGTGTGTGTCCCTGTCCACCGAGCCTGTCCTCTGTGCTCACAGGTGGTCAGAAACACATTGTCAGATGTCAGATGTCAGTGTGTGTGTGGGGTGTTAACAAGAGCAGCACCACAAACCACTTCCTCCATGATGATCACACAGCTCTGCAGTAAAAACTGAGCACGACTGCTCAACTAGTAGCCTCCTTTACATGAAGCTTCATGTACCTAATAAACTGGCTACTGACTGTAGACCTCTGTCCTTCAAAACGTCTTCATTCATATAACATCAACATATAGTTTAGGACTAATTAACATATCGTTACTCCTGGTTTCAAAACGCAAACGGTGATTGTGACTTTTTTCATTGTTTATTACGTCCTAATCAACAGAATCATTAAAATGTGTTGATTCTTCCGCCAAGCGTCAGCTGTTCCTAACATTGTTATGTAACTGTTCCATGGAAGTGTGTTTATGGCTCGGCATTTTGCAAATGCAGACTTTTTCCGCGGATGGGCAAAGCCGAGCCCAAGGCAGCAATGAGATCTAAATGAGTGGAAGAGTCGTTAACAAGTTTTAACAAGGTGAGTCACGTTAACGACGTTAAGGGCCGAGCTGTTTGAAACGTCAGCTGCACATCAGGACTTGCAGCAGAAAGACTCGTTGAGTCTCCCTCACAACCCCGCAGCCCATTGAGTCATTTGGATTTGGTCTTTTCATTAATTCCCAGATTCCCAATGATAAAGTGGTATGAAAAAAAAAAAAATCTGGGGGGCGTGGATCTGTAATTGGTCTGTTGTTTAGCATTTGAGGGGTAATTTGGAAATGATGAATGCAGCCGTGTTGCAGAGCTGTAGTGTGTAAATAACCACGCACACAGACACACACACACACACACACGCACACATTCACATAACTGAATCTGCTTAATGAGCAGTTCAGGGGAGCGCAGACAGCTGAGCGCACAGGGATCGTCCCTCTGGAGGAGAAGTAAATCATCTCCTCCTGAGAACCTGCCAAATACATGACACTGTACTAATGCATTTAATTACACTGATGTTTAAAGTGTGGCTCTTATACCTACACACACACACACACACACGTATACACACACACAGATTGACATATGCAAATAATGACTGTAAGGAGAACATCACGTCAGACCAAGAGATGGAGGCATCTTCAGTCTGATTAAGCACGACGCCAGTTTCTGATCTACGTGACTTCACGTGATGTCACTTATATGATGATGTCATAGGATGGGGAATAATCTCCTGGTCCATATAAGCTCTCTATTGTCTCTGGTGTCTTTTGGGGAAACCTGTTTGGATGTGGTTGTACAGGTAAATGCAGCCGCTACAAGGAAATGGACGCATCATCACATGACCTGTCAACTGACTTCACAGATACGCAGCCTCAGTGTGTGGTTGTAAAACCCTTCACTGCACAGTCATTAGGTTTGTTCCAATAAAATGTACAGGACACTAACGTATCCAAACGTCCCGTGGACTGATAGGGCCTACTGCTCCGTATGGCCTGTGTCCTCTTGTCTTGTGACAGAGGACATTGGTGTCTTAGCTTGGATCCTGTACCTGAACACATCTCTGTTTAACAGGACATAAACAGACTGCTGTCTCTCTGCCTGCCTGTCTGTCTGATTTACACGTGTCCCTGTTTTTTTTTTTTTCTGAGATGTCTAGTGTTTTGTTGCAATTTCTTTATTTTTTATTTTTTACTACTTTTGTTATTATCTGTTTAATGCACATTGCTGTTTAATGCACACTGCTATCCCTGTGGCTGCTGTAACGTTGAAATTTCCCCAATGTGGGACGAATAAAGGAATATCTTATCTTATCTTATCTTATCTGTTACCCAGGTGGTGGCCATTGTCATGGACTTCCTGACAGATCTGCAGATCCTCCAGGACCTGCTGGACGCCTCGTCCCGGCGCGGCGTGGCTGTCTACACTGTGCTGGAGGCCAGGGGAGTGCCCCACTTCCTGGATATGTGCACGCGGCTGCAGGTGAACGCGGTGCATCTGCGGGTAAGGGCTGAGCTCAGCAAACAGCATGACACAGAGCTGCAGAGGGAGGAGGCTCATACAATACACACACAATACACAAAGAGCAATTAACACCAGCTCTGGCTGAAAGAAAGCACCCACTACAGTAAGTGGGTCAACGCTCGGCCTCCTGTCGTTAACAACGGCGGCGACTGCGATGAGAGTGTTTTCTCTCAGGTTTCATCCTCCTCGCGAAAGTGACAACACGACGTGACGCGACACGACACAACACGCTTTATGTGTTTCATTCAAATGCAAAGCGTTCTGTGACTCAAAAGGAATCATTTCTACGCTGCTTAAAACCGTAATGAATGGAATTCTAATCGCTGTTTAACAGTATTTCAGAGATTAGTCATTAACCAGTAGTTCAGTAATTAGGTTTTCTTTTAAAAAATACCTCAAAAATGAAATTCTGAAACAAAACCACATGGATCCATGATGACCCAACCACGCAACCACACTACTGATGATAAGTGTCGTCATATTCGTTGTTGTAGAAATAAACAGCAGTATCCAGAGGATGGTCAGTAAGCTGCGCTCCTGTGGATCACAGGTGGACAGGCGCTGTCATCCGACCCCTCAGGGACACAATACCCGGCCTTATCTGCTGTACTCAGAGTTTAGTATCTCTGCTGGAGTAGAAGTGGGGCGCAGGGAAACCAGGCTGAGCCGGTGTCAGTTGATAAGGCTGTGAAAGGCCTTTTCAGAGCGCCGGGCTCTGTTACTCTTACTTCTTACAAATGAGCGTCCATAGATCATGAGAACAGGCTCAGGGAGTGTAACTCGATGCTGCCGGTCCACAGCGGGGCTGACGGCAGAGGAAAACCTCCTCCCGTGTCGACTCGCTATCCGCGGCTGCCTGCCTGCTTTAAGTATACAACCTGTGGCCAATGGGTTTGTGTTGTTCCCCGTGTCGCTTGAGAAAGTTGACTTTGTGCGGCGAGGTGCGACGGCGTGGTTTGACTTGGCATCAGCTTAAATCAACCAGTCACCTGTTTGTTACGGCAGGTGACGTGTCCTCACCTGTCCTAACCTGTCCTGACCTGTGACTGGGTGCGTTAGCTCAGGCTTACCTGTGTGGTTTTAAGGCCGGTGAGATGTGTGTTCAGACAATCAGGTGTTCTTCCACAGAATCTGCGTGTGCGGATGGTGCGAGGTGCGGGATTGGCCCTGTCCTTTGGAAAACTCCCCGGCTCCTTATGCTCGAAATACATGCTGGTGGACGGAGAGAAAGTTATGTTTGGGTCTTACAGGTGAGCGTAAACATATTCCAAAGACATATTCAACACAAGTCACATCACGCAGCTTCAACATCAGCTACCATCAAGTGTGAATGAAAAGTATATCAACAATATGTACTACTCATGAAAGTAGTACTCATATGTACTACTGTACTTATTTGATTATGAACTGGTTGTTGTTATTGTGACGTTGATGTCTGGAAACAGACATCATCAGTTCATACTGCAAATGACTAAACACCTTTAGTGTTTAGTCATTTGACGCTACCTTCCCCGTTTGCAGTCTTCCTGAATATTTACCTGTTATCATGATCATTTCAATAAAATTCCCATTTGCGTGGCACTTTATGGCAGGTCAGACAGTTCTGGACTGTGTAACCCTCCATGTGTGTGATATCAGACGTCTGTAAACTAAGATTTCTTTCAAAGTGCTCGCAGTCATTTGCTTTTTGTCTTTCAGCTTCACCTGGAGTTCGTCTCGAATCGACAGGAACACGATCACGGTGATGTCGGGACAAATCGTGGACTTCTTTGACAACGACTTCAGGGAGCTGTACGCCGTGTCCGAACAGGTGGACCTCTACAGGGAGTTCAACATCACCAAGCCGCCCGTCGCTGCCCCCGTCAGGACACCGAAGGTGGAGCAGATCCCCTCTCTGCCCGTCTCCACGTCTCGCTTCCAAGTATCGGTCGGGGAATCGAGACACATCGATCTAAAGGTCCCAGCTCATAAATACCACAATCCCAAGTACTCTCTGGTTTTTGGGAACAGTATGGGCCTCACGGGTTCCCTCCAGGAGCTTTCCAGTGCCCGGGACTCTCTTGATGGTCTGACCCAGGGGAACGGCCTGCAGAGCAGCCTCCTTCACACCAGCAGGAACAACAGGGAAAAGGTGGACGCTGTCTCAGCTGCAGAGGAGGAGGATGGGGATGGAAAGGAAGGTTTGAAGAAGAACCAGTTGTCCAGCCTGAAAAAACAGCGCAGTTCCTTTAGGCACTTTTTAAAAGGCAGGGGAGCCAATCAGAACACAGAGATCATAGAGGAAGGTGTAGTGGCTCCTCAGAGCCCATCGCCTGCCTGGAAGACGTCGGACAACAAGGGCGTCGGAGGACACGAGCTGGAGGACTCCTTTGAGATCCTCGAGAAACCAGGTCCACTGAAATCCAAACCCAAGAAGCCCTCGAAGCTCATCCAGAGGAGCATGTCCCTGCAGACCATCAACGCAGGAGACGGAGATGGTACGTTCTCAAACCTCCGTCCTTGTATTTTCAGCTGCAGCTGCAACACACAAATATTTTTTCATTATCAGCTCGAGTACTTTTCACCTGTTTGCTTTCTTTTTAAGTCCATTTTAACTGTAACAGTAAAACTAAGACAGTAAAAAAACAAAACAAAAACATTTCTCATAGAGCTTTATTGAATCTGGGAAAATGTTCTGATCAGGTCTTTGATAAAATACACACTCTTATAAATGAGAGTGTGACACAGTCACAGCTCCGAGCAACAGGAAGCTGTTTTCACATTAAAAAAAAAACAACAACTCATAAATCCATAGTTGAGCACCGAGAAGGTGGTGGAGACCAAAGACAGAGCTAAAAGAGAGTGAACAGTGGTAAGAG
>JAFBJQ010003427.1:45638-85629 GCA_016785345.1 Trinectes maculatus
ATGAATCCTGTGTTCACAGCCTGGTTCTACTGCTGTTTGAAAAAAAAAAAAGCAGCCTTATCTCATATTGACATGTAACACTGAGCCCGGTTGTGTTTGTTTTGCACGCGACAGTCGACGGTGAGTAATTGGTGTCGTTGTTGTTTGAGCAGGACTGAAAAGCCGACGGCGTCATCAGAAGAAAAACTGCATCCAGTCATGAGGTCGGGAGCGAGGGCCTTGTCGCCGGGGTTACGAGGAGCAGCTGGAGGATCTGATGGTTAAACATTACACAACAGCTGAGTCACAGTGTCACGTTACCATAGCCAGCTACTGTTACTTTACATCCAGTCCAGTTATTGTCTCGGCTCACTGCGTTAGTGTGGGTTAAAGTCCTCCTAACGAGGCGTTTAACCAATCATGTGACAGACGACAGCAGCTTCCAGGCTTTTGCCCAATGTGCTGGTTTTATAAGTCTCTTTTGTATTAAATGATGATACTGGTCACGTGTTTTTTCATATTTGACCACAACTTAGCCTTGGCATCGCTGAGACAGAATGGATGGATGAGATCACAACTGGTTGCCGTGGAGACGGCGATCAGTAGCGCTGTTGTCCCTGAGTGTCACCTTACAGGCGACAGGCGTGGGTTGTACAGGCTGTGAATAATGTGGCGTTGACAGTCCTGCCGCATCCGAGTGTGTTTGCACTGTAGGATTTTTTGTGTTTAATCCACATGAAACTGAGAAGACATGAAAATGTGAATCCTTGAGAACCACTTGAGATGAAAATTAATCTTTTTTTGTAGCAAAACAATAAAATAAAGTTGTTGTTGTTGTTTTTTTATTAAATAAATCGTCTGGTTAATTCAGTGTCAAATAAATCCGGGGTTGCCAAATATCTTAATTTCAGTGAGCATGATGATTTTATTAAAACAACCATCTGCAGTCTGATCCACCCAAACACCATCGTGATGTGTCCAAACCTGCAGCGTTCACACATTTACACAATCCAACACAAACATCTGATCCTGTGAGCCACTGGTTATTAACGTTTACACCACTGTGAGGAAAAGACATTCCCCTGAGGGGGTGAGAAATGAATGTGATGGATGGAAAAGTGACACCTTCTGCTCCGTGTCGCCTCAATGCAACACATTGTGTTAGAATATATGTGTGTGCGTGCGTGTGCGTACCTGCTTCCAGGAAACAACAGCCCTGTATCACATCTTCAAAGACACATACACACACTTTAAGACACCATTCTTAATCTGATACTTTTAAAACTGAAAGCAGCGGAAGATAAGACAGAACTTATTTTCACTCCACGTCATCGTTGTAATGATAAGACACATTTCAGTGTATCAAGTAAAAAGGACAGTTTCAATAGGAGCTCCCCCCTTAAAGAAACAAGGGACATGTGCTGACAATGTAGCGCCATCTCATGGAGAAAAAGCCACACACGATCACAAATGACCAGTTTATTGTGCAAGAGATAGTTTGATTTTCATTCAATTATACAGAGAGTAATAACAAAACACTAATGTCACGTTCAGGAACTAGAGCTAACAATTGTACTGTACACTTTCTTCATAAGTTAGTAGATTATTTGTGCAGTAATAAAAAGCTGAATTTACATTTAACTGAGAGTGAAGTTATAAAGTAAAAGTTTAATACCTGTACAGCTTATGATTTGTAAAAGTAAACTTAAAATATAAATATAGAAATGTACAAAAATCTCCTCGAAGCGTCGCAGTCGAAAACAGGTTTGAAAGAAAGTGCTTCATTCTCTTGTCTGAAGTTTTAACTTGTAGATGTGTGTGTCTGTGTGTGAGTGACAGTGTGTGAACAGCTGACCGCTGTGTAACCGAAAGAACACCAGATAAATTATAGAATGAAATCAATATCAGTGAACGTTAATGGCTTGTGTGTTTTTGTTACTTGCCTATTTTGTGCTTGTTGTAACAGATTGTGTGTATGTGGATATTTTGCATCGCTTTGTTGTCACTGTGCATCACTTTTTCATTTTGTTGTATGTGTTTGTGTGGTCATTTTGAGGTTAGTTTTAGTTCTTTGTAGTTTTGTGCATTTTTGTGTGTTTTCGCTTTGTGCTGGTTTTAACTGGTTTTGTTTCTCTGTGTGATCATTTGACTTTTCAATAAAACATAATGGCACTCACTTCTTGCCGAGCTGTGAACACACCTCTGCCTCTCAGCAGCTGTGTCTCAGCAGCACTTTGCAGAAGTAACATCAACACTTTACCATTAAAAAAAAAACACAGTTCACTAAAGTATCACTTCCCAGTTTGTACATTTCTGTGAAAAGTTGTGCGATTGGGTTTTTTTTCCCCACCCCAAACAGTCTCCATCATAAAGAATGATTCATCCATACAAAACCAACCTCACACGTTGTTTTCACTGAGGTCAGCAGTTTCATCGCTATGACGACGCGTTGCTCACGACCTTCCTCTT
Source organism: Trinectes maculatus (assembly GCA_016785345.1). NCBI lineage: Eukaryota > Metazoa > Chordata > Actinopteri > Pleuronectiformes > Achiridae > Trinectes > Trinectes maculatus. The sequence goes on from JAFBJQ010003427.1 coordinate 48,087, forward strand.
GCGTAGCGACACCAGGTCGTAAAAAGGATCCTTAGTGATGCTCGTCCTGAGAAGCAACACGGATCATTTGAAACTGAAAGATGATCTGAGAACGTTTAGTTCTGGTCTGTTGATTTTATATTTCCTCCTGCTCGTTAACCAACCGACCATTTCCCAAACATCCCGTCTCCGCTGATCCAGCAGCGGAGGATGCTTTTCATTACTGACTCGTTTTATTGTGGGTTAATTCTGTGGTCGAAAATTTGGAATCTGGGAATGTTTTGTTTTTTCCAGACTTTCATGCTCTGAATCATCTTCACAGAACTGATGAATCCTTGACATTTTTTTGATAAATAGCTGAAACAATTAATTGATTATCCAAGCTCAGATCAATTAATTAACTCATTGTTCCAGCACTATTGTTAACACCCGTCTGATACAGTCTCTCCTCCAGTGCAACAACAAGGACACATTCCTTCCCACATGATGTTGTCCCATTGGACAGCCGCTCTCACCTGATGGCGTCCATCCAGTTGTCCCGCTCTTGTGCACTGGCTGCGCTGAGCTTATACGACTGGTGTTTGCCCTGCACCACCCGGCCTCGGTTTTCCGTCTTGCAGGCCTTGATCTTCTGTCCTTTGGGATTATATAACTCCAGACAGTACTGTCCAAACACACACGCGCATGTCAGCAGCGACAACATGTGTACACATTCAGCACTGGTGTCAGAAGCTCTGCAGCTGTTGTGTGACACTCTACCTGTTTGCCTGTGTCCTGTCGCTTCCTGACACACAGGTTCTCCAGAGGAATAATCCCAATCGGATCTTTATCCTGGAGAAGACGACGGATATTGAAACACAGCCACATGTAGGCTCATTTACATTTGCACATAGGTTTGACAGATACTCACTGTGGTGTATTCGAAGTAGTACAGGCAGCTCTCTGTCAGAATGAACCACCTCCGCTTCCACGTTTTAATCCGGCCACCTTCAGCACAGACAAACGGAAAACTGACACTCTGTGGTGATCTCGTGCAACAAACCTTGCTGTGATGACACAAACACGGCCGTCTCACCCATTTTAAGGAGCCAGCCCTCCCTGTCTGGGTTAAAGAACGTCAGCGTGAGGTCGTTCCCGTCGTCCTCAGGGATTTTAAACGGCTCACTGCGGATGCTTGTGTACAGTTTCTGCAGAGCAAGTCAAACTGGAATATCAGAAGTCATGTTTATATCGATATTTGATCTTTAAAATGTCATTTAGTGTGTGCACTGCCTGACGTTTCAGAGATAAAGTGCTTTGTGTCTGTGTGGTGCAGAGATGAAACATGGAGCCACTGACCGTGAGCAGCTCGGTGGACAGGTCTTCCCCGTTGTTGATGCCTCTGTTCATGGACACAAATCGCTGCAGACTGGGTTTGTCTTTCACATTGGGGTTGTGGAGACTAGTGTTGAGCATGATGATGGCAAAAGACAGGATGTAGCAGGTGTCTGTGACGCACACACACACACACACATACAGAGAAACCCGCAGGGTTGTGTTTTCATCAGCAGACTGAGCTCCTTCATTAAATATAATATTTTTCTTTCTAAAATCGATTACTGAACAATCTGCAAAAAGCGTCTAAATGGATTTTTTTTTTGAAACAGTAGAGGACTTGTTTCCTGTCATCGTCGTTCAGGTGAGACAAAGTCCAATATGTCCATACCTGTGGACTGGAAGACGCCTGGGTTACAGTCACAGTAACGAGCTGCAAACGCCTCCATCATTCTGTCAATCTTCTGAGCTTCTCCCGGGAGACGAAAGCTCCACAGAAACTGCCTGCAAAAAAAAACCAAACACAAACACACAGAGCATCACACACATGCTGCTGAAAAAAAAAGACGGTTTCCTCATCTTCAAAAGAAAAAAGATAACACCGCTGCGGCTCTGCAGGCCGACTCTGACACTCAGCTGCTGAAGCTGTTTCGTGATACAGACCTCAGCGCCTGCACCAGATTCAGGTCGGAGAACTCATGCAAACCCACAAAGGCTTTCAGTATCTCCAGATGCATTTCCTCCCTGTGTGACAGTCAACATGAAGACGAGATGAAGGAAATGATAACGGAAATCACCAGATCTATACTGTTAACTGCTCTTTGATGAATGATGAGAAGATGACCTGATTCCTACACCCACTGACCAGTGTGTAGTAATATTATATTATTAATAAGTAGTATCAGTAAAATATAGGATATAATGTTCTTGTGATTAACGTGTTACTATGTATTATTATTATTACTACTGGATTATTATTATTATTATTATCATTATTTCTATGTTGTAGTTGCTGGAGTTTGAGGGAATTTTTAGCTGCTTGCTTTATTTTGTGACGTGTGAGTCTTTGGGAATTGAATCAGGTCAGGTGTGTTTGTCCTGTACCTCTCTCCCAGCACGTTCCCGATGGCCGTCTTGTTCAGTCCTTCCTCTTTGTAAAGAAACTCAGCCACAGACTCTGCTCGCCATTCCAGCAGCTTGTTCTCAACCAGGTAATGAAAACCCTGCAGGAGAGCAGGAGGTCAGATATGAACCAGTGGCCTGCAGACACCAGGAGGAGCCAAACGTGCACACAGAAACTGATGGTCGGTCATGGCGGACTGAATATTACATGCTGCTCTCAGTGGCTGTCTTGAGAGGACACACTCCTGCTAAGTGGTTCTTCACATCAGTGCGAGTTAAAAAGCCCTTTAACCTTAAGACGTCTTAAAGCAGCTCATCTGTCCACTTGCACACGTCCTCGGGTCTGAGTGCAGACGGGTCACGGCCTGGTTTCTCTGCATCACTTTTTTTCATTTTATTTTTTTTGAAATGACACAGACAGGAAGAACTGAAAAGATGCAGGTCGTCTGCTGCTTCTGCCAAACTTCACAGAACAGGTTGTGGGTTTTCTCGCTACCGCTCCTCCTCCGCACATCACCTACACAAACACGCGTCTCCCAACCACATTCGCAGCACAAGTTCTGTTTGCTGTCGTCCTGAAGTGAGTGAAAGACAATTTTACATCTATTTTTTCTTTATTACCGTGGATGAGAATATCACAGTGTTACAAACGCATGTCATTCCGCATCAACGGGAAAAACAAATAAAAAAACGTGGCTGAGAGAAGAAATTTCCAAACCTCAAATATTATGCAGCTGGAAAAATTCCCGTAAAATCATCAGATCAATAAAACTGACAGTGCCACTTATACAATCATAAATGCATATGAAGCCTAAACTCACCGTCTTTGGGTCCATGTTGAATTTCTTTTTCCCATGAAGGAATCTTTGGTTCCTCACAACATTCTTACTGCAAAAAACACAAACATGATCAAGTATTTAAATAATCTGTAAAACGTAGTGTTTTGTTTATGACACAAACAAAATTATCTGGCAAACGACTTTTGGCGTAAATCACATTACATTAGATTGTGTAATAATTCACCACATATCAAATGTCGTTAACTGAGTACTGTCATTTAAAAGAACATTGTGTGTGTGTGTGTGTTCTGTCACACACAGGAAGAGGAAGAGGCGACTGTATGTATCCGCTCATACTCACTTTGTCAGCTCAGGGCTGTGTGTTCCTGGCATCTCCAGCCTCAGCTTCTGTCACAGGGAGATGATTATATGAGTTAATAATAATAATCATCATCATAATAATCATAATAATCATAATAATAATAATAGTAAGTGACATTGGAGCCAGAAGGTTTGGAACAACGTCACAGGCATGAATAGACTCTATTGTAAGTTATTCCCATGGTCATCTCGCCTGCTGCATGCTTCAGATGAAACGCAGCCAGCTGCGTCTGCATGGAGAGGAATAATGAAGGATTTTAATGTCAGACCTTGACGAGATGTTTTCTCTACCTGAATGTCATCAAGCAGCTCAGACTTGTGAATCTCGGTGGTGTCACTCAGCCTCCTCGCCGCCTGGGGGAGATTCACCGCAGCTGTGGGGAAACAAAAAGTAGAAACAACGGTTCTGGTTCTGGTTCTGGATGGTGGAACATATTGTATTTTCTGAAGCAGAAAGGAGAAGTTCAGGCACTGTGGACTCTCCTAACAACCTCCCTGCCACCTCACAGACCAGAATACATCACAGCTTTTCCCCTCACTGCTCAGAGAAGTGGTCAATGAATGAGATGAGAGAAAAAAAAAGGAGCTGAAAATAGTTTCTTCCTCTTTTTAACAAGAGACGTTGAACTTTGTTTACTGTAGCTATTAACTGACCCTCCACAATGAACGGCATTGTCCAGGGGAAATGTTTGCAGCATAATAATAAAAATACAATTAGGTTTCATTTTTTATCCATGACATCAGTGATTTTCAACCTTTTTTGAGCCATTACATTAAACAAAATCTTTTGGGACACCAGCAATCAAAAAAGTTACAAAATGTTACAAAAAGTTTCAGAAGCAACAGTTTCAGTGTCTGCAGACATGTCATCAATACGTCTGACAACATACACCCTGGCCCTCGGGCCATAACACAGGCACAAACAATCATTTGCAGTGACTAAATATTTTTTTGACCAATTAAGTGGAATTGGACAGTTTCCCATGGCACACCTGACGATCTCTCACGCCACACTAACGGCACAACAAACTTTATTTAATCCACATTGAGGGAAATTCACCAGTGAAACATCAATAACAAAATCATGATCAAATAATAATACTGATGAAAAGAATGACAGAAGCGTACCTTTCCCCCAGAGGAAGCTGTCTTTTCTGCGTATGGCCATGTTTGCAGTGGTGCGGAGCGACTGAGCGTCTACACAGGAAGCAGATAGTCAGAGTGAGAAAAGGGCCGGCGTCTCCATGCTGGGATCTGACGCTCTGAGTTCACTCGGCGGAGCCTTGTGCAACACGTTCACTGCAAAATGTGTCTTCACCAAGCAGGACTCTCATTCATGTCCACACCGATTCACCACATTACACCAGTGATACAGCTGCAATGAAGGCAACGACTGTCCACCCTCACAAACGTCATGCAAACATCATCAGACCATATTCATGTCACTGCAGCAGTGGTTTACCATAAACCTGGTACCGGTGGTGGGCGAGGTATTTACATGTAGACGAACACTGAAACAAAGAGCCTTTACACTGTAGCTAAGTTAAATTGGACAGATACTAGTTGAAAATGTAGTTTTTGTGGCTGCCCGGTAATTTAATGGTTAAATGACTTAACTGTTTTTTTTTGTGTGTGTCTGAAGAACTGGTGTCAGATGTTCAGCTTTTATTTTGGCAGGAAGGAAACTAAACCTGATCATTTCTAAATACGAGTCCCCACCTAGTGGGCTTTTCTAGATCTCAACACCTCGGTGTACAGTTCTTGTTATATTTTTATTTATTACATTATGAAACACAAGAGCTGGTAATATTAATCGATTAGCTATAGACTTATTGATGCATACGGCCACATAGGGATTTGTGAATTGAGTGAGGGCTGAGGTGAGTGTGAGGTCATTGTCATCTGACTTGTATTCACTTCACTGTGCTGTCAGACAATTTCACAACTACTTCTGGAAAAAACTCTTGAAATTAGCTTGATTCACTGTGATGATAAGGAAGAGGCAGGGAGATTTATTAAGAATAGACTTAAAAATAGATCATAGATAATGTCTGTCATCATATGTGTGTGTGTGTGTGTGTGTGTGTGTGTGTGTGTGTGTGTGTGTGTGCGTGTGTGTGTGTGTGGGTGCTCTGTGCAATAGGTCATATATATTTTAAACTTTATGAGTCAAGATCAGTGTTTATTTCAAATCTGTTTTAAACTGTTGAGACTGACTTTCCAACAAAGGTCACTTATTGTAAATATATATACTTTTTCTTGGTTTAATTATAATCCTGAGCACCTGACCTTTCAAACTTCCCAACTGTGAAATACCCATTCAGCTCTATGAGTGTGTGTGTGTATATATATATATAAGTATATATATGTGTATTTCACGCTGGAACGACTCACTAATACTATGGATGAATGTGTCGGCCTCGTGTTTCAACAACAACAACAACGTCTGAGTTTGTGGAGGAAACTCCGCGTTTTCGTTTGTGTTGCTGCAGCAGACAAAGCTATTTCAGTGCAGACATGAATAGACCGACCAACACCAATCACCCTGACAGTGTTTCTCAGCTCGATTGTTCCGAGTTCACACTTGTCAAATTAGGCCCATCTCCCCCGCTGTCAGTCACCAGGGGGGGGGTTATTATAAGACAAGGTAATCTTCCAGCCGCAGCCTTTTCATCTGCCACGCTCTCATCCTCCTGTAATGGCTCCTATCATCAGACTCTTTTGTCCATAACCAGGACGTCATTGTTCACACATTTCTATAGCAGCGTAGTTTGTGATAAGACAAGGTTTGCTCGAACCTCGACCACAAAAGGAATCACCTGACAGGCCGACCGGGTGCAGGCCCACAGGTTCGAGCGGTCACGGTGGACCTGGTCCCCAGTGTGAAGTGACATTTCCTAAGGCAGATAGACAAGACGCTGGGACGACAGCAAAGAGACACACAATGACAATAAATAAAACAATAATAAAATAAAAAAACCTGAAAGCTGGCAAGCAAAGAGATGAAAACTGGCTGCAATGAGATATAAATCATCCACAAGGTGACCAAAAGGACCACAAAGTCAAAACACTGTCTGCAAAGACACAACACAACAACCAAGAGATGTGAAAAATAGACCCACAAATCGAAGTCCAACTGTGCACAGTTGACAGTTGCCCTCCAGTGACGGCACAGGACAGAGACATGAGGCTATAACCAAAGTGGTCAGGGGCCCGTTGTGTCGTTATCCGTCCGTGACATCAGCATGCACATACATCCTCAGTCTGTCTAATCGGGCTCATTCGCAGTGACGCTTTAACACACTCGCATTGATTCAGATTCTGCTCTTCTCTCTACGAGCCTCACATCAGACGGAGCAGACGGAATTGCCTTCAGATTGGGCTCCGGCAGCTGTCGTGGTGACAGCGGCAACTCTCAGTAAGCACACATTTATTCAGGGCCCACTGTCTCACAATGAGACGCAGGAGATGGAAAATAGTCCTCGCCATTGGTAATTATCAGGGCTATTCCAGTCTGTGCCACTCATAATCTCTCTGTAATGGTCCGTTTCATTTCATGTTCCTCTGGTATGCGAGGTTGCGCGTCACTCTGCTGTTCAAGGTTGTGCTGTGTGGTTCGGTTGCCAAAGTAACATGAGTTTTAAAGGGTGAATGTTGTCATTTCAGAAGGACAAAAACCTCAGTTACCAAATGTAGACATTCACTGGCCACGTACTGTGTGTGTGTGCGTAGCATCCTGCGTACATTAATGTCCAATGGCGGGCGGCAAATGACCTTTAGGTGTATCACCACCAAATCAAATGACATTATATGACTAAATCTTTCTTTTTTTTATTTTAACACCTCTGCCATGTACATAATGTTCAAAATACAACACTGACAGACTACGTCATCAACAAGTGTAACTGACTGACTGACTGAAGAGACGACTGACGGACATATTAAAAACTTCTCTTGTTCATAGAGCTGAGTACTTTTCTTTTTCTTTTGTGTATTTTCACATCTCTTCTAGTGGGAATAAAAAAGAAAATTCACAATATCACAATATATGACATTACAACATCACCTGTACATACATACATACATACATACATACATACAAACATATGCTTCCATCCATCACACGTGATCTGTGAAAGCAGGTAAACACAGGCAGATGCAGGAAACTGCTGCAGTCGTGCTCTTCTCCGGTTTGTTCGCACGCGGTGTCAGACTCTTTCCGAGGTTCATTATCCGCTCTGTCAGCTCGTCTTGAAACGACGCCGACTCCTCCAGTGAGGCCTGCAGCCTTTTCTCGCTGACGTTCAAACGCTCCAGAAAAGTGGACATTTCGTTTCGCCACGCGAGTCTTTCCTTCTTCTCCTCGCCCTTCCTGTGCAGCAGTTCGGCCTGCACCTTGGAGATGTGCCGTGTGTGTGCAGCCAGGAGGTGGGACTTGTCCTGCTCGCACTGGGAGCTGAACTCCTCCAGGCTGCTCTGGAACTCGGCCAGTGCACTTTTCAGTTTGGCCGTTTCTTCCATTTGCCTGGAGTGACGTGTCGTCATCTCCTTCGTCTGCTCTCTCTCGGCACGACAAGCCTCCTGCAGATCTTTGATCAGCTGCACATCGTCCACCTCCTGCTTGGCCATGGCCGACAGTTTGTTAGTCAGGGTCTGTCTCTCTGCGTTTGCCGTCGATACGGTGTCCCTCAGGTTCTGAAGTGTTTCGCTCAGTTGCCTATTTTTTTGCATCTGGTGACAGAGCCTCTTCTCCTTCTCATGCAGCAGCCGGTTTAATTCGAATTCAGGTATTTGGACAATGTGGTCCTCAGCTGCTGGAGATGGGACAGTCTCCTGCAGTGAAGAAAACTGCGACTGCTGGAGGGAGCCAAACCCTTTCTCCACTGTCGGTCTTCTCACAAACTCTTTCGATATGTTCAGAGGCCTCTGAGTCCGCTGCATGTGTCCCTGTTTCCATGGCCCCGACTCCAGAGACACCAGCCTCGAGGCCTCTTCCTGGACCTCTGTCCGACTCCAGGGCGTCTCCTGAAGTGGAGTTCTTAAAACCAGGTCTCTGTTCTTTCTTTCATACTTTGCTGGCTCAACTCGAGTATGTTTGAAATGGTAGGAGGACCTGTTAGTCTGACGCTCTCTTTTTCTGCTGCCACATAAGTCCATGCTGCGGTTCTACCAGACAGGTCTTCAGAGTGAAACGTCTAACTGAGAAGCAGTTCTTCTTCCTGGTGTTTGATTTTATGGGAAACAACCTTGAGGTGCTTCATTTGCATATACAGTCACACAATCACATCGCAGCACATGCCACTATCATACTGACACATGACGAAAGGCACTCCATGGACAGTGATGACATGACACCAAAGTAAGAGGAAATGATGTCACCACTGATCAAAGCCACAATTGAGAATGTTTTGATTTTTTAAATTAATATTGTTTAATCTGTCGCCTCTTACGATCAGCAAGAGGGAGCAATGGTCCAATTCTCTCTATAAACATTATGATCGACAAATTAAAATACTTTTTTCCCCCAAGTTTCAATTCAAATGAGATTATTTCCGATTGTGTCACAATTGTTAAACTAAATACATTGGTCAATTTCCATTTTAAATAAGATTAGTTTTTATACACATTATGTCCAATATTGGAAATGAATCTGTATTACCAGTTATTACAAAGCAACAAAGCCGCACATCTACGAAGGCTGCAGCCGTGCAATGTTCAGTACTTGTATAATTTAAAAAGTTGACTTACTGATTATCTCCTTCCTTTTAACACTATATTTTAGAAACGATCCAGTGACTAAAGCTGTCAAATAAGTGAAGAGTTTTCTCTGTGAACTAGTCGAGCCAAATAAAGTCATGTGAAAACTTATTACACCACCGGAGATGAAGTGAGACCTTTATGTTAATAGTCCTGCAAAGCCAAATGGTCCTTCTCGACCCGTTTCCTCCTGGGTCGCAGAAGGGTAATTATTTCAACTTGTGCAATGCTAATCGAGTCATGACATACAGGAGCTGAGACAGAACCCATCCCTCGGCACTATGCTCAATGCACAGGGTCCCTGGATCCCTCACTGCTGGCACCAAATGAGAGAGTGTTTTCGTATCTGAGCAACGCAGGCAAGAAAATACAGCACCACCACTTTTATATAATGATTCATCAGTTAATCTCTAAATAAACTAAAAAAAACCCAATTATTCAGCTCTACAGTGTTGTGTCTTAAGGGCACCACGTGTCTGGAAATATATATTTGATGGAAATCTACAAAATCGATACAAAAAAATTCAATAAAAAGAAACATCTGAAACATCACCTGGAAAAAATGCACATCATGATGAACCACTAGATGCCAGAAGGAGCAAACTTTCTGTCCAAGGAAAATATCATTAAAAAAAACAACAACAAAAAACCGTAAGATGTGTTGCTGCGAAGGTGACGGCCTGAAAAGAAAGTGCTTATCTAATCAACGTGCATTCCTGGAAAACTGCTTGACTTTCTGATGCAGAGGAGCGCCGATAAGCAGCTCAACACCAGCACACACGAACTGCAGCTTTGTCTTTCTTTCCATACGAGTGGAGCAGTGATTTGACACATGATGGAAATCCTATTTATTAAAATACTGATTACTGAACATCTCATCAGTTTCCAAAATAAACACTTGGATTGCAGAATAAAAACTTCACTTTGCTTTATTTACTTTTGCTTTAGACTGTCACCCATTTCAAATGTTAAATTTTACAGTTTCATAATGGCAACTTGAAAAAATATGATAGAAACTATCACACTAAACGCACTGCAACTGACCACAGGACATCGTCAGCACTATAACAACACATATAAAAATCTCACTGCGAGCACTGAGTGAGCATTTCTAAGACCATGTGACAACGACATGTCTGACAGGGGTGAAGGAGAAAACTCATTAAGAAGATCTCCTTATTATGCCCCGTGTTCGCCCACACATCATCGCTCACGACCGTCGCAGCTGTGAAAAACGGTCAAATAGCTAAAAGTCAAAGAGTCTCTCCCACTCAGAGACATGACGCTCACTCCAATAACTATAACGCCAGTCCTCAATGTAATCATCTCCCACATTCGCCACTCACTGTCTTTAAAGCACGGCAACTCAATTACACCGACATTACATCTGCTAATGAACCCGAGGTGGAAACAAAGAATCTGACGTCTCCATTAACTGGCTGAAAAGACATTCAGGGGACGTTTTTATTTGACAGTTTCATTGACTTTTATTTTTGTCGCGTCGGGAGCCGCTGTGTGATTTACTGGGATGTGTCTTGTAACGGTGAAGCCAGGCAGGGAAGACGTGGGCGCTGTTCATGACCTTTCACAAGCTGTAAGAGCCCAGTCCCTGAGGCACTGATACTGCGGCTATAGAAACGTTATCTACTGTTGGCTACAGGCTGACAAATAAGATGGATAACCTTGATTTTTACCTGAATGGATCAGCTGACAGATGAGGCTCGTTTCACTGTGACATATATACAGATCAGCTGCAACATAAAAACTAGTGGTTTTAATGTGACAAAGCATAATTAGGATTATCGGGGAACATGTAAATGTTAATACATCATAGTACAACTATGATATTAAGAATCTGTCTAATTTATGACGTTTAATGTCTTATATTATTCTTTATGACGAATTTGTGACTAAACATGAAAACCAGCCGTGTGACTCAGCAGGAAGAAAACACTGACATGTTATCGCCTAATGATGTTGATATGTTACAACAGTTAGCAAACAGTGGCCTAGGAGTTTTTCCCAGTAAACATATTGTCACAGCAGGGGGAAAAAGCACAGGAGAAATTGATAACATTGAAAAATGAATTCCGTCCACTGAGGTGAACATTTTCCAGGTTTTTGGTCATGTGACTGTATATAACTGTGATGGATTATTGAAGTTTGTTTGGCTGATGATGAATTAAAAAGGACTATTTACACATCAGCATAACATAATCATTAGTGGTGTTTGTTTCCGGGAGCTGAATGAAGGCTCCACATTCACTTTCTTATCACTGTTTTCACTCTCGACCTCCACAACTATATTGAGCAGGTAATGTGGAAACAGGCTCTTTAGAGGTTTGATATTGCAAAGTAATTAACAAATTTGTTAATTCAGTATTGTTAGTATTTCGCACTCATACACTCTCTCTCCGTGTGTAAGTACTACAGTAATAGACAAACTGATCATCCCTGGTGTCACGGCCATTTGAACAGAGAGGACTCCTCTGTTGCACTCGTGGGGGAACATCTCAGAGAGTGACGACAATGTGTAATGGTGGGGAACCACTTTGGAAAACAGCAATCTATTGATCTGCTGTAGCTCAATCTATTCATCCGCTGCATCTGTATAGCTCAGTTCAAACATCTGATGGGAAAATGATGAAGACACATCAGCTGTATCTGCTGAGAACCATAGCACTAAGCAGCCACAGCTATAAAGGCTGATGTCTTTGTGTGTGTGGCAATGAACTACCCTCACACACACACACAAACATATATGTGTATATATGTATAATTAGATTAATGTAATTTGATTATGTCACTTTTTTAAACATGAAAACAAAAATCTGAAATAGGTGTGGAATGTTTCATGGTGGTAATTATTTAACAAATTACTCCGGCGTGCGCGTATCTGTGTGTGCGTTTTAACACCTCCTACTTGACTCTGTGCAGCAGGCAGAGCTGTTACCTAGTTACAAGCAAGAGACTGAGCGTCGCTGCGGAGCTGCTGAGTCTCAGCTCATCAGTCAGTCCGCTAACAGACGGAGGAGAAACTCACAGAGCGACCTCCACACACAGGTGTGGAGCAGCAGAGCCGTGGTTCGGAGGAGCAGAGAGGAGGTGACCGGAGCAGAGAGGAGGTTCGGAGGAGCAGAGCATTTAACGACGGAGATGGAGAGACGTCCAGACCAGGAGTAGACACACAGTGTTGCCACTGCTGTCACGTTGTTTCACTGAAACCACAGGACAAGAAGCTGCTCAGAAAGTCTCAGCTACATCAGGTGAGTGATGACAACGTGTGTGCGTGTGCACATGTGAGTGCGTGTTAGCGCTGTTTGGTCCGTTAGCATTGATAAGTCATGATGATGTCACCTTGCTGTGAAACATGTCTCACTTTTCAGCCCAGTGTGTTTTGTTGTAGCTCGTCATTTCTCATGTTCTCCTCTAAATGTTTGTGCCTTGTGTTTCTGTCAGTTTTCAGCTGTTTTGTGTCCATCCTGTCCCCTCTGCTCTAACAATTCTGAATGTATCATATAAAAATATCACTAAGAATAAATGATCATCTATATGACAATCACCATTAGCTTTCCACCATCATCTAAAACACCAATGTAGGAAAAAATATGATTTTTCAAGGAACTTCCTTTTCAAGGAAGTTTCATAAAATACTTCAGCTAATTTTAGAAGAATATGCAAATGATGTCTCCAAAGCCAGAATCAGTGTTACAAGACTAAACAACAAATGTAAATATTTGTGTTGCACTACAACACTGTGAACACTTTGGTCCAGTAGTTGTCGGTATTGACACGTGGACTTTGAGCCAACATGTATTTGCCTGAAAATTTTTTTTTTTTTACTCTCCCCAGAAAACAATGTTCCCTGCTGCGTTTATGAGCTTGTGTATGTGATTACCAGCTGACAGGATTCATGCTGTTCCCCTCAGAGCAAAACAACAACATGTCTTCTCCAAGTGAAACCGCTTTGGCTGCATCTCCATTCTGTCTGTCTCTCTGAGTCTGAGATGATTTAAGGAATTAAAACTAAAATTTACAAAATTTATTCACACACAAATACCAACATTAAGCCAAAAATCCGTCTGGACACAAGGTGAAGCTGACACAAAAAGAAAAACCCACGCGTGTGCGCGTACACACACAGAGTCACAGGTGGGAATTTAATCGACCTTATCAACAGTGTAATTTCAGGCTGAATTGCCTTTTTAAGCTGCATTTAGAAGAATCTATTTTACCACATGTGGCTCTGCATTACCAGGTTGATGTGTTTTTTCTTCCTTTATACAGTTTTGGACATAAAATGCATAACATCTTGATTGGCTTGACGAACCTATAAATCTTTCCAGTGGCTTCACTCTACAGTTTCCTGTTAGCTTTCCTATGAACAACGTAGTGAGGCTGAAAATGACGCTAAACACTGAAAACAACAGCTTTTGACTCGTGTCCACGATGACTCAAGTTTGGTGCCTCTAGTGGTAGATGTTGTGAGGTGTCTTTCACCGGATCACATACTGGACAATGCATGATTCTCAGATGTGATACCTTTGGTGGGTGATGACACGCTGTAACCGTGGGATCCAATGAAACAGCAAAAAAAAGAAAGTCATGTAATGAATTGTAAATAAATGAAATGTAAATTGTGTAGTGTTTGGTTCCCGCTTGTGTAGAGGTCAGTACTAGGCCCTTCGTTAAAGTTATAGATTGGTGATACATTTATAGCATCCACTGTTAATTAGTGCATCAGACCCAGATTTTATCTCTATTCCTGTTTAATGTTATGCTGCAGCTTTTACATGAATCTGATCGAAAGTGACGCAGGCATATACACGGACCAAAGAGATCAATGTATTAAAGTGCACTTTATATAATGTGCCGCATGTCTCATTCATCTCCTCGACAAAACGTAGCTGTGGACAAAAGACAGTGATAAACGATTTTTCCGACTTGCTCTGATCTGTACTTTTTCTTCCTTCAGCCCCAGATTGGCACTGACCCAATTTAGAGGACGCGTTAGAAAGAAATGTCAGCAAAGCTAAAAACTGAAGGTAGAATTAGATGGCAGGCTGCATGTGATTTCACTGGGTTTAATAAGTTGCTGTGAGTCACCGAGCCCAGAGGAGCAGCCTCCTTTGCCCTTATGAAAGCAGCAGCAGCCGGAGGCCGTCAGGCTTCCTGCCGAGTCTGTGGAAGAGGATTCACCACAAAAAAAAAAAAAGTAAACTTTGCCGTTATTAAATATTCATCGATCCAACTCGTGAGTCACCGATCTATTCGGGGAACAGCTGATTCAGTCTGAGTAATGCCTGCAACAGATTCTGTGACAGCTGAGACCCTTAGCCAGTGTGATCTCACACAAAATACAAACTTTCACAGAGATATAACTCCAGTGATCACACGTGTAAAAAATCCATAATTTAATTGTTAATTAATTATACATGTATGTTGTTCCTAAAGCAGTAATGGCAATTGCTGTGGGGGGATTTTAAGCTGGACTGTTGGTTGAACAATAAAATATGCTAATCAGCATAAATACAACATCACAAACTAGTGGACGTTATTTAATGACATCTCTGATTATAAATTAAATCATCCTGAAAAATTTGATGCAGCTCTGATACACTAAACTAAAACCATCATGACCCCTAACATCCAACTGATTATATAGTTTAATCAAAAATTTAAATCGTAAGTGATTGTCTCAGCCTGAATTTTATTTTAATTTATTTTGTTTTTGAAAAACTTCCTGAAAAATTTAACATAGTTACAAAGTATAATGAGTCTCGCTTGAAAATAAAAAGCCTGACCAGGTTTGGAAATTGAATCCTGTGTGGTCCAGCTGCGATGCTAATGAAGGGCGAAATGAAATGGCAAATCTGTATATGCATCTATGACTGTGCCATTTGCATCACATTACACTTCAACTATAAAATGACTATGTTTCATAGATATTTTACTTTGTCAGTGTGAATGGATTTAAAAAAACTGTTGGACATCAAATATTTGAACTATTTGAAAAAAGGCTGGTGACAGTGGTAAAGAAATGTCTTTAGATGCCATGAAAACAAAGATCTTAATCTAATTAAACGTTTGATACATTAAATCTGTCCTGTGCTATTATCCACACGTACATAACATGCATTTTACATACTATATATGTGTGTTTGTGTGTGTGTGTGTGTGTGTGTGTGTGTGTGTGTAGAGAGAGAGAGGGGTACAGAGATGCGCACATGGTGGCAGCATATCCAGGTACCACTCATTGCTAACATAGCCCTGAGATGAAGCAACACTTCATATTCCTATGTTAATGCACACATAGTGTATTATCTAAACCTAAAATTGTGTGAATTGTGAGGTCTGAGTGACAGCGACCGGGAGTTTTTCTGAGTGGACATTAAGACTAGAAAAGCTCAGAGATAATGCAGACCCTTTTCACCATGTGGATTGTTGCTATGGTTACGTACAGATCAATCCTCCCTTGACACAGATTAAAACTGTAGTTTACCTGCAACCTTATAATAATGAGCCAATAAGGAGTCTGACATTGAACCAATGTTCAAACACTGAGCATTTTCTAAATTCTGCATTTGCATACCTGTATATCACATGTATATTTTCAAAATAGTTTGTTCATGGTTCATACTTATAGGTTTAAACTATGATAACTTGAGTCACTCACGTGTCTTCAGAACAGATTGTTCCTGAACATTCAGTCTCAGCTCAGACAATACAAAAGAAAGCAAAACAAATATGCTATTCAAACAGCTCTGCTACTGTTCTTTACTGTGACCCTGACAAATGTCCACTCCTCTGATTTGTGCCAGTACACCACGCTCACTCAGTCCCTTATGACTAAGATTGGCACTATTTTTCTCATAACGTTTTTAAATGACACATTTTTGTCACTTTTATTTTCTCAAAAAAAAAAAAAAACCCAAAAACAAACAAACTGCAATAACGCAACATGCAGTTAGAAACCAATTACCGGTCATGTTTGTGTCCAATTTGTGTCCGCCAGAGTGCACAGTCTCCACCCCTTCCTGGGGAAAACATCATCATCACAACTACTTGCACCAGCACCATGTGTCAGGCCACACCCACTGCCAAGGGTTACTCTATAGTGAATGTGTAAATGCTCTGTGAAAATGAGTCCGAACAGTAACGTTTTGGTGTAAGCAAAGAGCTGCAGATTCAGATGATGATCGTCAGTTCATGCCTACTTTCATGGATGAATCCCTCTATTTTCTTGATAATCAATGAACTGTTAAAACAATGCTTGTTCAATAAAATAGCTGACAACAGGCAGCAAAGCTGTGGTTCCTCAGTTAAAATCAGTGTACCTGAATGCACTTGATGATCTGTCAGGATGATGAAGCTCCTCCCTGAAACTCTCTGAGCCTTTCAAGCTCCCCAGCCATCATAGACTCTGACCTTTGATGTGGATGCTCAGCTTAGTGGTGCAGCAGAGCCTGACAGCTGAGATGTTGGCATTTTTGCTCCTGCAGAGCTGCATTTCAGCCTGTGTGCGATTCAAACACATGTGTTATCCACAATGGAAAACTACTTCTATCCATCTATCCATTCGTCTATCCATTTGTCCATCTATCCATTCATCTATCCATTCTTCCATCCATCCATCCAGTTTAATTTTATCCAAAACCACCATCTGTAAATCCTTTAAAACTTAAAGCCTTTTATTCACCAAAGATGTACTGCAGGGTTCTGTGAATGGCCAACTTTAATAAAAACTCTAATAAAACCTTACAATTTCCACTGTATACAGATGACACAATTGTCTAGGTAAACATTGTCTAGGTAGCCTGAGGCCAAAAATTATTCAACAGATCACAAAAAACAGCTACATGCTGTAACACATGCTGATCCATCAGTATCATTAATCCTATAATGATAGAAAGAAAATATAACATAACAATGTAGCCCAGACACAGGAAATCAAAAGATTCAAATGTAGATCATAACTAATTTTACACTGCGCATCAAAGTGAATAAATTATCTAAATAAGCCTCAAAATAATGTGTAATGGTCTGAAAAAAGTCTTGAGTCTTGACATTCCTATGAATGTCCTGTCTTTTCAGAGTGGCCGCATCTGGTTTGACAACCAGATCCCTTTGATCCGTTTAATTCAAATGTGTGATGATGAGACTGCGTGTCTCTGATGGTCCTGTGCAACAGAAAAAAACGTCATTTTACTTGAAGAGAAGGATGAAAGACAGATGTGAGGAAGTTCTGATCTCTGATTGTCTTATTCACGTGTGACTCCAGCAGCGGTTCACAACCTCAATTTACAAACTGAATGGATTCCCCTCTGGATGGGTTTTAGAGGGTTGAGAGGTCCTGGAGTAGTTAGTGTAATGATTAATGAGGCAGAATGAAGTGTGACAAATTCAATGCAGAGATTACAGAGACTTCAAGGCATTTCAGATGAGATATGGCAGCTTGATAAATTGATTTCTTGGAGGCACTGAACCTGAATGAAACATGAATTGATGTCACAGTGGCTCTACACTCAGTGGCTCGCTGGAAGAGATTTATTTTAAGATGAGGCTGCCGAGTTAAAAGCTCTTTTTCTTCCTTTCAGTGGGGGTCGCAATAATTATATATCACTTGACCTTTATTCTAATTGTTATGTCGAAAACTGTTCCAAGTGTCTGGAGCAGTGGTGTGACAGCATTAACATTGATGTGTTGTGGTGAAGAGAGAGATGAGGGAAATGTTAACTCACCGATCACCTGGGGATCATGGGCTTTGTGCCGAAACACTTTGAGGTGTCCCCGGAGCATCCTTGAGATGGATAGATGGACAGTTGGATGGAAGGATGGATGGGTGTGAACACTTTTAAGGATGACACTGTGGCGGATCCTTTAGGCAACATATTAAATTTCTTTATTCCTGTAAACACCAATAACAAAAGTTAATGTCACAGTGTCTGTATTGCTCTGTCTCTTTTGTGCTGATGTCTTACTCTACTAAGTGACATGGCATTGTTCAAAACGCATGACTTATGAATCACATGAGCAAACATCCAAAATCCAATCATATAATCATGAAATATTTCTTTCTATGAACTCCTTTTTGATCTTTTTTTATTCTCTCATTCACCGTCTTATCCTTATGAACTTAACTTATGACTCTTTTTAACTTGTTACTATTTATTATTGTCGCTCTAACAATATCCTGCGATACAAAATCACGCCGTTCGTCTTACTCAACTCTTATTTAGAAATGTACCTAAAGAACCATTGTCGAACGTATCCGCAGTGCCCTTATTTTTGACAAACCCACAGGAAATTGCGCAGTGTCTTCCTGGCTTACGATTGGTCAGAGCCACATTGAACGCGGGCTCTACGGAACTTGCGTTTATCGTTAGTCTGTCCTCAATCACACATTAATAAAGCGTTTTCAGCATTATCATGTAATCCGTTAGCAAGGACTCGTATGGCTATATCGCTACCGTTGTTAGCATAGTTAGCATTATTAGCGTTAGCGCTGCTCATACTACGAACTCACTCATAATCATTCACTATCACTCCACGTCACCGTCACAGCGATAGTTTAAGGCCTTTACACATTCCATGAATTTTACATTTCACTCACTTGGCTGTGATCTCTGTGCATCTTACCTGTAAACAACAATAACAAATACGAATGTCACGGCGTCTGCGTTGCTCGGTCTCACTCGTGCTGATATCTTACTCTACTAATGACTCTCGTCAGCCACCTTTTGCACGCAGCGCCCCCTGGTGACCCTGTGCAGCACGCCTAAAGAACCATAAATACTATACAGTGAACGAAATCACATAGAAAATATATTTTAAGTAATTTAAATGTGTTTCAAAGGCCTTAGCTGGTTTTACTAAATCAAATCAATTTTAAATGGGGTTACAAATACTGTAATTAAGTCATTTTTTCATATATCTGAAAACCACAGATGAATGGATGGATCATCTTTAATCTCTGTATTTTTGTCAACAGATTTCACAAATGATGAAAAACATATTTTCTGTTAACACGGTGAAAGCAAGAGATGATATTAAAAAGGTTTATCTGCATAACAGTGATAATAATACATTATTCCCAAAAACAGAATGCGAGGCAGTATGACTCACTGCAACTAATGATGAGATGATTGTATTTTACTCACAAACATGACCTGGAAATTTTATTCATTGCACCTGTTAAAAAAACAGAAAAAAATGTTTACAGCAGCCATCTGGTCAATAACTGGCATTTAATTAAGAAACAATATTCCCTGTGTTTACAAAGCAGATCTCTTATTGATCATATCCTGCTTAGTACGAGGTAGTTCTCAGTGAGCAGGGTGCAAAGGTTCAGAGCTGCAGGTTATTGTATTGTATTGCTGCCTTTAACGTTTATTTCTGTCACCACAGAGGACCAGGACTTTAGTCTGTATTTTTCTTTCTTGTATTAGAGACACTTTAACCTAGAAGAGGAGAGGAAAAACCATTATGTGCAGTCGCTTCCGTGACGTTTATTTGGTTCTGTGTGATTTACGACACCAGTCTCAGGTTTTTCTTTGTCTCTGGTTCCCTTGGTGCTGGTAATTGGCAAATGCAAGGTGAAATGTCCATAATCACAAAGAATCACAGATATTGAAAAATGATGAATGGAACAATATGCAGAAATCAAAGAAATCACACTGATCTCGTCAGGAAAAAAATACATGCTTTTTTTTCACTTCTTTCTTGACTTTCTGATTTTGTGTCTTTTAAAATGACGTGCATTATGCAGCTTTCACCACTGAGGTGACAGTGGCCTTTCATCCAGTTTGTTTGATGAAGTCAATCAGTGAATCAGTGAGCACATCTGTGCTGTTCTCACTGTTGATTTTCTGGAAGCGACATGGCTCCGTTTATAAAAACCCTTTCTGAAGACGGAGATGGACACTGTTTGTCTGACACGACTGACTGTGGGAATGCTCATGAAGCCTTTCTGGATGTGAGACTATGAATGCAACTGAGCACTTCTGGGAATACTAGGAAATACTCAGGAAGCATCTGGGTTTGTAAGAAACAACTTGTGTCCACAGTCAGAACGTATATTTATGGAGGTGAGACGAGTCACTGACCAGTTAGAGGAACAAGTGGCAGAGTGGATCTGTGAGCGCTGCATTCACATCTGCTCATTAACGAAGCTATGAGACCCGTGACATATGAGTAAAACTGTTTCACTCTGGACCAAAGCAGCTCTCACCGTCCCTCCCTGCTCACACGGCTCATTGTGAACAAACTAAACAGCAACTAGTCTTGTGTTTCTCAATAAAAGTGGCTGTGAGTGTGTGGGTGAGCGTAACAGCTGTTAGTCTGCTTTGTGTATGTAGCTGTTTACGAAATGAGAATCTCCTGAAACCACACACACACACACACACACACCTCCTCCCTGTGTGTTCCTGGTTCACGTTAACATAAGTGCTGCCGGCACCAGCGTCGTCCATGTGTGGGAACACGCTCTGTTTAGTTTGTCTGTCGTATCAGCGGCTGTGGTCAAATCAATCTGCCTGCAAACATCCCCCCTCACACCACTGTTAACCGTTTCACGTCTGACTCATCATTTCCTATGCCCCTCGATACTATCAGCATCCTGCCTTGTGTTATCTCTGGCGGCTTCCTGTGCTCTTGTCACTGGGAAAAAAGCTTCAATTTCAATTTCACTTGTAATCAGCACTGAAGCTCATTTCAATGCTGATTACAAATACAAATATATATATGACATGTTTTTCTCCTCATTCATCCTTAGCAGTATTGTAACTTCACTGCTTCACCACCACTGCCTGAAAGATAAGATATTCCTGTATTAAATAAATATTTTAATATAGACTTATGATTACACTTAAAATTGATAGCTCATAAATGAAGAGTTAATCAATGTTCTGCAGCAGTTTTGTGACACAGAAATCTCGGATCTTTGACCATAATGCTGTCAACATGTCTGCTGATGGCCTGCAAAGCATAAATGAACAAATATGCAGTTCTTCATGTCCTTTAAAAAACAAAAATGTCATTTCATTTCTTTTCATTTTGTTCATCTCAGAGATGAAAATAAATAAAGAATGCCAGCTTTTCAGTTAAGAACTGATTTTTGTTTTCTTCCGACAGAACAGATGGGTGTGAGCTGAGACGGCAGAAGGACGAGGCAACAGGAAGAGCACATCCATGGGTGACGTCTCACCCCCCGCCCTGGCGATGATGGAGGAGAAGTGGGAGAACAACAGCTTCTCCAGCCCGTCGCCTGAACTCCCTCCGTTTCTGCTCATGTTCAACAGCAGCGACCTGAACGAGACGCTGTGCAGCTTCAACTGCTCCAACTCCACCAACTCCACTGACCCTGATGTCTCCTCAGGTCCCAGTGTGGCGGGGGTCCTCATACCACTCATATACATTGTGGTGTGCATCCTCGGCCTGGGTGGAAACACTTTAGTGATTCACATTGTGCTGCACTACTCAAAGATAGAGTCAGTCACCAACATCTACATCCTCAACTTAGCCATCGCCGACGAGCTCTTCATGTTCGGCCTGCCGTTCCTGGCGGTGCAGAACACCCTGCAGTCGTGGCCCTTTGGCTCCTTTATGTGTCGCCTGGTCATGACCGTCGACTCCATCAATCAGTTCACCAGCATCTTCTGCCTGACAGTGATGAGCGTTGACCGCTACCTCGCTGTCGTCCACCCCATCCAGTCTTCAAAGTGGCGGCGACCTCAGGTGGCCAAAGTGGTGAATGTCACTGTGTGGGCGTTGTCCTTTCTTGTTGTTTTGCCCGTGGTCATCTTTGCCAACATCCAGAAGACAGGAGGAATGTGTAATATCGCCTGGCCTCAGCCAGCTGAGATCTGGAGCGCAGCCTTCATTATCTACACCTCCACTGTGGGATTCTTCTGCCCTCTTCTTATCATCTGCCTGTGCTACCTGCTCATCGTTTTCAAGATCCGCAGCTCAGGTAAAAAAGTCCACGCCACCTCTATGAAGCGCAGGAAATCGGAGCGGAAAGTGACACGCATGGTGGTGATTGTTGTTGCCGTGTTCGTCTTCTGCTGGTTGCCCTTCTACGCCCTCAACATCATCAACCTGCTGGTTTCCCTGCCAGTAGAGTACCATGGCCTTTACTATTTTGTCGTGGTGCTCGGTTATGCCAACAGCTGCGCCAACCCCATCGTCTATGGCTTCTTGTCAGACAACTTCAAGAGGGGTTTCCGGAAAGCGCTCTGCCGCTCCACGAGAAAGGTGGAGAACCATGAGCCAATGGAGCCGCCGCAGCAGCAGGAAGAAGGGAGGAGGGCGCTCATGCCCAGGGAGAGCCTGAGACGGGCCATCAGGGACGAAGAGGAGGAGGAGGAGGAGGAGGTCTCCGAGATGACTGAGATCTACAGAATTGCTGAGAATGGAAACAGCAGCTTCCAGCCACAGAGATCGGGGCCGCTGTTCTTGGAAAAAGGACCAACCCCAGGAGCGACGGAGCTGCCGTCCCCAGACGGGAAGGACGGAGGTGGTGATGCCAAAGGGAAAGACCTAGTCAACGGGTCCACGCTGACTGTCCCACTGCTTCTCAATGGAGCCAAAAACGGAAGCATCAAAACTCTGCCTGAGGAAAACGTGGAACAGAGCACCTCACTGGAGATTAGTTATTTGTAGTTTAAAATATTGTCTGCAACTTTACGTTATTGTAAGTATTAGAACAGAGGTTGGGCTGACTCTAACACACACACACACAAACACACGCACACACACACAGAGCTGTGTGTGGAGAGAAAAGAAAAAAGAAACATGAGTGACCATTATAAAAACCCAGACTGGGTTCATCTTCTGTTTGATCCCTGGACTCAAAGAATGTATGCTAATTTATAATGTGTACTTTATGTATAATATGTATAAATGGATGGTTGAATGTACAAACTTTATGTGCTGCCGTCATATTGTTGTATTGAAAAGCTTTTTAATCCACTGTGTGCCAAACATTCAGTCACTGCAGCGGGATTCACATGAGTGTATGCTGCTTACCACACACACACACACACACACGCACACACACACACACACACAACCAGACCACGAACAATAACCACAAGTTCTGCAAATGTCTCATTATCACAATAAAAACATTTAATTGTGCCCTGCATTTACTGTAGACAAATATGTTGTACGAAAACAGTTTAATATGTTATTAAATGGAGTAGATCTCTATGTTCATAAAGACGTGCAACCAGAGCAGCATTATCTTTCCTTTGCTGTTACATAATTTACATAATTTATTAAGGTATTAATTCCTTAGTACGGTCTCATCCCAAATATTACACTGTGTATGATAATAATCTTATGTATATATGTATATGAGTGTTTATAGACTTTAAGCTTTACTGGAGCATTAATTGAAACCTACTTAACATGATAGCACAAAGAAATAGAAATGATACTATGTGCATTATTATTACTATCTATATTTCATATTTTAAATATCAAAGTCAGTAAATATCAAAGTCAGTACAGGAGTATTGATATGCCTAACCTCCGAACTGCCAGAATAAAAAGCAATTTCCTCATCGAAACTGATGTTGTTTTTACTCAACATTATATTAAAGTAATATTTTACTTTAATATGTTGTCTCAAGAGCCTTGAGACAACATATGATTTGATTAGGAACATTTCCCAAAAATAATTGTTTAACTGAACTGAATTTTATTATATTTTATAATATGTCTCAGGCATTTAACTTTTTCTTCGTTACGTTTTCATGTATGCTAGCTTGCTAAATGATTAGCCTCTGCAGTCATGCTGCAGTTGCCTAGCAGCACTGTTCTCACAACTCAACCAGTTAAACATCAATCATACCATGCATATTTGATTACGCATATCATAACTATGAAAGCCTCAAGGCCTCAAGGGCTTCTGGGAATGGTGCTTGCAAATTGCCAAAAACAATTACCTGAAATAACCATTGAAACATTGATTATTTTTATCTTGATATATAAAGATGATTTTTTTTAAAAAACTGTAAATGGTATTATTAATGTCTAAGGCGTGATTTTTCTTTTTGAACATAGTTTTCTAAAGTTTTACATTTTAAGGCCGGGTCACTCGGCTGATGCTCTAATGATGGATTTAAAAGCATTACTTTTACTGTTAACGTGAATAAAATATTATTTAACATAACTCTTAAACTCCACAGTAAAGTTTGTCTCTAAAGTTTGAAATACATTTGCAGGCAAACACGACATCTTCTTTCACATCCTTCATCAATAAAATGCACCTTCATGCTATTCATTCATGAGTGCAACTCACCGCACAATCTCTGAACAATGCCTCTGCACGGTGAAACTGTGTCGCCGCTGCTCTCGGCAGGTCTTCGGCCCATGCGCCCACGCACGCCCTTCTGCGGAGATCCGCTGAGGAGCACAGAACCTTCATTAAAGACACATTAAAGGGAGATTTGCTTGGCCAACACTCTATTTGTGAGGCCCCTGGGGCTTGCAGTGTGGTGTGTGGAGCTGAAAAAGGCTGCATGTGTGTTTTCCAGTGTTTTGGGCTTCAATGTGTTTGGCTATAAATATAGTTATATAAAAATATAGTTCTGCCTGTGTGAGCCCCTGCTCCCCACTCATATTTACTGTACATGGAGAGGTGATAGTCAGTTGCTGGTGGCATTGCTATGACTCAGTGTGATTCTTTGCCCACAGGCTCTCACCCACATACAATATGGACAAGACTCGAGCGAACACTAATAGCCTATTATTCACTTTTTTGGGTGGAGCAGCTATGGAAACCCGGTGCAAACACTCATCAGCTGAAGAGAATGAACACATAAGACCCACAAATGATCCAAATAAACGCTAATGCTCCCCCTTTTTGGCTTTCAATGTCTCCGTCAGAATCTGGTGAACGTTTATCACATTTAAAATTAGCAACCCTACAGAATAATACAAGTTTATTTTCCTGATGTTTTCAGGATGCAAAATGAAAAGCCCGCTGGTAATGCTAATTGGGAGTCTGTATTACATTGTGTCCTCCAAAACACAACATTTGCTTTAGCTTAAGTGTCGCTGTTGTGCTGCAGGAAAAGGATGCAGGAAGAAAATGTAATAAATGTAAAGAATCAGGAGAAAATGTGCAATATGCACTGTTTCTGCTCCTAGCAGTGTTTGTAGATGCACACTGAATACGCTGTCTTTGTGTATACATTTGACTGATTTAATAAAATGGCAGCCGTAAGAACATTTTTTAAATTTTCCAATTGATCTTTGACGTAATAAACAACACACAAAAAGTGTTTGCCCATTGAGCTCAAATAGGATGCTTGGATATCTTTTCTGGAAAAGCACAGATTTATAAAAGCGCAGGCGTGCTTTGTTCCTTTCTAAACATTTCCAGACCTCTTTTCAGAATATTGTGATTCTGTGAATGTGAATAAGTTATTAATGCTATAATTATCTGTTTGGAAATTCAGAAGGCAAAAGAGAATGAATGAAGCTTGAACGATGTTTTTCCTCTTATGTAAAACAAATACAGCAAAAGAGAAGGGAAGATGCAAACAGGAAAGTACAAGAAAATACAAGAAATAAAGGATTCATTTTCTAAAGGGGAAGAAGCTGTTCTTTTTGTCAGGCAAAATGAGGATATGCCTGCCACCTGATGGTCACGGTGTGTAATTACATCCGTGGCTGAAGAGCAACTTCAAAGCGCTTCAAAGGACCAAAGCATCAAAGTATATTTCTGTGATACCACTGGGAGAATTCCATTTGTTGGGTTGTAGTGTAGTCTAGTTCAGAGAAAAGAGTGAAGTAAATGAGTGGTATTGCTTTAGTAAAGACCTCGTTCAGAAGAAACCAGTGACAATATACTTCTCAGAGACAACCAGTGAAGTCAAACTGTCATCAGAAATAAATAACAGGATGAAAAGCTTATGCCAGAAGCTCAAGTCTGACCTTCAGCTGGCAGAGCGCGGTATGGCCTGTCCAGTGGAGAAACTCAGAGAGTTCGATGTTACACTGGAGATGGAGCTTAAAGAGAACGGTTCCCTGTCAGTCCACACCGATAGGATTAACACTGAGCTGCAGAGAACCAACAGCATGAATCCAAAAAATAAGTTGGAGACACAAAAATACTTCTATCAACAGCTGCTAGAGAAAGCAGTGGAACCCAACAAGACAATCTGGTACAACCTCAATGGTGTTAGGGACACAAAGGAGCAGTTTAAGAATGAGGCTGCTGTACTCTCCTCCAAGATGATGGCAGTGATTAACGAGAACAAGTCTTTGATGCAAAAGAACGAGTCTCTTTTGGAGAATCTGCAGGAGAAGCAGGCCCAGAGACTGCAGCTGGAGGATGAGCTGCAGAAAGAGAAAGTTGCCCATCAACAGCAACTTGAGGTGCTGAAACTGTTTTCTGACAATGCTGATACAAAGCATCTCCATCACGAAATGCAGACCCTGAAAGCATCCAACCTCAGGCTCCTCAACCAGCTGCAGACGGTGGAGCAGCTCATTTGCGAAAGCGTGGGAGTTAATAGAATGCTTTCTGTCTGCTTGGAGAAGAAGACGAACATTACCGAGCGCCTGTCAAAACAGCAACGGGCTCTCATTGCTGAGCTGAAGAAGGAGCAGGCCTGCATCGGCGCGCTGACTCAGCACTTAGAATCACAGAAGGAAGCACATCAGCAGGAACTCGAGGCTCTTTGTCAGGAAATGGAGAATCTGAAAGCAGCCAACGCTGAAATTTTCACGAAGCTCTAGGCTGAGGAGAAGGAAGTTGCACTGCAGAGGAAATCATCAGAGAAGAAGAAGAAAAAGAAGATGGGAGTGTGTATGTATTCAGGACAAATCCGCCACGTCTTTGGTTTGCAGAGTGATAAGCAATGAAGATGGCTGACATTCCCCTGAGTGCCCCGTTTCAAATGTCCTACATTACAAAACAGACAATACGCAACATTTAATTAAAGTTTCAGTCATTTTAAGGTTAATTCCTTGTTTCTTTGTTGTTTCCCCCTCATCACCTGCTTGCAGAATGTGTTGTGCTGTATTGTAATGATATATAACATCATGTGGTTTGATGGTACTGCACCAAACAACAGAAGAAGTAGTTTAACAGGGTTTTTATTTTATTAGGTCCATTGTGGATATTTTATAGAATGTATTTACTTCTGGTTTATAACAATAACTGTATTAATTGTCTGTCTCTTGTTGACGTCTCTTACCAGTCAGTTTCCAGCCAAAACAGCTTCCGTGGTTTTCAGTTAGCTTGGATGATCCCGTCAGTTGTTTAACACTTCACCAGTTTTACTATTTCAGCCTTTAGTATTTTTACCAGTACATCAGCCTCATTAAACATTACGACAGTGCAGGAACGAGCCTCCTCTCTTTGCTTTACGGCAATTTTCCACTTCCTTCCGGTTCGGCGCTGTGACACGGCTTCACACCGACAGAGAACCGGCGAGGTAAAAGAGCACGGACACAGTCGCTTCTGTCACGGTGAGACCTCATCATCGCACTTACGTTGGCGTAAAAAAACCCCGGTATCCGTCGTGAATGCGGTTCATGACCCCAGAGTGTCCGATGGAGGTGATAGCAGCGATCCGCTCTGTTAGCTTAGCCATGCTAGGGCGGCCACCTGGCCGGATGACTAGCGTTAGCCAGCCGCTGTTAGCTAAAAGATTCACATCTACTGACAAATACTATTGTTGACTAATAAACTGAAACAAGACGCGTGTTAAATCAGTCATATTGTCCCCTAGTCGAGATTATTATTGTTAACTTGTGCCAGTAAAGACGCTGTTCTGCAAGTATGTGATGTATGCGTTTTCGTGTAGCGGCACCTCTTCTGTTTAAAACATAATTTTATTGATAATGTCTCAGTATTGTTTTTATTTAGTTTTATTAGATTTGATAAAACAAATAGATGTAATCCTTTAGTTAATGCGTCTGCTCCTGTGAAGATTAATGGAATGGATGACGTCACGGGGTCAGTGATGACGAGACCACTGCGCAAACTGATCAGTGCCTATTTACTGCAGTGCATTGCTGAAGAGATCAGTGCTGCTCATAGCCTGAGACCCTGTACCACGGTTACTGGAAATAGTTTGAGTTTTTCTAGTATGGACACTGAAGTGTCTGTATTTAACTTTGACTTTAGGACATGGCAAAGTTCCACGCCCCTGTGATCCAGGACAATCCGTCCGGATGGGGCCCGTGTGCGGTCCCAGAGAAGTTCAAAGACATGCCCTATCAGCCTTTCAGCAAAGGAGACCGTCTGGGAAAGGTTTGTTCTCAAATTAGACATTTCTAAAGTGTGCCCCTAAAAGACCCACGTTGTCTTGCCATAGTTTTCCTCATGCTGCACGATGTCTCTTTTCAGGTTGCTGACTGGACTGGAGCAACCTATCAGGATAAGAGATACACGAGTGAGTGAGATGGCATTATAAAAAATGTAATTTAGTTTTAAGAAAATACCTAATTGAATTATCTACAAAGACAGAGCCGGTTATGGGATATAAGCAAATGTTCTCCCAATTTACATTAATGTGTTAGCCCTTAGCTAAAGCAAACAATGAATATTTAGAGTTGAATTTCTACACTGTTGTTTATACGTTTCTTCAGATAAGTATTCCTCTCAGTTCGGTGGTGGCAGTCAGTACGCCTACTTCCATGAGGAGGATGAGACTAGCTTCCAGCTGGTGGACACAGCCAAGACCCAAAAGACAGCCTACCAGAGGAACCGCATGAGGTTTGCCCAGGTAATTTAATACCACACAAGTATCAAAAGTCCTCATTTTAATTCATATATGTTTTTGATATTTTTTTCTGTTGTTGATTAACTGGTATCATTATAAAACAGACATTTAGTCAAATGGAAGTGACCAAAATGTTGTTAATACTTTGAACAGAGGAATCTGCGCAGGGACAAGGATCGCAGAAATCTGACACAGTTCAACATGCAGACGCTCCCGAAGAGTGCCAAGCAAAAGGAGAGGTGAGATCCTGCAAGCGTTTCCTCTTCTGGGCTCCACACAAAGAAAAGAAGGAATTCAGTATGAAACCAGTGGAATGTTACGTTTTTGTCTTCTCAGGGATCGCATGCGACTGCAGAAGAAGTTCCAAAAGCAGTTTGGTGTCCGTCAGAAGTGGGACCAGAAATCCCAGGTTTGTTGTTTTTATTTCTGGATGATAGCTGCAATGGTTGGAAAACTGAACTTTTCTCATACCCCTTACTCTCTCTGCATATCCATGTTCATCCAGGCTCAGCTGAAGCCCAGAGATTCCTCTGTGGAGGTGAGGAGTGACTGGGAAGTGAAGGAGGAGATGGACTTCCCAAGGCTGATGAAGATGAGGTACATGGAGGTGGCTGACCCTCTTGACATGTAAGTGCCCTTTGCCTTTTGCTCATTTAAACTCATTTCTGAGGTAAAATACAGAAGCTGATTAGCTGTTGTGTCCTTCTCCAGTGAGTGCTGCGGTGCCTTGGAATACTACGACAAAGCTTTTGACCGAATCACCACACGCAACGAAAAGCAGCTGAAAAGCATCAAGAGGATTTTCCACACTGTCACTACAACTGATGATCCTGTCATCCGCAAGGTCCAAAGATTTTCTATTTAACAAGCTGCTCTAATAAGCACAACAATGCACAGCTTTTTTTGGATGCTCTATTTTCCATGTTCAACAATCTTATTTCTCACTCCAGCTGGCGAAGACTCAGGGTAATGTGTTTGCCACTGATGCCATCTTGGCCACCTTGATGTGCTGCACACGCTCTGTTAACTCCTGGGACATCATTGTGCAGAGAGTGGGCAACAAACTGTTCTTCGACAAGAGAGACAACTCTGACTTTGGTGAGGATTCACTGAGAACTGCTGAGTTAGTCCTGAAATCAAGCTGTTCCACAAGCTGAGAATAAATCCCCCCTCTTAACGCCAGCATCTCTAACGGCTCCTTGCAGATTTGCTGACTGTGAGCGAAACCGCTAACGAGCCACCACAGGATGAGGGCAACTCCTTCAACTCCCCTCGTAACCTGGCAATGGAAGCTACATACATCAACCACAACTTCAGCCAGCAGTGTTTACGAATGGTAAGAAGAAACCCGAATGCACCTGCACGTCATATGTATTGTGATTCGGTGCATCTTTTTAAATTCCTCTGACAGCAGGAGGCTATACTCAAAGAAGATGACTGGATCCCTAAAACCTCCTTGTATCATGAGGTGATGTCATGATTTGTGTGTTTGCTTTTGTTTAGGGTGGAGAAAGGTACAAGTTCCCGAATCCCAACCCATTTGTGGAGGAGGACATGGACAAGAGTGAGGTGGCATCTGTGGCTTACAGGTTGGCACTGAAACCATCTGCTACTATTATACAACGTGGACCTTTAACTATAATCAAATGCGTGCGTGCTGGAACGTACTAGTGAATAATCTCTGTTTCTAAAGAAGACTCACTTGTCCAACCACACAGCTTGGAATGACAACCGTTTCCTCTGTGTCTCAGGTACCGTCACTGGAAGCTCGGGGACGACATTGACCTGATTGTCCGCTGTGAGCATGATGGTGTGATGACCGGTGCCAACAGTGAAGTGTCTTTCGTCAACATCAAGACTCTCAACGAGTGGGACTCCAGGGTAAGTGGAGGGCATGTTTAGTGCCTTTTTACTTCATTTAAATTTAGGTCAGGTGTCAAAAAATGAGGTATCAGTATAAAAACTGATCTAGCTGCTCTGTAAAGAAATTACAGTTTTAATTTATAAAACTTCATTGGGGATTTTAAATCTTAAATTCATGCAGACTTTTCACCTCTAGCTTTAGGGGAACTGTTTGAATCAAAGGCTTTTGTTTGTCTTCTCCTCAGTATTGTAATGGGGTGGACTGGCGTCAGAAGCTAGACTCTCAGAGAGGAGCTGTCCTGGCCACCGAGATGAAGAACAACAGCTACAAACTGGCCCGATGGACCTGCTGTGCCTTGCTGGCGGGATCAGAGTACCTCAAACTGGGGTCAGTTATGCACACAGAGTGATGGACGGGGTAGAGATGTAGATCAGGGCCTGTGTTTATGAGTAAAAACTTAGACTTAGGTGAGAAAACACCACTTTTTGACTTATTGTTAACAAATCCCCTCAATTATTGAGTCATATCAATTATATTTGTACAGTGACGAATCACAGCAAACACATTGTGGTGCTTAACAGAATAAGGTGGAGACCACACCTAAAATGATAGCGATAAACCCAACAGAGAGAAGAAGAGATCCTGAGTGGCTGAACTATATTTATTAACATACTCGCCTGTTCTTTAGGTATGTATCTCGGTACCACGTGAAGGACTCATCTCGCCATGTCATCCTGGGCACGCAGCAGTTCAAACCCAACGAGTTTGCCAGCCAGATCAACCTGAGCATGGAGAATGCCTGGGGAATCCTTCGGTGCGTCATCGATATCTGCCGTAAGCTGGACGAGGGCAAGTACCTGATCCTGAAGGACCCTAACAAGGTGAGCGGGCGCTGCTCAGGCCATGTGCTACAGGACCAAAGATGAACGCGAAGCAGCCTACAACTGTTAATGATGTGGGTTTTTTTAATCCACAGCAAGTGATTCGGGTGTATAGCCTGCCTGATGGAACCTTTAGCTCTGATGAGGAGGAGGAGGAAGAGGAGGATGAAGAGGATGAGGAGGAAGAAGGTGAGATTCCAGTTAACACTGCTTTTAAGCCACATGTTGACTACCCAGTACAAACTATTATTCACTACGGTTATTCATACGCCCTGCTTCTCAAGTCTGTGCAAGCAGGGCGACTCATGAATCAATTACCATATTTATCCTGTTTTTTTTCCACTTTTCTGTTTGTTGTAGATGAGGAGAACTGAAGTCTGATGTCGGCTCCAATGACCAAAACAGCCTCCACCTCGCATAAGATACAAACACATCTTAATTCCTTTTGACATTTAATAAAGACAACTGATTGGCCAACTGTGTTTTTGTGTTGTTTACTTCAGCTTTTGCCACATAAACAGCTGCTGGACACAGTGCTTGAGTGTTTGAAGAACAAAACCACCTTGTAGCTGCTGTGGTTTCTCAGCTTACTCCCAGATGAACTTCAGAGACAGATCACCCAGTTTCTCCTGAAGCAGCCGGTCAACTCGTTCACTCTGAGCAGCAGTGAAGATGTTCTTCCAGTCACCAATCTGACCTGCAGAGAAAGAGACGCCAGGCTCCATATCTGTTCACATGTTTACATACAGGAGCTGCAGCCATGTTCTGTTACCTTTGCGCATGAAGTTTCCACTTAAACTCTCTTTCGGCAGAAACTCATAATTGGCACTTGAGTCTTTTTTCATTGTGTTAAATGTAGATTTTTCTACAACTCGGTCGATGGCGGCATCGCTGAGGTTTTTCCCCAAGAATGCGCAGATCTGAGTTACTGCCCCCTTCAGGTCCTAACGAACAATAAAAGGCCAAGTGAGTGAAACGAAAGGAAACGACTCGACTGATCGTTGAAGATCGTTTTCTTTCAACAGCCCCAGATGAAAACAATCATCACTCACCATGATCATGTCCTCGTAGGTCAGAAAGAGCATGTTGTACTGCTCCCTCTGTGAATGCCACTCCCTGATGTGGTCGAACCAGGATGAAGCATAAACTATCATGTTGTAGGACAATACATTAAAACAAATGGAGGACACGTCTCTCTGCCATACAAACACAAGCCAAATACGTTTTGCTCCAGTGACAACGTTTGAAGTCAACGTGATGTGGAGAGGAGGTATCGAACATATCAAATACACACTACCTAATCATATCATATTATTCATTATGACCACTGGTTGAATAAAAATAGGAGTTTTCATTTCTACAACACACAGAAACACAAAACATAGACAAAAGTCATAGTAATTGCCTGGTCTGTCTGTTGTGAAGTGGATCTGAACCTGGACTAAAATACCAACGATCCAGATTGGACTTCCAGACATTTTCCACACCATACATGCACTCAGGAGAACTAAGTCATGAAGTTTAATGGTAGCAGACAATGGGAGAACTGGTTGAAGATGAAAGAAAAGTTTTCCGAAAAGTCTTCTAATTTTTTTGGATAAGACATACAAATAAATACCAATGTGAACGCCAGTCTGTTTATTTAACATCATCTCACCATTGCCCTCCAGATACTGGTCGAGGAAGCTGTCAAAGCTCTTGGGCGTCTCCACGTGGGCCAAGGCTTTGCTGAAGTGATAATAGGAGACGATGTTGTCCTTTGGATTCCTCATCACATAGATCATCTGACACAGAAACAACCAACAGTCAGGGGTTCATCCAATACACACCTGCTACTATCTGCTCCAAACCCCATTCAAATATCCCACTATTCAAAGCTGGACATCTATTCCTGCCAGGAATGAAAAATGATTGTTTTCATTTAACTGCAGATTTGTGACAAAAAGTCACGATAGAGAAGAGTTGAACTGAACATTTATAGTGAACAGTAAACTCAACCAAGAATTAGAAACATAAAATGTAAGTTCATTTTTAGGGGGTAAATAAAAATTGCTCTGGTCATTGCTAACATATTAACTGTGGAGATAGATGTTGTTCCTTTTTTTTGTCATATTTATCATTTGTAACTTTATCAGATCATTTTACAGGACTTATTCCTCTGGCAGGACAGAATTTCCATAAAATGAAATACTGACCTTTGCCTTTTTGTCCTTCAGCCCTGGAGGCATGAGAGCTGGGATGAGGTGAGAGGTCAGGAGCCGTGGAGACGGTCTCAGAGAGTAGTCTTCTCGGCCCACTAGGTACTCCAGCCACGGCATCTGCTCCATGTTGTTGGGATATTCATTCAGACCACCACCTTCCATACAGATGGAGATGATGATCTGCTGTGTCCATATGGTACCTGTGTGTGTGTGTGTGTGTGTGTGTGGGGGGGGGGGGGTCAGGCCTATCTGCAGCCAGTGTCACATATTTCAGAGTGAAGAGTTGTTTCACTCACCTGACTTTGGATAAGTGACGAGGAAAATGTCACTGTCTCGTACTTCAAAGCTCTGCAGTGAATCCAGGTACTCGGGTGTCGTGAAGCCGACGACAAAGGTGTAGTTTTTGTACCTGCAGAGGTTATCGCTGATCTTCTCCATGTTGTTTCCAAAGCACACTGGGAATATGGAAAGAAATGTGTGATCACGAGTCACTCAGGTGTCACAGCTCTCAGCTAAACTCTGCAATTTGCAGTTGTATGACTGACTGTATTTTGGCTTAATTTACATGCCTCTATGTGAGATCCTGTTTGCCAGGTCCACGCTGCCAGCAGCAATAAACTGTTAACACAACTTTGATAATATTCAGCTACAGACTTGTGATTTTGGCTCCAAATAAACACAGGTTCAGAAAAATGTGTAATTTGTCGTAGGTCAATTTTATACGTACAGTGACAAATCATAACAAAACATATTGACATGGAGCCATGTTCTGTTATCTTTGCACATGTAGTTTCCACTGATCCGCTCTTTCAGCAGAAACTCATGTTGTTCAGTAAACATGCCCGATTGCAAACTTTTCTTTCTTACCTCCAGCTGGTAAGCACAGTATTTGCCCCCCCCTCCTCCCCACACACAAACACACAGCTCTTGATTAACACCGGTAAGAGAGAAGAACTAAAGAAATTAAATATAAGATATGAAACCAAGCGTTTTGGTGAAAGAAGTCAAACATATGTGTCACAGCTACACTAACAAAAAAAAATTGCAAACACAAATGGCAGAAAGAGGCGAGTGAATGTGTACAACAGTCGCTGTTTCCCCTTATTTTAGATTTTATTTGAATTAGATTAACGAATTAAGTGAAATACAGCTCAGACCAGAAGAGTCATTACACGATACAACATTACAGGAAATAAAGCACTGCAACATCATGACGCAGCGCCGGCACCTGGAACCTTTAGCTCTGATGAGGAGGAGGATGAAGAGGATGAGGAGGAAGAAGGTGAGATTCAAGTTACCACTACTTTTAAGCCACATGTTTACAACCCAGTACAAACTATTATTCACTATGGTTATTCATACTGTTGAGGGCTATTCTCAAGTCTGTGCAAGCAGGGCGACTCATGAATCAATTACCATATTTATCCTGTTTTTTTTCACATAAGATAGAAACACATCTTAATTCCTTTTGACATTTAATAAAGACAACTGATTGGCCAACTGTGTTTTTGTGTTGTTTACTTCAGCTTTTGCCACATAAACAGCTGCTGGACACAGTGTTTGAGTGTTTGAAGAACAAAACCACCTTGTAGCTGCTGTGGTTTCTCAGCTTACTCCCAGATGAACTTCAGAGACAGATCACCTAGTTTCTCCTGAAGCAGCCGGTCAACTCGTTCACTCTGAGCAGCAGTGAAGATGTTCTTCCAGTCACCAATCTGACCTGCAGAGAAAGAGAAGCCAGGCTCCATATCTGTTCACATGTTTACACACAGGAGCTGCAGCCATGTTCTGTTACCTTTGCGCATGAAGTGTCCACTGATCCTCTCTTTCAGAAACTCATAATTGGCACTTGAGTCTTTTTTCATTGTGTTAAATGTACATTTTTCTACAACTCGATCGATGGCAGCATCGCTGAGGTTTTTCCCCAAGAAAGTGCTGATCTGAGTTACTGCCCCCTTCAGGTCCTAACACAGAGCAACACAAAGCCAAG
Organism: Trinectes maculatus; assembly: GCA_016785345.1. NCBI lineage: Eukaryota > Metazoa > Chordata > Actinopteri > Pleuronectiformes > Achiridae > Trinectes > Trinectes maculatus. The sequence goes on from JAFBJQ010003427.1 coordinate 84,103, forward strand.
TGAGAAAACTAAAGGGAACGTTGAAGATCATTTTCTTTCAACAGCCCCAGATGAAAACAATCATCACTCACCATAATCATGTCCTCGTAGGTCAGAAAGAGCATGTTGTACTGCTCCCTCTGTGAATGCCACTGCCTGATGTGGTCGAACCAGGATGAACCTCCAACTGTATCATGTTGGAGGACAATACATTACAACAAATGGAGGACATGTCTCTCTGCCATACAAATATTAGCCAAATACATTTTTGAAGAGATTTTTTGGGGGGAGAACTGGTTGAAGGTGAAAAGTTTTTAAAAATGTAACAAAGTGTTTTTTTGGATAAGACATACAAATAAATACCAATGTGAACACCAGTCTGTTTATTGAACATCATCTCACCATTGCCCTCCAGATACTGGTCAAGGAAGCTGTCAAAGCTCTTGGGCGTCTCCAGGTCGGCGAAGGCTTTGCTGAAGTGATAATAGGAGACGATGTTGTCCTTTGGATTCCTCATCACATAGATCATCTGACACAGAAACAACCAACAGTCAGGGGTTCATCCAATACACACCTGCTACTATCTGCTCCAAACCCCATTCAAATATCCCACTATTCAAAGCTGGACATCTATTCCTGCCAGGAATGAAACGTGATTGTTTTCATTTAACTGCAGATTTGTGACAAAAAGTCACAATAGAGCAGAGTTGAACTGAACATTAATAGTGAACAGTAAACTCAACCAAGAATTAGAAAAAAAAGTAAGTTCATTTTTAGGGGAGGGGAATAAAGGTTGCTCTGGTCGCTTTGTGCTGCTTTTAATTATATTCATGAATATAACAAGAAAAACAAATACTTCATAAACTAGAAAAAGTGCATTTCCTGAAGGAAATGCGTGTGAATGCTGAAAGCTGTGCTGAAAATGCAGCGAAACTCTGCTGAACAAATAGTAAACATGAGCTAAAGACACTTCGAGTGCACACTCTATCACAGATGTCCTTAATGCTTGCGCGAGCTAGCGGAAGCTTGCTAAGTTCATAAAATCAGCAAAATTATATATTGTAGTGCAAACTGTCTCAGAGATGTACATAATGCTAACGTGAGCCAGCAGGAGGGAGCACAAGCTAGCTAAGTTATTATAATCAGCAGAATTATAAATTATAGTGTGAAATGTGTCACAGGCATTACTAATGCTAGCGCAAGCTAGCGTGGGCTTGCTAAGCTACTATCATCAACAGAATGTTGAATTACAGTGCAAACTGAATCAGAAATGTCTCTAATGCTAGCGCAAGCTAGCTAAGTTGTTATAATCAACAAAATTATGAATTAAAATGCAAATTGTTCCCGCAGGCCCACCACCCGCAGGAAGAGCCATATGGGTCCGGTGCGATGTAGATCGGGCAGCAGACCAAGGCGGGGCCCTTGGCGGTCTGATCCCCGGCTACCGAAACTAGTTGTAGGGACATGGAACGTAACCTCGCTGGTTGGGAAGGAGCCCGAGCTGGTGCGGGAGGCAGAGCGTTTCCGGCTAGATATAGTTGGCCTCAC
>JAFBJQ010003451.1:0-116195 GCA_016785345.1 Trinectes maculatus
AACGTCATAGTAAACCAGGCCGTCAAAATTTTCGCAAAAGTTTAATTTTTCACAAAAAAATTGACAAAAACGTCATAGTTTAGTATGTCGTCTAAAAAAAATTTTCTAAAAACATCAAAACTTTGACTAAAACGTCAGAGTATAGTATGTTCTCGATGATTTCACAAACGAGTCATTCTCACAAAAAATTTCAACATTTGTCAAAAACGTCATAGTATAGTATGTCATCAAAAATTTTGTAAAAAAAATCATTTTTAACAAGAATGCCAAAAATGTGTCAAAACGTCATAGTAAACCAGGCCGTCAAAATTTTCGCAAAAGTTTAATTTTTCACAAAAAAATTGACAAAAACGTGAAAATTTGAGAAAAACGTCATACTATAGTATGTCGTTGAAAATTTCACAAAAAAATCCTTTTTCACAAAAACATCAAAAATTTGACAAAAACGTCATAATATAGTATGTTCTCGATTATTTCACAAACAAGTCATTTCTCACAATAAAATTTCAAAATTTGACAAAAACGTCATAGTATAGTATGTCGTCAAAAATTAATTTTTCTTAAAAACATCACATATATACACATATATATACACATGTGTGTGTATATATATGAGTGGCAGTTTGATGAGTACTGATATAATAATAATAATATAATAATACAATACTAATGGTACAGTATATTTGTATGCAGAGTTATTTATTTTGTGGCAAGTGTTCAAAAATGCCTCAGCGAGAAAAAAATCACATCCTAATGCATGCAAGGAGGTTCTGAGAGAGGAACCATGTTGCAGATTTATAATTCATAATTCTTCAGAGTTAATGCAGTATTCACATGATAATTAGTATTAATTTTTGATTGGGGCCTCAGGGCAGTTCTTCATTGTTGGGCTGAAGAACCAGTCCCATTACTACCTTATTAGTGTAACTGTCAGTCGCCTGCTTTATTTTACAAATGCACATTTTGTATTTTATTATCTGCTGCTCTCATCAGCACAAAGCAGCAGTCTTGTTGCTAATCAGTAGGTTTAACAAGAGGCTGTGTCACTTAAATGAGGAAAGAAGCATCTCTGAACCAGTCAAAACAATATGATCACTTAGTGTGTCTAATGCCTCTGCAGACAGGGAAACAGCTGGTCTGCGAAGAATCTTTGCTTTAAAACTAGACAAATAAAATAAAAAATTCCATATTACAATATTTTGTGCTTTCAAATCAAAAATAATTTAAAGGGGTGGACAAAATAATCTACCAAGTTATTCATCTTGTCTTGAGTATTTTATGGGCAAAGCATTATTTACATTATTTATTTAAAACTGCATACATCTTTATTTACCAGCAGAACTGAAACCAATTCGTTGATTGCTGGATTAGTCATCTTAGTCAGTGGGCATTTATTTTGTTTGTTTGTTTGTTTTCTCAAGCAATGATTCTTCTAGGATGTTGCTGCTTTTTTATTTTATGCATTTGTTAAAAAAAAACCACATACCTTATACAATAAATACAATATAATTGCTTTTTGGTAAGTGACATTGTGATGGGGATATTTCAAACTTTTGAACATTATTCAGATCAAACAATAAACATGAGGAAATAATCTGCATTTAATTGAAAATCTGTTGCAGCTATACCCTGAAAACAAAATACTGAATCTTTACTTACCTGTACAACTCATGGTGTGTAATTTAACACAGTGTTTGACCAACAGATTAACTCAGATATGTCACAATCTGGCTGTTTTGTAAATTACTCGTGTTCTCACACCTGAGGGAAGCTTGTCTGTGTGAAGGAAGAGGTTTCAGCATCACTTTGGGGTATTTTATCAACAGGACAGCAGGTGCACGACTCCCTGATCCACTCCCTCCACCAGCTGCGTGTGTGTGTGTGTGTGTGTGAGAGAGAGAGTGAGCGAGCAAGTTTGCTTGGCAAATTGACTGATACCTCAGTATCCTACTTTCCACAGGAAACTTTGAAAAGCTGTTTCTACTGTATTCAGCTGGATTCTTGGGAGAAAATGGCACGTTTTCCTTTTTTTCTGTCTCTCAAGTGAAAAACCTCCTCCAGATTGACAGCGCCTTTCATACTGTATTATCCAGCCTAGCTTTTAACTCCAGGAGAACTGTGTTCACAAATTGATGCTCTGCTCCTTTGGGGTTGTAGCTGAAACATTAAATTGTACTGAAATATTCATATGTGAGTGCATTTAGCTGAGAGCAATTGATGTGCGACTCCCCAGAGGCCAGATGGAAACGCTGCAAGGCCCCAGCACACACTGGCAGACGCCCCAAGCTCATGACCGGACAGTGATTGTGATTTAGCCAAGGCTGCTAAGTCATTTTGAAGGTTACTGGTTTCAGGACCGCTGCTGTCAGTGTCTCTTGCCACTGGGACAGAGACCCTGATGATCTGGTGTGGTCCAAACCACAAGTACGGAGCCCACCACCCTGTTCTCAGTTTGGAGAAAATGATTGACTTGTCTTTCAGTCAGTGTTTAAAGTTGCCAGAAACAATTTGGGATGCTTGTCAACTACAATTACATTTTTATTAGTCTTTGATGGACACACTAAATCACCCAGATACTTTGCGATTTATTGACCAAATAAATTATTATAAGAAGGTTGATTCTTATAATAATATTTTCTTAATGTATTCAAATAAAGAATATGCTTAACTTGACTTAATTTAAACGTTAGTGAAACCTTCATATTCTCTGACAAGGTGCACTAATATCTCAAAACTATTTAGGAAACTTAGTGTAAAATGTTTCGTCCGGATGTTTATGGGTTTGATCCAGAGACTGACTCAATAAAGCCATGGTTTTGGTAGGATTTAAAAAAAACTGTTGAGGCAGAGGAAGGCATTTCCCTGAAGAGATGTGTTTTTTATTCAAAAAGGCTGGCTAATTAGGCCGTTATGTAGCAAGTCATGCATAATTACAACCCTATGCGTAAGATTTCTGAATTAATTTTCCTGTTCTGTAGATTATTTAATTCAGTTGTTTGGAGCTCAGAGTGATGTAGTGGCCCGTCTCCCAGGGGACCAAGTCATTCATGGCCTCATGTTTATCACATGACCAACTATAGCTTACCTCTTCCTCTGATTTCTTCTAACATAACATTCAGAGAAATTATCAGTATCTTGTTTTTATTTTTAATTTTCTTAATAAAACAAATAGTTTCACATTCAAATTCAAGATTATGTTTGTGTTTTTATTGTAGCTGGCTAATAGCATAGCTGGCTAGTACTTTTAGCATATTAAAAATGTGATTTACCTTTACTAAATACTTGTTTAATAATTGATATTAAATATAAAATTGATTGAGCCTGGTCATTGTGTGGGTCATGTTTGCTGACCCACTTTTACCCAAAAGGAATGACACGCATCTGAGAGCAGGGTACCAGTAGAAAACTGTTGTATGTAAATTAAAAAAAAAAACTTCTGTAGCCATGACAACAGTCTCCTGAGTGGTTCCCTCCACCAAGCATATGCTTGATCCTGCACTTAAGAAGTATGTTTCAAAAAGAGAACCTGAGAAGCTTTTTAAAGAATGATGTATAATTTATTTGTATTTTTCTCCTGCTTCAGAGCCTCTTGAAGAGGCTCCTGTGTGAGATGTGTTCTGAATCTGTCACACTGCAGAAGCAACGCAGTTCTACTCCCAACATCTATTTCTTCTCAATGAGATTGACCCTTTTTTAACATTATGCTTAGCTGTTCAGCGCTCACAAGACCTGGCTCTTGCACAGAAAAAAATGAAAACACTGATTTCTTTTAATACATTATTTTTACCCTTATTTACTTTTCACATAGCTGCAGTCATGCGATCTACTACTTCAAATTAGCTGTAGAGTGTGGCCATATGTTCTCTGTCAACAGCTTTATGAAGAATAAATTGCTGTTAAACCTCTGTAAAAGGATTTCAAGCACATTTATGTCACCATATAGAAAAGGAAGTCAACCATGTTGTCAAAAGGAAATGGTCTGCAACACCGACCTTCCGTGCAGAGACTGGCAGCTCTTTCAGTTCCACAGTGCATAAAATGCCAGTTCTTGCACTATGTAACAAAAGGCAAAACAATTAAAAAATACTTTTCTGGTGGCCCACAGCCCATGTCTGTGTATATGTTGTATACTGTACTGTGACAATGACAAATAAAGCTTTTTTCTACTTGCTGTACCCATGAGTTGGTGGATCCTTTTATCTCAGAGGTCATCACTTTTCCTTGGTTAATGAGAACGAAAACAGTGATCATGTAATGTTAATGCAGTTTAATTGACTCCCTCTGTGCCGTTATTAAAACATTTCAATTATTAAGTATCTAATGGTCACTGTTAATTCTCTTAGCTTCCTGTGAATGTGACAGGAACTACACCCTCGGCTTCATCGGAGAGGTCCCACAAGCAATTTACTTCTTACCACGTCTCCTAAAGGTCTACTCTGTGTCAACCCTTAACTCAGACCGTGATACGTATTGGCAAATTGGGCTCATATGAATCATTTAGGCACACCTCCTTTATCTTAAAGCCATTTCTCATCACGTGTTTCCTCCACACTTTTTAACAAAATGTACTTCCACTCAGTTGCTCTGCACAAACAAACAATATATCTTCATCACTGAGCACAGGACAGAGCTGGACGTTTGAGCAGTATGAGTTATTCCTTCTCTTTCATGACTGGTTCAGCTGGAGAGGATTCAGCTTGACAGCCTGGAACTTCCACTTGACATATTAATACCAAGGCAGCTGTGACAGATGGAGCCCGAGACAGGGTTTGGTACTTATACTCAACAGGATTCCTTTGTGCATGACGAGAGCCAAGCAGATCGTTGTTTATTTACTTGCTCCATGGCATGAGACAGCATTGTTGTTTTTGTAAATTAGATTTAAAGTGAATGGTCTGGTTGCAGATCCAGGTCATCATTTCACATGTTGGCTCATTTGAAATGAGCCAACAAGCGATGACCCACAACACATTTGGCTACGACAACAAAAAATGCCTGTGTTTAAGTTTCCAGAAAAGAACATCCCAAGAAGTTTGTTGTCAAGGTTGTATACATATTTAAACGTTGCTTATCTTGGACATGCTGACTCATTTTGAGCGAGGCTCCGTGTCAGATTTTCAAACTCCTCTCTGTCACCACCCATTAGGTCTCAGATGGACACATCCCTGGCTCCCCCAGTGAAAAATGAGCTAAAGGTTGTCTTGTGCCATAACAGTGTAAATACAACGCGTGCCAAAAAAAGAAATAAAATCAGCACTGGCAGAAACCCAGACACTGACAGATAACTGTTATTTCCAAGACTGGGTCTATACACTTTAACGCAGCCTTACAGTCATCTATTGTCATTAAATTTCAGTTTCAACGTTTAAAACACAGGATGAACACTTGTGTTTCACAGCCACATGAATTGTAGCTGTAAAAGTTATTAACACTTAAAATATTCTCTGAGTAAACAATCGACAAGCAACAAAATGGTACAACAGTTTATCCTCTAAATTAATGATATGAGATAATTAGAGGAGCTGATTATTCTCACGACACACTTAAAATGACGTGACCAATTAGCACTTGCTATGACAGGTCTTTTAATGTTAATAACCTTAAATAATTTAGTTTTGACAAAATCATATGCAAATGAGGAGATGCTACTCAAACATTGCTGTAGTCAATGATGATGAATGATGTCGAACCCGAGAACCAGTGAACTTCATTGGACCAGATGGAGTTGTTGCCTTTCGATTCTTTAAATCACATAAAATGTCCTATTAACAAAAGTCAGAAAATCACCAGCAGTTAAGGAAATACTAACTTTTATTTTTGCTAATTTCATTCAAATGACAACACCTGTTTTGGCAATGACTTCCTCCATATCAAGTTTGCAAAAGTGTAAACATTAAAGTGCAAAGATTTTGCTTGCCATGTAGGGCACATATCTTTTAAAGGTTCATGCTACAAGCACTCCAGTCTAGTATTATTTGAAGAATCCAGTCATTTAAACTTTTTGTTTCAGTCACACAAATACACCCTACTGAAAGAAAAAATATTTACCAAAGTTTGATGACCACTGGTTCCAACAAGTAGGTGACAGAAAGCCAAAGGTAATAAAGGTAATTAGCTGTATTAATAATACTGTAGTTAAGCCAGTCTTACGTACCCTGTGGCTGTTTGAACAAAGACTCCATGATTAACATTTAAAGTCGATATAAAGAAACAAACAAAAATGCTATTTAAAGAACAAAACACTCTCTTTTTAACAGCAGAAAACGATATCTTGGTTTGTTCAGCATTTACGCTTTAGTTCAGTTACAGGCTTGAACGGCCCCTTGCTGGTTTTAATTCAGGTTAAGCTCAGTGCATGTAGGACCTATTCAAAGTGAGAATTCCTGATGAAAATGTGTCTAAGAACACATTGGATCCCCGTGACTGGGATGTTACTGTCTTTTTGTGCTATTTCAGGGCATTTCTGATTTATAAATCCATCACAGAGGAACAGGGGACGTTGGACAGCATGGCAAAGGGCCTACGAGTTCTTATTCTCATTTCTGCTATAGTGCTCTGAACACATCAGTTTAGGGAACAACTGAGTCAGCTAGAAGCAAAGCTGGACCTTACTCTGCATTGGCAACGACTGGATTTACACAGCAACAGAAACATTTCAAATCTGGTGTGGTCCCTCATGTTGCCACAACGTGGTTCCGATGTTTGCCAAACGCAGTGGCAGATAGAAGAGAGAAACCTTCCTGTTTCTGTGTAAATATAGTTTATGTATCTGGCATGTTTCCCAGAGGTGTGTCAGCTGGTCCTAGGAGCAGATACTTCTCCTCCAGGGACGACTCCGTGTTGCTGCCCTGCAAATGGATCAGAGGCTTGGTCTGCAGCAGCACGCAACCCCTTCCCCGGCCCCGCCTTTCCTCCTGGTTCCTGCGGTTGAAGATGTTTATTCTGTTGTCCAGCTCGGGGCTGGCCTTTTCTGAGCCTGTAGGGCTGGGAAGCTTTAGGTTGACAGGGTCCACTGCCAGGCCTTTCTGAGCAAGGCAGGAGTCCTCGGAGAGGGAGGAGAGTAGTTCCTGCACCACCTTGCTGGGATCCCTGTGGTCTTGGCCTGAGAAGGAAGGAGGGCAGCGGTGATGAGAGCAGTAGCTCAGACTGAGGTCCTGAGCTGTGCTGCTGCTGCAGTCTGTCATAGATGACGCCGGGGTGTGGCTACTCAGGCTGTGGGGCCGAGCCGTCAGGCTGCCACTGGACTGTAACATGCTGCTGGAGGCGTCACTCACAGCGCTGCCCACCCGCTCCATGGCGAGCATAGGGTTTGACTGAATAGGATTTGTGTTGGTGGGGAGGTGAACGTCGATGGCTGCCATGGTGATGATCCGAGTGCCTAAGCCAGGAGCTTCTTCCAAGACATAAAATAGATAAAAAGTCAGACAAACAAATAACAGTCAAACAACAAGATTTTTGATATTTGTAATTAGATATTTAAGACTAAATGCAACAGTAAATGTAGAGAAATGCTGACACAAATAGTTTTTGTTCACCTTACCACTGCTTGCTTCACTGTAGTACTGGCTGATGTAGTTGTTCATGTCATCATGCCCTACAGGAACCCGGTAGACAAAAATACAAATATTAATGTATAGTTATAAGCATTAAATTTCTACTACTGTAACATAACATAACATAACATAACATAACATAACATAACATAACATAACATAACATAACATAACATAACATAACAATGGATCTCACACCTTTTTCTCTGTTTGTACTTTGATCCATTTCATTGCTAACAGTGCAAACGAGCCCAAATGGAAGAGATCTGTTTTGTTTACAACATAATATTGATGGCTTCGCTTTGCATTAGCTGCACCCTAGTGCACCAGAAATAAACCTGGACGGAGGCACGGTGGGGTGGGTTACAGGGATGAGGGAAACGGGGGAGCTCTTTGTTCGGGCTCTGATCCCTCCGGTCTCAGGCCTCAGCGTGCGTGGTGACTGGCTGTGATCCGCCATGCTCTTCTGTTCGCTTGATTGGCCTTGAGCTCACTGTCCGCTGGTTGAGTGCGAACCCAGAGTACCCTGAGTGCTAGCCCCCGTCCCCCGGGACATGCTGCAGACTCTGATGGGTAATTTCATTTATTTTTCAGTCTAAAATATTAATCCCTGAGCCACCCCTGGAGAGGAAGCATTGCACTCTCTAAAACAAGACTGGGACAATCGCTCCTCAATTAATAACACATGAGTCTTGAGGAAAAATTAGAATGGGCTGCCCAGCATACAGAGAAGGCTGGGCTCTTGTGTCTGTGACAGTCAGGTTACGAGTCTGTCATCTGTCTGTGGTAGAAGGGGGGTGACAAACTGGGGTCCTTTCAGTTCAAATGTAAAATATCATTTGGATGGCGGAGGTACTCATTCTACACCACAGATAGAGCAGTATAAGCATGGACGAAGACTGACCCCCACTGCCGCAAAGACTAAATCTAAGTATTAACAAGAACAATTTAGTTAGTGTTTTAGTCAACAAAAAAATGATTTTTTAAATTGGATTATTTTATAACGACTTGCTTGACGTCGGCATGTTGCATAGTCATTGTTTGCATTAACTGTACATAGTTTAGTCCTTTGAGATGTTTAATAATCTAATGTGAGTTATTACAGGTGTTACAGATGTTAGAGTGTCGAGGCCACCGCCTGGATGAGAGTTTGTCATAGTGAGACTGCTCTCTGCAGGTGAGAGGCAGAAGCCCACTGAGACGTGGAGTATGTTTGGCAATGCAAATACACTTGACTTGATCTGAGTTGACCTGACTTGCCTAAAGCCCCCTGGCCTCAGTGCTCATCCCAGTGACCATGTTTCTGTAAAAAGCCCCACTTGTTTCTGCGAGCCAGATTTCCCACTTTGCCCCTGGGGTAATTTTGTGGTGACGGTGGAGCCTTGTGGTGCCCTACTGCGGTTTGCAGGTGAAGGGAAACAGATGTTGACAGGAGCCCCATCCTTCCTAACAAGGCCCAATTCACAGAGCACTCTGTACCTCAAATAGCCCAGGTGGTCTGGCTTGGTTTGGCCGGTCTCGCACAGTAGGGGCGGTAAGAGAGATAGTTGGGGATTGACAGAAGCCTGTGCAGGCTGACGTGGTGTCAGAGAACATGCTTGTTTTCTCCTGGATTCACCGGCTCCTAAAAGCTTTTCTTGCCCTTCATATTGATCCCAGATCGCCTGCGGTCAGATGGGTGTTGTGTGCGAGCATGGAGGGGCTAAGAGCGGGGCCTCAGAAATGCTCCAGGGCTTCTGCCTCAGCTTAACTGTACACTGCTGTGGCGTTCAGTTCACACACAGTTACACCATTTGTGACTTTTTGTTTCAACATAATTGTGTACATATTTTATGCTGCACCTGTCTGCATGGTTTTCATGGACTTTTTTAGGCAAACATGTGGCATGTTATGTATTTTCTGTATTGGAATGCCATTAGTGTTTTGTCTTAGATGGACCTATTTTTTTTAGTTTACTGAATCATCCCTTGTGAACACTTCATGTGATATAATAATTTTCTTCTCTTGTATCCAACTCAGTATACACACATATTGCTTTAGAAATCATACTATACCTGTGGTGGTGTTAAGCTCTCTGGGGTTTCTCTGTCCACTCTCATCATCAGACTCCCCGGGCGTCAGTCCCTCTACAACCTGAAAACTCCTGCCCTGTTTACCCCACACGTGATGGATTTGCATGGCTGCTTCACGTTCTGCTGCAAGGTCCAGGTCCTGCTGAGCCAGATGGGCCCGGAGCTGCCTGATCTCAAACTGGAGATTGTTGAGTTGTATGTGCGCGTGCATTGTAAAAGAGATTTTAAAAAGCAGATGGTTAGTGGGGAGATGAGAAGAGAGATGGATGCAAGAGGGGAAAAAAATATATTTATATATAAATGTGTACAATACTTTCAGGCTCTGTATTAACATGCTATGCTTATGCTTATATATAAAATGTCTTGACTTTACAGGTCATGATATAAAACATCAAAACATTTACGTGTCTGATCTTAATAGCCATAGTTAATAATGTATTCATTATTTATTTCTGGTCTCGGGCCCTCGCTTAATTTTATTTTTCTTAATATTTTATTTTAATTGTTATTTTCCCTGTGATATCATCAGTGTGTTTTCTAAGGAGACACCATAACCCAACCCATTTGTGAGGTATTGCTGCCCTCCTCTGGTGCACTTGAGCTATACATTGGTGGTAGTCATAATGTGCTATGCTCCAAATATAAATCTACAGCTCTTGAGGCAAAAAAAACAGAACTCTTTTTTTAGGGTTGTTGATGTTTTATGTTTTTTTTCTCACAAGCTAATTTGTTGGATGCATCTGGGCTGTGAGGATAAATCTAAGGTGTGTTGGTACTCACAGCCTGTTCTTGGCAAATCTGAGTGAGACGCTCCAGCTGCTCCTCTCTCACAGCCTTGGTTTTCTCACACTGCTGGATCTCAAGCTCCATCTCAACTTTGACTTGAAGCACATACGCTAAAGCAGGCGAGAGAGAGAGAGAGAGAACAATAAAAAATGGACCACAGAGAAGTTGCTTAAGATGCCTGTGGGAAAATGCACTGAGGTCAAAACACTCTCACAGAACTGTCTGATATCTATAAACCAAGAAGAAAATGTTCATTTTGGAATCAGAAGAAAAATGTATGAAATGGATCATCAATAATATAACTACACAACAATTAATTTCCCTTTGTAAACATCTTTCTAGTTACCATAAAGGCCTCCTGTGTGTAATCGGCATTCCTGTCTGGCCTTTAGGTTGGTAAATAAGGGATGCTCAAAGCGACTTTGTTCTTATGGGCATTTTATCTTTAGTCTTGCTTCATCGCGTCTGGATGACAGTGACATAGCCTATATATCGAGTCTGTCTGATACCATTTGCATCAGTGTTGCCAGAAGACCTGGAATCACTGTTTCACTTGTTCCTGTGATCTCATCAGTTTCATCAACTGTCATCACAACTCACCCACCGTTTGTTCCACATAAAACTGCAGCTAAATGATTGTTTTGTTTGTTTGAATGCGTTACCGTTTTATAATAAGTAACTAACTACAGTTACCTGACCCCTTCCAACGTCACTACATTTTTAATTTACACTGTTTGTTTGTCTAAACAAAGGATATTGAGTGCAAATTTGGAAAAGTCACTTGAAAGTAAATTCGTATATACTGTACATTGATTTTGTTAGATAGCTAATAGTTAATAGTTCCTGCTAATAGTTTGGTCCTCACAAATTATGATGCACTTCACTCAGTCCTCTGTATTTCCACTTCCACTGCTCTGTTACATGCATCCCCCTTTTTACAAGGCAAGTCAATCCTGCGAGAGACTCAATCTCTCTCCCACAATAAGCGAGCAGGTCCCTCAGCCGTACATTTATTGGTGTGAGTGAGATTTTTTTTTTTCCTCCTTTGAGGTGTGTTGCCGTCTGCCTAACAACAAAACTCAATCACTCACAGTGATCAAAGCCAACAGGTCAAGGTGTATGAGAGGAAAATAACAAGTTCTCTCCCTGGAAACCAATACTCCAACTGCATTTTAAGAAGCTCATTCGTCCTGAAACATTGAAGACTGCGTTGTATTTATTGCTGAAAGTATTCACATTTTCTATAGTTTGTCTTATAGGGTTCAATATATTTTAATATGAAAAACTATGTATGTTTTTTCTATCATACACCTATGATCAAAATTAATTGTTAGGACTAAAGCCATCCTCTTGAAATCAACTGATCTGCAGCAACAAAAACAGTCAATAAGTCTGTCAGTCCTCCAGACTGCAAAAAAGTTATTTCCCAAAATGTCAAACTTATGCTGTAACGAGAAATATTAGGAAAAACAGAGTTTACTCTTTCACTGTTTCACTGGGCAAGAACAATTTGCACTCTGAGATTTGCGTATGTCGCTGATCCTGTATGCAGTCAGAGGCCTGTAACAAGGGTGACCTCTGAACAGATATCGAACCAGCCTGTATTAGCATAGGGCAAAGCAACCACTATATTCATTATAGCCTCCCTGAATCTACTTAACCAGCCCCTTACAATCAATACAAGTTAGAGTAGCGGAGTGGCAGCAATTTACTCTGATGGATGATCAATAGCCATATTGCCCTGAATAGTAAATAATTTGTATAATCATGGAGAGAATGGGGTCATTCGGCTCTTTCAGGGCCAGACGACTCTATATATAAATATATATGTAAATAAAGATTGGTTATTTCCATATTAATCAGTCCCACACACAGGGCAACTTATACACAGTTTTAATGAATAGGTTTTTGCCTGTCTCACCATCAATGATCCTCTTCACCCTCCAGATGCGTAGTGTGATGATGAGGCTGATGGCATCCCAAGGGCTGCTGGGCCCATTGGCCACTGTGGAGGCCACCATGGGGGCCAGCGACAGCACAATGACAGCTCCATCAAACACCTGAGAGGGGAGGTAATACAGAAAGTACACAAAGTTCATACACATGCAAATATTATTAGGTACCTTAAACTCCTGCCAGTATCATGTACAACTCTCCAGCCCTGACCGTAATTCAGTGGTGGTGTACAGTAAATATGACTCTGCCACAAATTGGTAAAACATGGGCAAACAGCTAACCTGGCTTTATCCAAAGGTGACTTTGCACTAAGATACAAGATTACATATATATACATATATATAATAAAGATTCAAGCATTGACATCAAAAACAACATCTGCCAATAGACACAGGAAAAATACAAACCTCAACTTTGTTTTCTATGTAGTCCCAGATCCCGAGCACCACGATTCTGAAGACGGTCTGAGAAAGATGCATTCAAAATATTATGTAATGTTATGTAATATTACACAAAGCTGCATCTGAAACTAGACTCACGAAAAGCAGCCAAAGTAATCAACCTAACTGCATTTCATCAAAACATGTTCCAGAAAAAACAATAATGGTATGTTACTATACAATGAGGCTTGTTTGGCTTTGATCCATCACAGATACATCAAAAGACTAAAGTATTGATAGCTTGTTAGCTTTGCGTAGCAATCCTCCATCACCTGTAACAAGCCTGTTCCTTGATACTGATTGTTTACCTATAAATGTGCGACACTTGTCATCTGGTCCCCTGTCAAATTCAACATTCAGCTGTGTAAATGCTGCTGGTGGTGGGCCGCTTTGTTCAGGAGGGCCATCGATTTACATTCCAATTAGCACTGGTTGTCATGTACAAGTGGTTCTGCTAATCCATCATCCGGAGCACACACATTGGACAACAGTGCATTGTCAAATGAGAAAAGCCGGGGCTCCGCCCACATGTTCAACTCCTGATTGGTGCACAAGGACCGCCTTGGTAATAAGCTACATCTATGTAACACTATTCCCAGATGATTATTCTTCTGTGATGTCAGTGGGCGAGGTGTTTGGATGGATTGTGTTTCTGTAACCCCATCCCCACTGCTCATTAAGCTCAGCTGTAATTATTGCTCCTGCTGTCTCACTGGTAATTAATGTTTGGTTTAGGGTATTGGGGCTGAGGCTGTCAGGGTAATTGCTTTGCACTGCAGTGGCCTGTGGGCCAAATTCTCCCTTGTCCATTTTTATTTTGCACAATTCCAGACTGATGATAAGAAATTATTTTATCAAACAATGACTCAAATTTCATGAGGACAAATTATAATTATGGTTCAAATTTTGAGTCATTCAGCCTTGAGGTCGCATACCAGGGGCTAAAGTTAAATCCTGACATGAGGATAAATTGACGGAAAATGGAGTGGAAATGAAATAGCAGCCACGTTTTCTAGTTCCCTTAGGAATCTACCTGGTTTCCAGAGCTGGAGACAGGACATAATAGACAGTTAAAGAAAGTGTATGCATTACAAAGACGTGTTATCCGTCAATTCTAGAACAGAATGACAAGAAAAAGGTCTGTCAATGTTGGTACTAGAAATAAGGTTCTGTTGACCCAAATACATACTTCTCACCTCAGAGAAGAAGAGTGACAGGATGACCAGACTGATCCAATGGATAATGCTGGCAAACTGAAAAGCATTGGAAACTGTTGAGAGAAGAAAATGAAAAAAAAAAAAGTTAAGCCCGAAATGACCATAGACATGAATTTAGATTTTCAAATCTACATAAAAAACAACAGAATAATGTGGAAATTGTTATATATAGAGGAAATGTTTCCTCTTTATTCTGTTTTTCAGAGTTTGCAGAAAGAAAGAAGTTTTCCGTGTGATGTGAAAGTGTTTCCCTGCTGCTTCTCCCCTGGTCTCTTCCTTCTCTGTCTATCTGTGTTCTTAGGCCTTTCCATATTTTAGAGTCCACTCATCAATCTACAGTGGACACCTGGATTTATCCAGGTCCCAAGTCATCAATCCAACGTGCAGTCTCTTGCTTGCTCCCTCCCACTTCACTGCCTACTCCTCTATTTGTCTTTGCATGACTGGCAACGCACAAAGCACTGGATTACAACAGAGTCCCCACACTGAGACTCAGGTATCATCAGAGCTGGACACTGGCCAGTAATCGATGTGCCTGCCGGCGTAGACAAGAGACTTGGTTTATTATCACCTCTCGCCATCAGTCGCCTTCACAACCATTTACTATCCAGCTCCACCAGCCTCTTTGTGACTGGTGCAACTAAACACAGCGGTAACGGAGAGAGGGGATGATTGTGGCAGCAAAAAGAAGGTCGTTAGTGGAAGACACACTCAGACTGTTTTATACAATACAACAACATAAAAATACTCCACTACATGTAAAACCAATACTAACAAGGACACTACAGCTGTGTTCTACAGCCATTATGCAGCGTATTCCTGGAAAAGGAGAAACAACCTGAGAAAAATAAAAGTTAGAATAGGTCAAGTAAACAAGCAGCAATGCAAACTATTTACATTGTAGGAGTTTGGTGTCTATGAGCAGCTCCAGCGACAGGAAAAGCACCACCAGGATGACACAAGCCACCAGGATGCAGTTGAAGCCGGCGCTGAGCAGACAGACCTGCCACAGGGCCACTCGACGACCACAGCATGGCTTCAGCCAGTTGGACCTGATGACAGCAAACACAATATGTCTGTTAACACCTGTTGACATACACGCCACGAAGGTCAGATGGCCTAAAACTCAATAATTCAATTATTAGAAAAATTTATTTAATTCATGCATATTATGTGTTTTAACAGCTTCATGATATGTATGATTCCAAAAAATAGGAGCGGGGGGGCCTAATTTGATGTTTTGTCATGGGGCCCAACATTCCTTGCGGTGCCCCTGCATACACATGGTGACTGTTGAGTGAAAGGCCGAGCAGTGCTTGACCCCTGGTCTTTGAACTCCCTGACATGGCCAACAGAGGGTGGTAGTTGACACTTATGGAAGGTGATGTCGGTAAAAATCCAAGCAGAGTCTGGTGTGGTCAGAGATAGCATTGACAGAGATGGGGACAGTGAGGCTCTGTGAACTAGGGGCTTGACCATCAGCTGTGGCTGTGACTGGAATAATGATGGACTCCTTTGTATGTGGCCATGAAGGGAGTCACTGTAGAGGATGCCGCTTTCACGTTCAGCAAAACCAGTGGCCAGAGACATTAAGTGACTGTGTGCACAACATCGAATTAGATTCACATCTACACAGAGACGTTATTCAAATATTTTTAAGATGAAAAACAAACTGGGTTTTGGGCCATTTAAGTGATCGGCAAGGTGGCACAATGCTATTTTGAAATAAAGGTCTTGTCTAACAGAGCAGCCGCTACAAGGGCTGACAGTAGGAGCTGAGAGAAGCACTGTCTCTCACCAGCTCTCCGGCTGGAGTGGAAAGTTGGCTCTGCCCACTACCTTTCCTTTCTCCCCATGTGTTGGCAGCGAGGGGACAGACATTGGCAAAGCAGCTCCCTCCTCCGATCATGTCTCCGCTCCTTGGCGTGGTGCTAACGTGGGCTGCGATGGTGGCAAAATGGCTCAATTTTCACTGTGGCTGCATAGCCGAAGATGCTGCCCTCATCGCGGAAGAGCTTGTGTCTGGTTCGAAAACCTTCTGAACCACATGACTATCTAAAAATGACCCTGCTTTTAAATAAGATGATACAAAACCAGGATCCCTGACTACCTCTGAGAGATGAAGCCACAAAAAAGACCATCATATTACAAAGAGTTCTGTCGACACAAACAGAAGAAGAGCATTGACTGAGAGTTGCATCGATACTACAGAGGCCACACACACTGAATCTGCAGCTCTTCAAATCTGAAGGTTCTGTGAAACAGGAATGACAATAAAATAAACACGGAATTTGAATTGTTTGGATTTCCATAACCTGGTAAAGACAAAAGATCATACGACTGAAGAATGAACTGCCGAAGATTAGAATGGAAACATTTGTAAGATTTCCAGTAACATATTTATGTCATAGCAAGGAAATGGTTTTCAGTGGCTGTTAGGCTGATGAGTCCGGCCTCCCACTGGTTTCTCAGATGGAAGGATTTGTTCAAGACTGGCATGCAGCAGAGCCACAGTCCTGTAAACAACGCAAGGCTAATCTAATAAAGGCCTAATCATGCTGATAGCAATCATCTTCTTGGCTTTGGGAGTGGCACCAGTGTGCTAGCTCCAGATGGTGTAGAATTGGCTCCACCAGAGTCTTGGCGAGACTACGGGTGCCACATACCGTGTCGTACTGTGTTCCCCCCTATATGCCAGGACACCTGGGCATTTAGTCTACAAAAAGTGAACATGTTATCTCCACTAGCTTAAATATCTGAACTCAAATTACACTGGAGGTCTGCTACAAAGTAGAACATGGGCACCGCGATGAAATGTGATTGGACATTTAAATGTAAAATATAGTGCCTTTCTAGTCAAACTCACATGCATTCACAGTAGTAAAGGATCTGATCCTTTGAGCATATTTATTATTTTCTATCACTTATTGTTGTCATGACTGATTTACCTGCAGACCTCTGAGACTGAGGAGACCCATGGCACGAACCAAACTAAATTTCCCTCTATTTCCAGTGGTTATGGTTAAACATACTTCCACCAGCAAAGAATGACCAGAGCAATGAGACTTGGGGCCATGAAAGTGCGGCATCAAAATGGAACTCAGCCATCATTCACTTTGTTATTTACATCTTTTGCGTCTCTGACATATGAAAATATATGCTCTGAAAAAATGCCTATAATAGTCCTTTAAACTCTCATAAACTGCATGGAAACCTATTTAAAATACTATGGAGAATAATCGTCAGACTACATATGAAGCAAGATGTCTCTTGGGACTTTAAAAAGACTGCCATTTGACATTTTACTTTATTTTAATTATGTAGTTAAAAGGGAAAAAACTTTTCATTTCAGCAAAAAAAAAAAATCTAGCACACCTCACTTGTTCATAACGCATCGTAAGGTGCATAAGTTCTGGCAAAGATCATATCTATCACCTGGAGATAATAAAATGAGCTGACAAGGCAATAAACAATGTGTGTTATAACCCGCTGAATATTGATAACTGTCATCATCTTTTTACAGGCCGCCACACAGTCACATGTGAAATGAATAAGGAACGTGCATCCAGAGGTTTGTGGGCACTGAGCTATGGTACGGACGACAAATCCAGAAAAAACCCACTGAATGTGTGCTTCCTTAATTCATGCCATGCCAACACGAGCCCACCCCAGAGGGGATGCAGTCAGACACTGCTGGTGACACATGCAGTATATTAATGAGTCTTATTAAAGCAAGAGAACAGTAGCAAATGTTGTTTCCCTGACCCGGTCTGCCCTGACAGCCTGACAGAACCACCTGGTCCGAGTCACTCGTCGACAAACGCACACAGTGGACAAGGTCACCTCTCAAACTGCTCCTTTTCAAACTTGTCTTGGTAGCATTTTGTTTTCCCACAAAGCTTCACCACATCCCTCCACATTTCTGTTTCTCAATGTCCACCTCTTCTTGTTGTCGCTACTCTCTCTGCTGCCGGTTGTGTATTGAGCAGGTTCATATAGCTGTCAGTGTTTCCCACTGCTGGTGAGATTGAGTGGAGCTGGACGGGGGAAACAGAGGAGGGAGATTAAATCAGGGAAAGTAATCGATACCACCATGTTGAGTGAGCCGCCGCACACCACGTCTGTCAGACGCACAGCACCTGATGGTCTCATTAGATAAAACCCTCCGGAGGAGAGTAGGGGGAGAAACTGCTTAAACATTTATTCATCCTTTGTCCAAAGGAATAAAAACCTCGATTCATTCTGTTTGCCATTTATTCTGCCATGTTGGTGTACAGCATTTTCAGCACTAACAAGACAGTTTCAAGAAAAATAAATGTTTGGCACATTTGCTTGACATAACAGACAATGAGCTTAGCTTGAAAAAAAAAATGCAAATATAGTTTAGCTCGCACATGCTTTGAAATGATAAGATCCAGCCGTTACACACAGAGCGGAGTCATTTTAAAAGCCGAGTCGCAAATTCAGTCAGACAGATGTGACAACGTGAACACCAGACAGGTCGCATCCTATCCTCCCCTGGAAACAAATGTGTCCACGGCAGGATCCACGATTAAACAAAACACGCACACTCACAACCACACACTCACACACACACACAATGCTTCATGCTAAAGCAAGCGAGGTAAAGGGAAGTACCAACTAAGCATAAAATTCCTGAGTTTTCCTGATGCTGTCAGTTTGCAGGTAATTAATTTTACATTTGAAAGGTTCCCCATTACCAGAGCCTGTGCACCACTGATCACAACACATCAGCAGGGAGGAGGCAGGAGTGCAGAACCTGCAGCACTCTGACTGGAAACACAACTGACTCAGGAGTCTAGATATCTGATACCTGAGGTCTTTTGGGTATAGCAGGCTGAAGTAACCCTGCCGGTGACTACTGTCATACTATCAATGATGCAATTAGGATGAAAGGACAAAAAAGTGTGAAAATTGACAAAGCTAATTTCATGATGGTTAAAGAAAAAATGTTAAACTGAGTCTGGAAGAGTAGGTAGGGACATGCATTTATTTAACTTTAACCGTATCCTTGTCTATGGATTTGGGTACTGAAACAAACAATAAATATGTAGGGAAATAAAAATTTCCCACAACCAACTCCCTGAATTCTGTAAAGAAATCAGCCCAAATCAATTTGAATGGCTAGTACCATTAAAAGATGCACCATTCCAGACATAAAGTACATTTGTTTCTGGTTAATTGTAGCATGTTCAGTGTTAATGGTGGTCTCTACATTTTGCATATGGACCAATAGTAATTTACAAAATGGGACATTTGGACCCTTGGCCTAAAGCTGGTCAGTGGCAGTGTGTATAAGCTCTTGTTTTTTTCCTCCTTCCCCTTCTGGCCCACTACAGATTTAGAAGAACCATCTGGTGTTGGTACCTAAACCTGGACTCCTTGCATATTTGGAACGGCACCATCTGCAACATATGTTTCCGTCTCCGCGTCTGTCAGCCGCACAATCATCACTGGAAGGAGAGATGACATCATTCGACTACTCAGGTGTGCACAACCAGTATCAGAGGGGGGTATCAGGGTTGTGTTATGAGCCACTTATACTTAATTCATACATAATCCATACGTATGTCTGGCTGTATAGATCCTGAGTGGTTTGTGAAGCTGCTTGTTAACAGAACAGTTAACGTCTGCCTCAATGATTTCTTTGTTGTTAACAGGTGTATTTTGAAATGTGCCAAACTGTATCAAGTTGTGTTTGTCCAATGCTCATGCATTACTATTAGTATTACTGATAAAACTTCCAACCTCAAACAATTTAAATGAGAACCTTCTGAACGTATTAGAAAATAAAACATTATTTTATATAGAAAAGAAAATTCAATATTTGTATTATTTGTTATTTTATTGTCACAGTGTGCGACTGTAAACTTAAACTTTGAGTGTGAGCTGCTGTGAGGCCCTGCTCACCAAAGCGTCCTCCCCAACGTTCACTGTTACACTCAGCCTTTTTTTTAAAAAAAAAAAAGTCACACACTAACAGCATCCCACACAAATACAAGCAGAAACACACCAAAAGAACCCTTCAACTTAAAAAAAAGTGAGCAAACAAACAAAAGCAGCTTGATGACTAGGGGGAGAGTGGGTGGCCATGAAAGTGCTGAACACAAGCCCATGCCACCTTGGTCCTCCCAGCATTTTTCCCAGACAGGAAGATGGATGGGCCCAACTCTATTAATAACTACACTCCACTTACCATGGTGCCAAAACTGCTAACACTGCAACTGCCCCCTGATGCTAGCAAGAACAACCACCTCCCACAATGTCGCCCACATCTCTCCTGAAGCGAACACTGTGTTAGGCAACAATGTGGTAAACGGGTGCTGGAAATCTCCAACCTGTCCACCCATCTGCACCCTCACCACACAGCCATGACCCTGGAGGCTCCTGAAGATGCCTCTGACTCCTGGCATTTACATTAGTTTCTGTGTAGAACGGTCTTCTGTACAACAGAGCCCAGTTTGAGAAAGCTAAAGAAAGATAAAAATAAAATAAAATAAAAAAGATGAAACGGCAAATAGGAGAAAAGACTGAGAAACGAGGAGAACGGAGGAAATGAGCGAGACAGAAAATCAGGAGAGTTGCAGAAATATGGAGGAAGGTGGTGAAACACAGCGAGAACGAGAAGAGCTTTTAAATGTGCGGCAGCATCAATGATGTTGTTCCTATTGTTCCTAATGAGGTGTGACAGCACAGTATAAACTGGAATATGAAGTGAACCATGATTACAAAGGATTAGATAACAACCACTACGGCGAGCAGTGAGAAAGCTCGTCAGGCCTGGCCTTGTTTCCTCTCTCTCTCTCTGTATATAAATAGCTACCCTAAGTGGTGTGTGAGTGTGTGTGTGTGTGTGTGTGTGTGAGTGAGGGGGGGGGTCCTTTGCCATCATGTAATGTGAGGGCAGCGCACCATATAAGAGATAGCAGGAAGGTCAGCTCCACCTTCACAGTGCTACAGGCTATGATATGCAAACATGGCTGACAGTAGGTGCTTCATCACACAATGGCAGCCCGACACAGGAGCCTTTTTCTCTTGATTAATCCCCTCTGCTCATACCTGCTATGTACCAGGCTGCAGCAGGAAAGAATAGCAAACAGCTTTGTTCATTAGACGCCATTACAGCCTTCAAGTTGTCTCCTCATCCCAACATGTAAACGTGCAGGCGTTTTCCATTTTCGGTCGGGCTATTCATCAAGCAACCGATTACTGGAATTTAAAATATGAATATTAAGTTCGACATAAACTGCAGTTTAGCTGTGTTTTTCATTTACACCCACTCTGAGGTACGCGTAGACGGGGAAACGTATTGCTGACATTCCCAAACAGACGGAGAAAATAACTTTCCGCCCCTCACCCAATGACCTGTCACCACATTAATGAAACACCTCTTCCACGGTCGTGACGTTCTTATGTTTCAGGCGCGTGTGCGTCCCTTCCATTAAACGTCGTCACAGAGCATACCTAAGCGTCCTCCCATGCACAACTTTCTTCATGATGCTCCTTTACTATCTTAGAAAACCAATGAGCCAGTTAATACAAGCTGGGAGGGGAGTTGTGTGTATGTGTGTGTATGTGTGTGTGTGTTGCATTGCGTTGGAATCAACTTTTTCAGGTAGAGTCAGCAAACCAGCCACCAGATTCATCTCCCACATACTTTTTTATTTTATTTTGATGGCGGTGGATTGCCGCCCCACTGCTGCACACAGCCTCCTCTCCACTTCGCTTCATCATTCCACGCACCCATAAAAACAGGTTCGTTTCCTCTGCCTCATTTCCCTAAAGGTGGTTCCAGCAATCCATCTCTCTGATAGACACACTCCAGCTTTTATTATGGGAAGCCTGAAGGTGGACACAGAGTCAGGCCTTATGGTGCTTTATGAACAGTTGTGATGCAACAAAGTCAACGCACAGGTAGCTAATGTGAAAGCGCTGCCGTAACAAACCCGGCGCCTGCCGCGTGGGACCACTGTGATGATGATGGTGCACGGGTGTGGCGTTTGTGAATGTCATTTCAGGAGGCTAACGGCCTCTGTCTGTTTGAGAGGTGATCGATGCGGTGATAAGGAGATGGAGGCACAGGCGTAATCACAGAAACGCCCAGTGGTGCTGAAGTCTACAGAAACAAATAGAACTGGGTCCTGGAGGGAAAAGGAGTGACTGACACATTCGGCGAGATGCGCTCTCGCTACATCGCCCTGATTCTAATGACGTGGCCTCGGTGTCAGAGGAGGCCTCGCCTCTCCTCCTGTCGAGTGCTGATGCTCACTGCTGGACCGCGCTGTGTATTCTCTATGAAAACCTCACAGGGCGGTGAGGCCAATAACCAGCAGGAGTTCCTGCTATTTCACCTCTATTATCACAAACGAAGAAATATGGGGACATTGTAATAAAAACTTCCCAATATACGGCCCGATAATGGTGATTAATGTGAAGGATGACTACAGTATTTAAGGCATAGAGGAGACGTAACATACACATTTACTGGAGCTCATGGCTGGTGAATTAAAGTGGAATTTCATTAAAGCTAAAAGAAAGAGTGATGACTTTTACAACTCCCACTGGCAGCGTTTTTACTGCCAGACATTTCACACTAATGACTTGAATATGAAATAGTGACCCCCATCGCACTAAGCCAGGTTTGAGTAAATTGAGCTCACTGGTAAAATAACCTTCACCACAGTGACTGGTAAATCTGTTGTTAGGGCTTTTTGCAGCAGGGGGCCTCTTCGTTTTTCAGCCGGCGAAACCAGAGGGAGAAATTTAGTCTCTTGCCCTCGGACCTGAATTTATTTGAACATACTGATATAGTCTTGTTTTTTGTAATTACTCAGCAACAACAACAGGGCTATGACCCAGTTATTGCATAAATCACAGTTTCAGCAGACTTTAAGGTAATACACGAGTCGAGCTGCAGTAGGAAATGAGATATGCATAATTCATCACTACACTAAAATATTTGGTAATAACACCAACCCGAGTCAGGGAGCACAAGGCATCAAATCTCAGCGAACAGTAAACATACACACATCTATCAATTCTGCAAATACACAGCAACACTGACCCTGGTATACAACGTGACACATGAGGGGGTGATGGGCTGGGACACGAGCATAGTGTGAGCGTCAGCATCGCCCACTGTTGACGGTGCGTCTGTGACATCCATCTGTCTCTGGCCATGACTGGCTAACTGAAGGGAACCAATGGAGCGAGACCTGATTTGGTGTCAAACGGGGGACTTGGATGAGGCACTGTGTATGGACATGGTACGCGTGTGTGTGCGTGTGTGTGTGCGTGTGTGTGTGTGTGTTTTGGAGCCTGTACTACAGCTTATGGTGTTTATGTGCATCCTAGTGAGCATTTGCATTAGGCGCCAGGTTTGAGTCAGGTTTGCTGGACAGAATGAAAACACCAGACACGAACAGTGGGGAAAATAATCTGTTCTGATATTGTGACTAATCGAAAGAACAGCTGTGATATGACTTCACATATGCCACATATACCGGCATTTTATACAATCACACAAGAACCACGACCAGCCGATCACAGGTTTAACATGCGTCCAACAGAAATTACTCTACATGGACTTCTTCACTTCTAATGCGTAAGTATAGCATTAAGTTCTCCTTTTCAGTAAAGGCATCAAAATGTGTGTGTCACTGAATAACCTCACAACTGCCTGCTTTTGATCATTTTAAACATGTGTAACACAATAAAGTAATCAGATGTGGCAGCATCCATAGTTAGACAGCAGAGAAGACTTACAAGAAATTAAGTGTGTGATATTATCGGCTTCTGGCTCCTAGGCTACAAAATGTCACTTACAATAAAGGCTCCTACTGGCAGCAGGGGGGAAGACAAGGGCGGATATTTAGTCTGAGATGATGAATTGATCTCAGTTAACTTATGGACGCTGGACAACCCAGAGGTTGTCACTTAATGATAAATCGACGTAGCACAGAGCAATGGGGACAGCAAGTCAAGGACTTGGGGAGGGAGACTTAACACATGATGGATGATAATCATGCGTACTATGTGGCATTTATACAAACGTGTGTGTGTGTGTGTTGTGGGAGTTGTGTTAGATGCTTTATGATAAAACAAATAACTAATAAAAACAAAAATACAAAAAAGAAACAAGAAAATCTTTTTTGTTTGAATAGAGATCAGATAATACCATCAAAGTTTTATGGTATTCATCGTTGTTTTGTTTTTTTTAATCAGACTTTGGATAGCTACCTATGGATCTGTTCTCCCTTTCAGTAAAGTAAAGTGAAGTAGAGTAAAGTCAACTTGATGGGTAGAGTCTTCAATTGAGGACTGATTGCAGCACAATCAGTGACAGAGTCAAGTCTCTCCTGAGAGTGGCAGCTCTGCCTCATTCCTTAAAATGTTTATTCCTCCACAGTGATGGCACTATGCTGGACACGAGAGGTGGTGGAAATGTCACATCATACATTATTTGTGATCGGTATGATCTTCTCTTAACAGTGTTTTCAATAGAGACAAATGTTCTGTAGAAGGTTTAAAAACTGCTCTTTGGTTATATCTTCTCCTGGTTCACAGTCATCTGGAGACACGTCATAATTGATCTCTTTTTTAAAACTGTCTCATTACAATGCCATGTTTGATGCATGTCCACATTTTGACCTCTGCACCTACTGCCTTTACATTAGCTGCATGGATCAATTGGAGCTGTGCTCCTGCTGTCTCTTTAAGCTGCATACAAACGATATCACCACTGACAGGGATCAGCAAAGTTTGCATTGCATCAGGTAAGAATGATTGGCTTATCACAGCTGTCACTGGCTTTTAGACCTGATGTTCTGATCGATGTGATCGCCTCATCGTGAGAAAGACAAGTTCTGAATACTAATCATTTATCACAGGATCTTTACTCTAAAACAATGGTCCATGACATTAGGGTGTAGTTGTGTTTTTTTTTTTACACCAGACCAAAAAAAAAGATATTCAGTATACCTCAAAACATTTCCAGTCAGATCACCACAAACTGTAGTTTCACTCACCCATCTCTGTTTTCATCTTCATCTGCGTTGGAGAGAAGCTGAGATCCAGCCAGTGAGATGTCCAGAGCTGCGAGCGGCAGGTCCCTGTAGCCAAAACTCACCAGCTGGACCGGAGGAGCCAAGCACTGGTTCTCATCCTCCACCGGCTGGGAGATGATCTCCAGGTCCGACAGACCTGCCTGCTCCACTTCCCTAGTTCCATGCCAGCACAGCAGCAGCAGAGAGACACACAAAGACCCACACATGGCAACAAGAGAGGAAAGAAGAGAGAGAAAGGTGTAGATTACTTTAAAAGAACAACCCCGGTTGCTTACACCTCATCATCCACTCCCACAGATCATTTCTATAAATAACACACACACACACACACACACACACACATACACAATGGTGTGGTTCTGTAAAACAAACCTATATTTAATGGTATTTTATTTGATAATAGTATATCCAGTTACACAAATAACCACACTGCATTGCTGTGGTGCCACATTGAGATGAGGTCCACTGTAAATATTGTTTAAATCAAACACATGAAACTCACATGGAGAAAAGCATCATGTACATGGACCACTCTTACTCGCGGATAATAGTGACTTAATAGTTAAAATACAAAATATATGAAAATATGGAATAAAAATATTTCAGTATTTTTTTCACAAAATGCCTCAAAGACGAAAGGTTAAACTAATTGTGGTGTTTTCACCTTTCTCATTGTTAATATGTGAGATTTTAAAATGTACTGAGGCTGCTTCGCTGTGGGCCAGCAGCACGTAACCCATCGTGCCCACAAGCCCCAGTTGTGTAAACCCTGGTCCATCTCAGCAGAGCATGGAGGTGGAAACAAATGTTGAGTGCAGCTGCAGACTGACTGTGTGTGCCCTGCGTGTGTGTATTTTTAGACCAGATCAGATGCTGGTGTATCATGTCTGCTGTGACGTCATCATCTCTCCCTTTGTCAGCTGAGTGGATCCCCACTCTCCTTCAGACGTCAAAGGAAGCCACAAAAAGGTGGCCGGGGAGGAGCCAACGAGAGGAGGAGAGGGCAAAAAGGGGGCTGGATATCAAGGAATATACAAGAAGGACTGTGTAAATAAAGACTAAAGAAGGGATGAAGAATAAAAGAGGAGAAGATGGACCACCGATATGACACTGAAACCAGAAATAGGCACAAGGAGAAGCAACAGTGAGAGAAACGGAGGCAAAGAAGCTCGGGAGGAGGAGGACGTGAGACTTGGAGGTGATAAAAGTAAAAAGGGAATGAGAGAAAAACAGACAGAAAATTAGAAAAGGAAGTGGAAATCTAAAGGTGGTAAGAGGAAACAACTTGGTGAAAGAGAAGAGGTGGTGCCTCCAGTTTCTCCGTCAGCACAGGAGAAATAAGGAATAAGGAGAATAAGGAGTACGGAGAAGAAACTGTGTCAAACAGGTACAAATATGAAACTTACACAACTGTGTGATACTGCTCATCAGGCACATTGTAAACCCCTGTGTGCAGCTTTCATTAACATGTGACACATCACTATGTGAGACTAGAGACAGAATACGAAAAACTACAAACTATAAAAGTGACTGTAATGGCTGCATGTAGAAAGAATATCAAGCAGAGTCCAGATTATTAAAGATATTAAATCATTCCGAGATGATACACACAAACAGACAGGCATATAAGAGATATACCCACCAACACATACTATGACCCCCCCACCCCCATCTCACACTACAACCATGATTTATTGAAATACACAGTGATAATGTCAA
Organism: Trinectes maculatus; assembly: GCA_016785345.1. NCBI lineage: Eukaryota > Metazoa > Chordata > Actinopteri > Pleuronectiformes > Achiridae > Trinectes > Trinectes maculatus. The sequence goes on from JAFBJQ010003451.1 coordinate 26,831, forward strand.
TGTTAAAAGACCTTAGATGTAATCTGGAGTCAACGTGAGCTGTGGGAATGTGAATGCGTGTGTGTGTGTGTGTGCATGTGTGCAGGAATCATGATGAGGTCAGAGAGGCCACCATAGTTGGTCAGATCGAAACTGACAAATAAACAAACACATATCAAGCGCATACATAATTAACATAATATATTAATAAGCACAGAGCATAAAACATCATCACATTTCCCCGATGTTGTTCAAAGACGGCGAGGGACAACATGTGTTCGCAGGCCGTCTGAGAAATAAACAGCAGGCTGAAAGAAAGTTGATCCAGCACAGAGGTAAATTACATGATACATATACTTTACAGACTAATGATTCTTTATATTGACATAATGATGTAGGACAAGAGGTGGTACTGTTACACATTCTATATGGTGATTTTCATTTAGTTGATTCCAGTGAACTGTCTCTGTTGCTTATTGAAAGTGGCCCATCAACCACGTGTCATTATGTGCTCCACTACAGTAAAAGCATGTCAGTTTGGGGTTTTATAATCAAAGGCATCGATGTGACTCTATGATGAAATCAGATGCGTGTTTTACTTGGCAAAGAACTGATTCCCAATCTGAGCCTGTAGATACACAGGATCATACCACAGTGGTTTGCCTAATACATGATTTCCCTGCTCTTCTCCTACACACACGATATCTCATCCATATTTTCTCCATCTACTGCACAGCAGCAGGTTTGGCTCTTTCCCCCAAACAATCAGGAGTGTACACATAACTACTGGCGACAGACACAAGCTGTGCAGACCTCACTGGCTCACAGCCTACAGTAATATTCTCAGTGCACTGTCTGGCTGCTGGTCGAGCTGTCAGGACTGGCCAAGCTTAAAATATTAAAAGTTGTGTCCATCAAGCATTTTGACATAATTTTTCTTCCCTCACTCAATTATCAGAATGTCATGTCTGTATTAGAAACTGAAACACTTGAATAATTCATCAGTTAATGACTTGCATTCACTTAAGTTGGGTAAATGACAAAATCCAAGAGAAAATCAACAACTGTTTCTATTCAACAATATTTATACAACATTTACGCTGCCTTTAATACACATACTGACCTTTCTGGGTAGTTCCTGGTGTTCTTGTTTACCCAAAAGTGGCAAATGAAAAATCCTTAAAAATATATTTTTTTAATGGAAAGATTAATAAGACCGCAACTGCAGAAGAGCACCCAGAGGGAAGAAGTGACATTCAGGGGACCAGGCATCCCTGAGGGTGGCAGATAAAATTAAGTAGTGGCGTGTGGAGTTGCAGGCCAGGTAGGAAAAGGTCATTATGAGAAAAGTTGCTCAAGGATTTTAGTGACCAAAGCAGAAGGTCACGTATGCAGTGGAGAAGCTCAGCATCATTGTGCATCACTGTGACATTAGTTTCTTTGCATATACGCATGTACACAGTGGGTACAAACCATCCAGTGATGCATGAATCAGTTTGACGAGTGGAAGTCATCGTCAAATTTCACACGTGGTTTGTTTGAATTGGATTCATGGGCTAAATAACTTTCTCTGTGTCGCTGTTGCAAAAGCAAGGTAAAGGCAGTGAGTAGTGTTTGTCTTTGCTGCTGACTCATATACAACATAATGTGGATCACATCAAAACATGAAGATGAGGCAAAAGCAGGACTGTCCCTTTTTACCTATAGGCACTTTATCAGCGTCCATCACCCTGAGCTTAAACAGTGATGCCAGCAGAAAAAAAAAATCAATATTTTGCTGTGCATTTCCATTCACCTTGTAATCTTTTCGAGGCAATAGCTGGAGAAACAAAACTTGGTATTTAAGACAAACGCTGGTGTTATAGGTCTAAACACCTATCACGTCCACAGAGTTTACAAATTGCTGCAGGTAATTTCTCAGAACACCCAGTTCCACTTCCAGAGAAACTTTTATAATTTCATGCCAGTGGATATTAATGAAGTTTGCCCAGGCACATTAACTCATTAATAATATTACAGATTAAACGATGATGAATTGGTGGACTGCACAATGGACTGTTCTGGCCCTGGTGTGACCAGTCTCTTATCTGACCTTTACAGATACAAGCAGTGGAAGACACAGGAGACACAGAGACCCTCGTGGGGCAGGGCTGAGACAGCAGATGTACAGAAGCCTTCATTATACTGAAGAGGTCCATGCACCTTTTTACAATGTGTCAGTGTCCAATAATAGATTATTTTAATTTGCACAGACACTTAAGGGAGTATGAGTCGTGAAAGACTTACTCACTAAAAACACAGACTTTTGTAGACTTGAGAAACACACATTACTGACAGGCTTGTTTCTTCTTCGTTGTATTGTTACATATAGAGCAAACTCTTTGTTGATGATACTTTTGTACTTTTGTAAAAGCTTTGAGTAAAGGAAGAAACTTCATTTGCAATTGAGTAGTTGATAATACACACAATTAATGGCTTTTCTGTATTTTAGTACAAGTAATGAATATAGAATCGGGTCAACTAATCTACATCAAACAAAATATTCCCTCACATGGTCTGAATGATGCATATAAATTCAGACCCTGCACTTCACAGTTAATGTTAAATGCTACTTTTACATTAAATGGTGATTTATTTTTCACGTGTATACTGTATCTTAATGACACGATCATCGATGTTTATGTCGGAAAGCTATTAAGTCCAAAGCAAATGTGTAACAACTGTCATCTGTTTTAGTAAGCATCGCACCTAAAGCACAGCACAACATGGCATCGCTACTGAGACGCACTTAGCTGAGCTCAGTGTGAGAACAGAACTGGTTCTCTTCTAAAAGCACAAATGGAGCAATGATTTAGCGCTATTCATCTAGGTCAAGAGAATAAGTGTAGCATGTTGCGATGAGACAAATTAGAGAGTCATGCACAATCACATGCTGACAAAAAACATAATGATTTTCAGTGTACCTTCTTCACACACACACACACACACACACACACACACACAAGCATGTTAATGCATCAGCTGTTCTCAATACCCACACCCAGAGTGCAGTTTAAAAGTGGAAAGCTGAAAACAAACAGAAGGTGGAAAGAGAAAAGGTGTTAAATCAAACTGGTTATGGGTAATAATAAACGACGCACTGTATTTCGCAGAGAGGGCGAACATAGCAACCGGTGTCTATGGCTGCAGAATGAACACTCTGTGTTGGGACAGTGCAGGTGTGTTTGTGTGAATCTGTGTCTCAGTGTGTGCTTGTGTTTAGCATTCAGAGAGTCAGGGGTCAGGGACACTTCAACTGTGGCAGCATCCGAGTAAATAAAGGTCATTGTTGTGGAAATCAGGGCACACAGAGCTGGGAAATGGCTAAAGGGTGGTCACTGTCTAATCACACAAGAGATCTATAAGGTTTAAAAAGCAAAGGCATGTGGGGGAAATAAGTATTACACATCATACTTAACATGACTGTTCATCTTGCATGATTTTCCCTTTTGACAACTTTCTGACATATACCAGTCCATTTTACCTGGTTATAACCAAACTTACTTTGTCCCTTTTACATGGTGAACATGAAGAGACAGAGAGAGTGAAGAAGAGAAAGAGGAGGGATAAGCAGTAAATAATGAGTGCCCTGTACTTACTCAGCATTAGCCATGATGGTGGGTGATGAAGATGAGCGGCGTAGTGCTTATCACAAGGTTTCCACTCGGTTCTGCCTGTTTGTGAGCCGCAGTTCACCTTTTCACCTGATAGACACTGCTTTCATGTTGGTCCTGCAGGGATCAGTGAGTAGAACACTAACATGAGCATGTTTAACATAATGGCACATACAGTATACGGCCTTTGGAGATACAGTACATTGGAGGGTAGTTTTAATATCAATCAAACAAATCATATAAACTCAGTCTACTGTATAATCCAACTTGTAGAGCTGAGACTGTTCACAAGTTTTTTTTCCCTACACCTGGAGGCAAAAATACGATTTTCAGCATTTGCTTCTTTTAAGCTGTGAAGTAAAACATGGGTGAAAACTGCTTTGATCACACATTTTGCAAAAGTTGCAAACACATGAAGGTTTTCTTAGGCCACTGCTGATCAAGATATTGATTACGGGCTTGTTCTTTGGGTTTTCAGTTTTCAGTGATGTGAGAGGAACAGACACCAGATGTAAAGACACCTCAACTGTAGAGTCGTAGCTCGTTTTGAAACATTGAATCTACACCGAAAATGATACACAGTGGTGATGAATTAATATATAAGACAAAGCAAAGACATGGCAAAGACTATTCATAAATACTGTTGAAACAACAACATATATATCCATGCATTACATTTTACAAAGGGAGAGTTGAATAAACATGAGTGATAAAAGTGTACTGGTGTGTAAACTAAAGGAGAGTGAATCATGCAGGACCTACCTGTGTGAGCTTTACATAGCTGGAGGGTGACTGTGGCTGCCGCTGCCCCCTGGCTGATAGTAACGACGTGTCCCTCGCTGGTGATGTGAGTGAGGAAGTGTACCACCACCACCACCAGCAGCAGCAGCAGCAGCAGCAGCAGCCTCGCGGTGTGTGCAGGCTGCAGCTCTCTTCAACACGTCTGCACTGGTCGAGCTCCGCTGCTGCCGCCGGCCGCCGCGCTGCTTAGCTTTCAGTAGCAACCCGGAGAGGGGCTGGAGCCGGAGAAGCATCGTCACGAGGCAGGACCATATTAGCTGCTACGTGTTATCGGATCAATCTAATAACGATCGCCTCTTCCTGGCTGGGATCGGGGGTGGGGGTGGGGGTGTGATGCTCCGGATTCGGGTTCCGCTCCTCAGTCCGGGGGGTGGGGGGTATCCCCGGCGCGCGCAGCGGGGAACCCTGCGAAAGGAGCTGTCCAGGTGCTGAAGCCTCGGCTCTATCCCGACCCCCTCACACAGCGGCAGCAGCAGCAGCAGCAGCAGCTGGGCAACACCGAGCGATCCTCACCCGAACGCCATCAAAACACTGACGTGTCGGTGCCGGAGACTGACAGTAGCCAATGAATCGTGTGACATTTTGCGTCGCTCCGGTCACGACATATCAGTCTGAAGATGTTGGTGGAGCGGTGGACCTGAGAGAGAGAGAGAGAGAGAGAGAGAGAGAGAGGGAGAGAGATGCAGAGAGAGAGGGGGAGCAGATTCTCACAGTTTTCAATCGAGGCCAATTGGAGGGATCGTCGCCACGGCTGGTTTTATTAGCTTTACGCCTGGTAGGTCGTCCCTCTCCGTGTCACCAGCGTTTTTATGGTTTCCCAAAATAAAGATACTATGGGAATATAAAGTGCCTCTCCAGCAATTGGCTTAACCGTTTGTCATTCAGCGAGGATTAGCCAGTCGATGGTTAACGCACACATCAATCAATCGCAAGCGTCTCTTGCTTTACTGAAACACGCCTGGTCGTGGGCTGCAGGAGATGTTATAGGCTGAGGCTCAGATTTCAGGGTGTGAGCAAAATAAGGAAAGGAGGAGATGGGAATCAGGTGGAGGAGGCCTGGAGTTACAACCGAGGAACGATGTGTAACGCCCAGTGGACTCAGGAAGTGCCTGCCTGGGTTCAAAGATGCTGCTGGGGTGGTCCCGGCAGCAGGGTAACAGTTAAATACAAAAACCAGCACAGGTCTACATAATGGATGTCTGTAATTTATTGAGGAAATGAGCAGAATAGATATGATTTGGCACAGGTAGAAAAGTGCATCAACACATAAACATTTATGTTCAATGAATTCTAACTTAAACTACGTCATCAGCAAGTTATTATCAGCAACTACCTGACAGAAATATACATAAAGTGGAAATTGCACCTTATCACTAGGATTTCAATTTTCAATCAATACTAGGGGCGTTTAGAGACAAATTCAACATGAAATATGCAGCAAGTGACAAGTAAACCTGGGAGTGAGTAGTAGTAGCAGTAGTAGGGGATATGGCCCTACTTAGACAAGAACAGTGGTCCTGTAAGATTTTGACCAAACTCCCTGTGCTCAAATTAACCAGAGTATTCATTTGTAACACTTTTTCATTTTTCCATTGGTAAGACAAATGTAAAAACCTTATATGTAAAACATTAAGGAGGAGGAAGAGCATTCAAATCAAGATTACCTTGATTCTGTGAAACAAGAGCCACACTCATACTCACATGAATAAAAAGTGCCTGAATTAACAACTATAACAATAGCTTGGGATACTCACATGTATAACTTACCCACTTGCAAAGAAAACAAACTATGAGGTTCATATCAGAGGGTGAGAAAGATATGCCATCAGTGTGTGCAAGATTTGATAAAAATATTTACACATATTTTACAAGAGTGCTAGTTCACACCTGAACTTCAACAGAGACAATCAGTTTATCTTTTTAGGGTCTTATTTCTGAAACTCACTTGTTTTAATATAAAGCTGTGTTCACACACAGCCTTCAAGGGACAGAATTTCCCATAAGATGCCAATGCATTGATGGCTGAGGGGGCAATTTACTGCTATACCAGCAGAAATGGTGAAGAGATATTCTGATCTGTAATCCAAGTAACATTTTCTATAGAATATTTCTTGTTCCCAAATGCTGTTGCTAAAAGAAGCACAACTGGTCATTGTTGTTCCTGTTCCCCGTAGTTAAATGTTGATCAGTCAGCCTAGATGGACAAGGGTCATGACTGTAGTATACTCTTGCTGCAGACTGTCTGTGTTGGCATCGCACAGTGTGTAGTCGTCTTTGATGATTCGATCGCAGCCAATCTCTCCATTCCCAAACAGACCAAAGAGTGGGGTGTTGGGGAACACCTTGTGAAAGGCATCAGCCTCTACATTGGTCTGGTTGTTGTAGTAGTTATGGCCTCTTCCCACACAGGCAAACATGAACCCCAGAGTGTTCCTCTCTGGAATTTTGGCTGCCTTTAACCGCCGTATTGTGGCTTCAGCTGCCTTTGGACAGCTAATGTCTTGGTCCAAGAGCACAGATGCCCCTTGCACCTTGGGACCACTGAGGGCCAGGCCCACCACGCCATATGCACCCTGGCTACAGCTACAGAGTGACAGATGAGGACAGAGGGGAAAATGTAAACTGCATTGTGCAGACAGTAAACTGCTGCTGATAATCACCAACACTGCTGTTTTTTACCTAATTCGATCTTATTTGGACCTACTGGCAGGCAGACAAAGGGCATAAGTGACAATACAAGTGTCAAACTTTAAAATGATGTGATGTAGTATGTAGTGAGGATGACTAGACCGTCCTCTTTTACTTGTTATGTTCTAATATTAAACCTATATTTGTCTTGTGTTTGCCTGACACATGGTCTTGGTGAAGGACACTAACTCACCAGCGTCTTGGTGGAGAAAAGACACTTTCTACCAGCCCTCCAGCGATGAGAGCTTTGCTCTTGGATAGCAGCTCCAACAGCTGGTTAAGAAAGCGTGCTCCACCAGGTTTATATGCCTCATAGACAAACATCAGTACCACACGGAGTTCTGAGTTGTCAACTAGTCCTGAATACAAAGTATAACAGAGCTCATAAAACAAAAAGTTCTAAAAGATTCTACACACTATCTTTCTCAGTACAGTTGACTGAATAACTACCGTCACTCACCTGCTTCTTTCAGTGCGCTTGGAGACATGGACTTTTTGCAAAAGTGAAAGGGCTTGATGTTGACACCCTCCATGCTGGGGAACATGACTGCAAAGCCTGCCTCCCCTTCCTGGTACTCCTGAGGAGGGCTGGAGCAAGAGCCGCTGGGAGTCACTGCAAAGAGACAGTAAGGCATCTTTGAGCAATGTCTTTTGTACAGTCACTGGCACACATGTCCATGTATGAAGGAGCAAAAACCTGCTGACATGGTCTGGACATGTTCACATGAAAGAATTATTATGAATGCACACAAGCAGTGACATATACTGTTATTATTATAAAAAAAATATTAATGTTGTGTTAACCTTGTTTTCTTGTTTGATACTGAGTTGAGAAAGCATCTGAAAGGAGCCTAGAGACTACCAAAAGAGACTAAAAAAGAGGGATGTGGCAAAAAATCAATCCAAGCACTTGTTGTTGCCTTAGAGAAATAAGAGAAATAAACATGGCATCTGTAATAAGGCACATAGATTCTGAAATGATGTTTTGAATCAGCAGGTTTGAACTGTGGAGGAACCATGGCAACCTGGGAGCCAGCATCTAGTGGTCAATATAGGTAGCTGCAGCTGAGAGAACAGACACTGGTTTTATCAGTTATATTCAGTTTAGCCTACTTGGGTCAGATTTATTTTCAATTCTTTAATAATAAAACTGCATAAATAAAGTACACAAAAAGCAACAATGAATTAACAGCAGGATAAGCTGTGATGCAAATAACAAAACATCAGGTTTTAATGTTTTACAAAATACAGAATCATAAAAGAAACAGCATTAGTCAACACTCATATGCTTTTTGACTTTAGGTTTCGATGATTGTGCTGTTATAAGTCCTTGATTTAAACTGAACTCAAAATAAACACTGCACATTCATTTACTATTAGTAAGTAATGTATCAACAGATGCACAATTAGATATGCTTGGTGACCTGTGGTGACCCTTGGCTGCAATACCACAAAATGAGTGTTATCACAAACAGCCAAGGCTGCCATTAACCCTGATGGACGATGGGAATGTGTTAAGCCATCATCTTGCGGAACGAGAACCTGGCTGATGGAGAGTCGCTTCTCCAGAGGGTTGTGATTATATGGAGGAATGAGGAGCGCCACACAGGGCAGACTAGGTAATTCATCAGAGACAAAGGCAGCGAAGTACCAGCCACCAGTGCTGCTTTCTAACTAGACAGCCACAGCAACTGAGATTAATGCATCATCTTTGTTGCTTAAAAGTGAACTTTTCCTCTCTGATAAATTCGACACATTGTTTACTTTCATTCTGTCTTGAGATTCCTTGTTGCTGAATATGATTGATGCATCGTGATCAAACACAATGCATCATGATCAAACACAATGTTAATATTAGATTAAATCCCTGTATGTGGTTATAGTTGAGGTGAAAGGGGACATTTATCTTATATGGAGAAAGAAGAGATAGACACTTACAGACTATCCCTGGTGTAGCAATGCCCATGATGTCACAGCCTTTGGGGAAGAGCAGGTTCAGTTCTTCAACTGTGTCTGGACTGTGGCGACTCTTTTTTGCTTCATGGTAGTTGAGAAGAAAACAAGTTAATGAGAAAGGTTGCCATTTTATTTCTATCATATGATTCGATAATTAAACATAAAATTAAAAATTCTCCTACTTGCCCTATTTCTCATTTTCAACTGCCTACATTTTTGAGCCAACAGTATAGTCCAAACACCACCCAAATATATTATTTTTCCATAAGCATAAAAATAAATACATATACACCTTATAGCTCTCTAAGAAATAAAAGTAAGATAAATATATAGTTAAGGTAAATATATTTTGATGGCATTAATGGATTTTTAATGGATTAAATAATTTTTTAATAATTTAATACATCTATATATAGAAGCAAATCAATATTTTGTTTAAACTGTGTATTTTCAATTCCAATTCAGACAAAAATGACTTATTAGTGTGGATGCCAACACTGTCCTTGTTTGTTGTTGACATTATAAACATATTAAACGCAAAATCTTAAAAAGTAGTCTAAAAAAAACCCTCAAAAATAATGTACATGTGTGCTTGAAATGGACAAAAAATGAACATAAAATAATAATGTATTAAAAACACTGGATTACTAATATTATAGGCAATGTATAGGGCTAAGAGATAAAAAAAAACAACAATAAATATATTATAATTTTCCACAGTAACAATATATCAATATAATTTGAATGCATTGTGTAGACACACTCCGTAGCATAACACATACAATTATTATGAAAACAATTTAATTCTTCCATTCAGAACTAAAAAATCAATCTGTAATGATCTGAGTTCATTGTGAACTGTCAACACTGTCAACAGATTTAAAACTGTTTATCATGATAACCTTTCTGACTATCGCTCAGCCCTTTGTATAATACCAACCTTTACTCTGTCTGTAGCAATAAGCTTGTCCAGTGAAGGCCTCACAGTCTACCATCAGCAGAACCGTTTTGGGCAGGAGAAATACTTTCTGTAAACAAGAACATTCAATTAACAAGTGGTAAAACAGTGAACTACTACATTAACATTAGTGTATCTAAATGGCTCACGGCTCCAAACATGTCAAAACCATCATTTAGATAAACTCAAAAACTCATCGTCATTCATCATTCCCATAGTGGGAAACTTTCCCCCAAGGACATAGAACTGTGATTCCATAACGTTATTAAGAAACTTGCTAAGCATCGTCACCACTCTTTCACATTTTGTATTTGCAGTCAAGTCAATGGATGAGAGTTCAGCGATTTACCTCCACCTCCTCAGCCAGGATGCTGCACAGGGCATGGACCTCTGTGTTGGACGGTCCACACGCTGACACCCATGTCAGCTGCTGCTGAGTCCTCAGCACTCTGCGGGCAGAGTTTCTCCACAGCCTGCACACACTGAGGGGACACCACAAACGTACTCAGCTTCACCTGCTAGCCAAACAGAAACTTGGCAGCAAAGTTGGTCAATTCACGTTTCTGTCAAAAATAACCAAGGCAGAGTATCTAAAATAAATGACATAGCGGATGCAGTGGTTTGTTTGCTTCCCAACGGTTTCACTTATGTGTGAAAAATAACTTCACTTCAAGTCGACAATTAGCGTTAGCTAAGTTCACAGTTTATCAGTTTCCGTTACCTTGCGCTCCGGAGGAGCGACTTGGTCGGTAAGAAAGTCAAAATCCGTTCAACCACTTCCGCAACATTGCTGAGCACATATGCTGCCTTGCTATCTTCCAGAGAAACCGCAAGGTCTTGGTTTTCATCCATATTTCTCTCCATATTTCTTTCCAGCACGTCCGCTCAGCTACGAACTTTCACCTTTGCCTTTTCACCGCTGCAGAGACGCCCGGCGATCACACAGCGCCCCATGCGGCGAGGAGGTACTATAGCAGCCTTTTCCGTAGAGAGGTTTTTCTGATAAACTTGATCAGGGAATTGTAGTGAAGATTTCTTGTGACTGGTAGTTAGTTTCACAATGTTTATTTCTTTTTTTAAAAAAAATCAAGCCCCCCCCCTCTTATTTTTTAGCTTTAATGCTTATGTCCACATTGTGGCCACCTCCCATGATGTCATATTGATTTGACGAGTGCAACTGTTTCCCATTAAATACATAACATTTACCTATATTTCATCGCAATCTTTAAAACACGGATGAGAACTTTGTAATAATGCCAGAATTGGAGTGAAATATACTTCAATTATTTATTTTACGATCTTTACATTTCCAAGATAAAATGGTAGAGACAAAAATGAAACAAATCACTTTCTCAAAATTAAACCAAAAGAAAAGCTCAAGAAAAGTTAGTACAGTGCACAGACGTTTCTTTCGCTCAGCTGGAACACAAGATTACATTCAAGCAACTCTGCTAAGAAAGAATTCCTTGCTAAAGTGGAAGTGTAAAACATCACAGACACTGAGTAAATGCAGACAAATCAGAGGAAAGAGACACAAAAGCAACTTTACAAAAGTACACACAAAAGTCCCTTTTATGTAACCTTGGCTTAACTTATGGCTTGGTTCATGACAGTTACGTGCAGTGTTTTTTTCCCAAAAAAGTGCAAACTCTCCAAACATACACACAAACCTATAAAGATATACAGTGAATTGTAACCTTTGATTACAGGGTGTGTAACAGAAACAGTGTAGATTGACTATAGCGGTAGAAGGTGTTTGTGCTACCTTGTCGAGCTTGGTTCTTCAGGTTGACCAGGCCTGAGGAGACAAACACCTCCACACATTATGTGTAGCAGTCGTTTATGGGAGCCAGCCATATTGAGTGCAGATGAGGCAATGTGGAGATTGGAACAGAGCAGGGTCAAATGTTAACCATCTCCATTAGAGTCTGATCCAGCATCTGTTTTATGCTCAGGCCTTCTTCTTTAGCACGTTTGAGCTTATCTGTTAATACAGCATTGCAGAGGTTAAAAATCATAATACCAATAGTGCACAGAATATAAACAGACACAGCTCTAGTCCTCATACATTTTCAGTGTTTTTTTCCAGTGCAAACCTAATAGGAGAGGTTTCAGGTCTATTATTTCTCCACAATAACAGAATGTAGCATTCCGTTACATATCATCAGGTTGATAAATTCAGAGACCTCCATGTGAAACCATTTCATTTTTACTCTAAACCTTTGGTTTACTGTTACTGTACTGTTTACTTAGTCTTGCAGTGGTTCAGGCTGGCAGCTCTGTCATGTCACATGTTCCCTGTGACTTCCAGGCATACATAATTACATTTACCTCTTTCAATTTGTCGGCCCATAGAAACAAATGTTGTTACAATATCTACATGCATCAATAGTTAGTACTTTACTTTCAATGCTACATACTATATTATACTCCCTCCACCTCAGACGAGTATAGTTTATTTATGACAACGTATAGTCACATTTAGCTGATCAAAACAGCTGGTGTCCAAACAAAATAACCAAACTAAATGTAGACGGAATTGTGTACGACTTGCAGCATTTTAAGCTTTCCCCAGCCGTGGGCATCAAGAATCATGACCAGCCTTCACTCCGCAAATAAGAACGCCACAGATTAATTTCAACTAGGTTCATATGCTACAGCCTTGACGATGACTGAGAATATATATATTAAATCCATTATGTAAGTGTTATAAACCTAACGATGTGTGTTTGAACATGCACAATGTGAAAAACTTCCCCTTGTTGAAAGAACTGCTTAGTTTTGTGTGGCAGATACAATTGTCTATGCTCCTTTTATATAATGGCAACAGACAATATGCCAGGACATTTAAGTTTCATAAAAATGAAAGCATACAAGATTCCAGTTTATGCCTCGTTTAAGGCTACTCTCAATTCATTGGTCAGAAGGCGGTTTTTCTCAAGCTGCTTGTATAGATGGTCTTTGACAGTCAGAAAGCAGGGAGAAAGGAAAAGACAAGGCAAGTTAGTACAGATGACAAAGAGTTAGTGCTGCTTTAAAGCTCACAACAAGACAAGTGACAGTGTGCATTTAAGCTGTTTAACTGTTGACTTCCCAGACAAAAACAAAAAAAACACTTATCCATATTCACAGCATGTCGCTTAGCTTAGCTTGTCCTGGTTACCCAAAAATTATTTGCTTCTAATTGTTTTTCTGCTTTCACTGATGCATCAGTTTTAATTTCACAGAGGAAAGCCTGGCACAAGCCATCAAGGTGGTGACCAGTGAATATGTCACATTCAGACACAGTGTCAATGACTTGGTACAAGCTTAAGTCATTGTACTGGACACATTCCCCTAATTACACATAACGACAGTGACTGTTTGGCTGCACTGCTGCTCAAGGCGTACTGTTAACCACAACTGTTATGAAAATCAACAAGAAATTACAGCTTGAGAATAACAGCTTTAAATAGGAGGCCCCAGACTGTAACTGAAACTGTCCATCACAGCAGGTGAACTGACGAGACTGGTCACTTTGCCGCAGTATTCAAAATCTGAAAATCCGAGAGGACAACCACCGTCTTATGTCAACTCTAGTTTGCGGAATGTGTTAATAGCCTAACATTGACAGTGTGCTAAATACCAGTCCTCTCAAAGAGAAAAAGGAGCAGTGAATGTGAGAGGAGCTTTAGAGTTTATTCAAAAGCTACTCGACAAAATAAATTAAACACAGAGAAGACAAAAATCAAAAAAGGAAAGGATGGGATGAATGGAAATGAAGAAACATTGCAGGAGAAATAGGGAAGGACTGACATAGATGGAAGAATGTTTATTTTACAGAAAGTAATATGGCTCAAAGGTCTGTTTATGAGACACAGACAAATGGATGAAAGCAGCGATGGCCCACTGTACAGCTGAGGCAGGACAGTAAAAGATATACAGAGACAAAGGAGACAGGGTTGAGCTGCGCTGCACAGGAGAGAGATGAGGACATTCAACCAGCTTCTGGAGTGAAGGGTGTAAAAAATTAGCTGTGGAAAAGAAGAGAACAAAAATATTGGAAGAAGAAACAGAAGTAGGAATGAACAAAAATGTCATGCAAAACCAAAGGAAGAAACCAGATGCAGAAATAAGCTTAAGAAAGTTAGTTTAAGAAATGAAAACGACTATGTCTCGAAAAACTACAAGGGAAGACTAGGGACCTAATAATAAACTAACACAACTGTAGCAGACATGCATAAACAGTGTTATGCAAGCAGTTAAGGAAAACAATAAACATCTAAACTATAATACAGCTGAGCAGAAATTTAAAAAAGAAAAATAAATAAGTAAAATGTCACTCCATCTAAACCTGCCACAAGAGGGCGCTATTGTATGTTTGTCAGCACCATTGAGCAGGCAACCACATCTAAGGCTTTGAGGATAAACAAGCATGTGGTGAATTACATGGAAGTCATGTCGTTGAGGGCATGGTCCAGCTCCTCGCTGATGGCCTTGTACTTCAGTTTCTGGGCATACAGCTCATCTATTGTGTGGTGATTGTTATGAAGTGGCAGAGAAGAATTTGTAATAAAACAGAAAGACAAAAGAATAATAAGTGAACAGAAGTCAAAGGAAAACACAAATGAAGAAACTGGTGAAAGAATAGCAGGACAGAAATAGGGAGGGTGCATGAACAGCTGCTGATGCTGTGTCAAATACTGGAGGAGTCACTGAGAAACTGCTTCACATGTTCCATGACCCTGTGAGGACTGCTCACAACGGGCTGGCCTTGAACAGTCACTACACCAGAATGCCAAACAGCACCGTTGTGAGAAATGTTGTCAACATAAATAATATCGGGCTGGTCCTTCTGGATCACTGCTTGACATGTCCCCATCCCCACCCACAGTAGACAACAGAGGTAAATAACTTTACACTACACAATGTTTTTCTCTTAGTACGTTTCTTGGTTTTATGATAAATGAAGAACACCCTACAAGGTTGACAACTCCTTACATTCTGTGGAAAAAATGCCAAAAAAGCCAAAAGGAAAAGATTCATACCCTCAAGGTCATCAATGGTCTTCTCAAGCTTGGCGACTGATCTCTCAGCAAACTCAGCACGGGTCTCAGCCTGATCGGAGACATACAGCATTAGCAATTCCCATTACAAGCCACATGCTTACAGAACAGGAGAAATATGGCTGCGAATGAAAACCAAGTATCACTTCAAATAAATAATGCATAGTCAGAATACTTAATTTAGCATTAGTGCTTTAAAGACATTTTTATGCATTAACAATAAACAGCAGGATGGACAATAAAATGACCCACTGGTGATTCTTCTATTTTTTTTTTTTGACATTTTTGGTGAACTGACCTCCTTTAACTTGTCTGTGAGAACCTTGATCTCCTCCTCGTACTTGTCCTCCTTCTGTGAGTACTGTGGTTACATACAGAGGGTAGTGTTACTCAAACAGCACCAAAACGATGGTAGAGTATCAAACTAATTTCAAGAGCTTGTTGCTGTGAGTCTTCTCAGTTGGCCATGTTACCTTCTCTGCCTGGGCCTCCAGAGACTTCAGATTGTTCTGTACAGTTTTCAGCTCCTCCTCAAGCTCAGAGCATTTGCTGTTGATTTACAGTGTGGTTAAATAAGCAGAGACAAACATGAGAAATGAAAAAAAGCACACACTTGTGACTGGAGAGGAACAGATGGGAGGGAAATGAAAATGTTTACCTCTCAGACAGCTCAGCACGCTCCTCTGTACGTTCCAAGTCGCTCTCAATGATCACCAGCTTACGGGCAACCTGAAGTCACAACATGCAGCGCAAAGTTCACTTCAGACTGATTTATTTACTGTAATTCTAATGGTTATTTATGACACAGTAGCAATAACACACAGCTGATATACGTCAATGTCAGCTGTGAAGTTAAATTTAACGAATATAAAAATTGCTGCGCTCAAAGTTCAGAGTGCAGTGAACAGCTGAGGAACTTGCCTCCTCATATTTGCGGTCAGCCTCCTCAGCGATGTGTTTGGCCTCCTTCAGCTGGATCTCCTGCAGTTCCATCTTCTCCTCATCCTTCATTGCCCTGTTCTCAATGACCTTCATGCCTCTGAGGGAAAGAAACAAGTATGGATGTTAAACGCCACAGCAAGTCGGCATGATTAAAGCGGTGTAAAGATATAACAACTGATAAGTGAGATAAGTGGTTTATTCAAGGGAATGAAGAAGAATGGGACATAAACAAAGCCATGTCTGATAAAGCGTATGCCCATTAGACGCTGATGTCAACAAGCAGAGTGGAGTAAGTTTCAATGTAAGATGATGGGGAAAAAATGTCTAAAATGTGCAGTCATATGCAGACCTGTATAGTAAACATACAGACTCCACAGATGTAACGCCTGAGCAGAGACTGTTCCTCCAGATGTGTCAAACCCACCTCTCGCTCTCATCAGCAGCCTTCTCAGCCTCCTCCAGCTTGGTCAGAGCTGTGGCCAGACGCTCCTGAGCACGGTCCAACTCCTCCTCAACCAGCTGGATACGTCTGTTCAGGGAAGCTACATCACCCTCAGCCTAGGAGAGGAGCACAACACCACAATCATACTGAGTCAAACCAAGTCCATTTGTCCACACAAAGGGATGAACACTGGCTAAATGGTAGTTGGTGTTTCCTCATCTTGTAAACACGGTTTCATGCTAACACAAGTTAACACTGCATTTGTAAAGAACCTAACAGTTAGCCACCACACCCCCTTCCTCCTACAACTGTGATTTCCCGTCTCTTATGTCCCATTAGCAAATTAGCTAAACTAAACATGGCTAACTGTGGTGTTTCGGAGGAGAACAAAAGCAGCTCTTTGTGCTTTAAGCCCTACAGGGACTTTGACGCTCAGGTTCCTGCGGGGACCTGTGGTGCTGCGGCCCCGTTAGCCCGCTGGTTACAGGGCGGGTTGTTTATGCGGGATGCACCGGGCGGTGTCCGCTCATCACTCTTCCCTCCGCACATCCCTCATTCCAAACATGTCCACCTGGTACCTGTCTGTGTCCGGACACATGCCGTGGCTGTCTAGGCCCCGCAGCCACGCTTTTTGACCACATTTACGGCTAATGCCGGCGGCAGCCCGACGACTAATTGCCTTAAATCATTAGCAGCAGCTTACTGCTTCCCTCGCCCTCCGCTCCTGGTTCATTTCCTGCTGCAGAGACGATGCCCGCTCCTCCGCCGCATCGGCATGCTCCTGCAGAGACTTGATTTTATTCTTCACGGCTTCCACGGAGCTCCTGCCGGCCATTGTTGCTCGACTTTGTCTCGGCTAAGCTAGTTTTCCCTCCGCGGCGTGTGGGCTCTCCCGAAGCCAACACACACACACGCACTCACGCACACTCACTCACACACTGGGCGAAGCGGCGCGTTTGATCCCTGCCCCCACCGCCCTTAATCAACGGCTGATGAGGATTGGGATGTGCCATCAGCCCCGGAAGTACCCGATTTTATTTTTTACACGCAAATAGATACATTTTAACAAACTAATAGAAATGGCTGAATTGTGCTCGTGTCCATCTTTCTCTCATAACATCTTCACGTAATTTCTATTTACATTTTTCTGTGTCTGTTATACAACTATCTGATCCCTGATCTGATATGAGGGCATCCCCTTCTGCTAAATTGAGCTCACCCTGTCATAGTCAGCTCCAGACAAACAAACAATGTCAAAATAGTACATTCCATTCAAAATTAATTGTCTAATTAATTAAAAAAAACAACAACACCGTACGACTTTGAACTATTATTGTTGTATTTCTTTTGTTTTCCTGGTGTTATTTCTTAAAGCTGTTGCCTGTCAATGCACACATCCTTACACCGCTTTTTCATTATTTGTTCAGTGCAGCCTATGATTTTCCTTATTTTTATCCTAGACTTAGTATTTCCCAATGCACTTATATATGCACTTACCAACCTTTAAATTATTTTCTATAAAGCCTATAGTAAATGCTCATATAGGCGATAGTAGATCATTCTTTGCATATTTGCTTTTGCATGTATTTAGTGTCACCTATCAATCTTTCAATTATTAATCAATCAGGGTATATTAATCATGTTGTTGTTTTTGTTTGCTGTTGTCGTAACTGTCGCTAGTTGTGATTGGTTAGGCCTATTTGATGAAAAAATTAAGTGCAACCAATTAACAGGTCATTTCATTGTGGTTGGGTTTAGACCTGGCTGCAGAGAGCCGACCTAAACCAGCAGACTGAAAATCTGTCACTGGCTGAAATATGCTTGTAAACTTCTGACTGAAACCCTACACTGGCCCTCAGAATTGTCCAAATGGCTGTGGAATGCACTGTTAGGCCACTGAGCTGTGACCTTACCATATACAGCACAAGAGCTAAATTTAACCATCCATACATACAACCTATGGACAACCCTGGGACTTCTTATAATTGATAATAGCACATAGCTCTGTATTGGTAGGTTCCTGGGGAGCCATGGGGTGATATGTGGTCAAATCATTAGGTCGCCCAAAGAGGGCTTCTCCACCACCCTGTGGTGCTGTCAGACCAAACTCACATCTGTGGCCTTCTTCTCAGCCAGCTCCAGTTTCTCCTGGGCATCCTTCAGGGCTTCAGAGTACTTGTCCAACTCATCCTCAGTTGCCTTCAGTTTCTTCTGCAGTGCCACCAGGTCATCTTCAAGCTGAGACACAGAGGAACGAGGAGAAATGTACACACATGTATAAGAGAGATAGCATTTCCATTCATCAAGTTCAGTAACACGCAACACGCAACACGCCACAGTCGCCAAAATAACCTTCACAATAAAGCGAATAGACGTAGACGTAGACTTGCGCTATAGCTGTTAGAATAGGCACATTGTTAGACATTAGGTAGAAATTGTATGTAAAACTGTATTGATGTTGCTGCCAACTTCAAAGTAAACAAAACATATTTTTTCAGTGACATGATACAGTGCATGGCGGAAGAACGCAGCGCTGAGGCGCGCGGTGCCATTGGCACCCGTGCGTAAAAGCAGCAGGGCTGCTTTCACAGTGGATGCTGACCTGTTTGCTCCTGTCCTCCGCTGCCTTCTTGTCTGACTCGGCCTGCTCAGCTCTGTCCAAGGCGTTCTCCTTGTCGAGCTTGAGCATCTGCATCTTCTTCTTGATGGCATCCATGGCTGCTTAGTGTCGGGGGTGTCCGCGTAAAACCAGAAACAGAAGAAGCTGAATGGAACGATCGGGGCGTCTGCACCACACTGAACGCCAAGCTGGAGTGCGAGCTCGCTGAGGCTGTAGTGAGTCAAATATGTCTTTTGGCTGACCAGTTACTGGACACCCAATACTTTTTTGGAAACAACTGCAGCTGCTTGCCAACGCGGGACCTGACTTTTTCCCGTATCTCTTCACTGATTCGCTCTCACAAGACATTTGACCACTTTTATGACTATACATGGGGCGTGGACGTCAGGAGGTCACTCCCCGCCTCACACCAAGACGTCCACTCCTATTTCTAACACCATTCAAGTGACAGGCAGGAAGTGTCACAGAGGTAACTCCTCAGGGAGGGTTATTTAAGAGATCCATGCTCTCATCCCTCATGTAGATGATCCAAACACAATCAAGCCATTGTTATTGTAACCATTTTTATTTCTTTTATTCTTCAGTATCAAAAATAAAAAAATTTCAGACACTGCTAAGTAAAACCATGCTCTCACAACAGACTGGTTCCAGAATACTTATGCACGACAGCTGTATTCATGCAAAACAAACATATCCAATTGGATAAGCCCCTGTGAAAGTTCTGCTGCCTCTGTGGGGTGTCCTGTTAGCCAGGGCGGCTTGTTTGTCTGACAGGGATCATATCAGCAGCACGCTCGCAGCATACTTCAACATCCGAGCAGCAATCAGATAGGCTCTGCTCTCATATCATCAAGCTTGTTCAACTCCTCTCTCACTTAATACATGCCAAAGAGTTATATCTCCAGTGGGCCACAGTGAATGTAGTGGCGCACACGGTGGAAGGTACAGGAGCTTTGGCATTTCAACAGCCCCCTTGCTGCGCCTCTGTGATAGTTCACAGGGCCAGTGGCACCGCTGCAGCTGTCACACACAACCTGTGGTCAGGGGGGGTGGAAACCTGAGTAATAATAGTTTACTGTCAGCTGGAATACAGTAATTATTTTTTTGTACACGCTGGGGAAGCTAGGCCTCAGGAACAGTGAAAGTATAAGTCAACAGGTAAGAATAAGATCCAGTTAGATGTATATGTATATGCACCAATGTTGTGTAATATGATATGAATAGTACTTTCTTGGTCCATGAGGTATAATAACCATGTGAGCATCTTACTCTTAGATCCCTTGTCGTTATACTGTTCTGCTTGAGTTTTGGTGAGTGCATAATTTTGGGGCCTTACTCTGGTGAAAAGCACCTGCTGGACTCTGTCCATGACTCTTTAGCCACTCCCACTCTCAGCAAGGGGCGGGTGGGGAAGGGGTTCAGGGTTCAGGTTGGGAGGGCAGACTATCCAGTCAGTCAAACCACAAAACACTCTGACGTTACCCCATTTTCTAAGCATCAATTAATCACTGATAGAGTGAGATGAAAATATACCCAGTTCTGCTAGTGTAGGCCTGCTTCTGGATCAGAACATAAAGGCGATTCAACCAGCTGTTTGACTTTGGGTAACGTTAAAGTAAGATTTTATAAAGTCAAATTTTTAAATTAAAATGAAATAGTTCCTAGAGTTATTATCTTATCTTTTATTGTGCTGGTGGTCCGGCCTTATACCCCTGCTGTGGTGCTTTTTTTAAAGTGGTCAGCTGTCACCGTGTTGTCATCTCGCCATGTGTTTTGTGGACTGTTCAGCAGCCAGCCAGGCATTCCAGACATATACAGAGATCAGAAAGGCTCATGGCGCAATCCATGTCACCCTGGCACCCTGGATAGATAGAGAGATGAACATTGTCACACTGTGCCGCTTCAACAATTAATTATTTATTGAGGAACTGCAGTTGCACTTGACACAAAATGTGATATGGGATTCTGTGTTTTTTTTAAATGCTAAAGCCTGCAACATTAAGTATTGTCCTCATCGTTTGCAATGACTAACTCTATGTTTCCATGTTACACTGACCGTTCTGAGTTAATGTGTTAAAAGTGTTTTATATACTCCTATACAGGAAATATAAATTTGTCTTCTCATCAAGAAACAGTGTTTTCATCAAGAGGTAGCGTTAAAAAAAAATCAGAAAAAAAACAGAAGGATCCAACGTGACGATCAGATTTTGCCACTGAAACAAAACCCAAGCCTTCGTGCCAGTGGTGTATGACAGTGATCACATGATGTCCATGCTTTCATTCATAGTGTATAATGCCAAAGTAGTCAACAGTCTGTTTGACAGTTTACTGCGTCTAAGTGTTGGATCCTAATTGAAAGTCAGTGATATTTGAACAATTTGCAATAGATGTGTTGAGAAAACTTGGTGAGCAGCTCCACACAAAACAGGGAGTAGAGTGATGATTTCATTCTTGGTGTCTCAGCTGGAATTTCTCACTTCCTCTCCAGTAATTAAAAATATGGAGGAGGAATAATGTTAGTGCTCCACCTCACCCTTCTGTGTCAAACTCAATTGCCTGCCATGACTCAACTTGATCAAGGACATTATCAGTGATTTAAATGTCCAAAGCTAATATGTGAGGCTGTGCAATAACACTGTTATTGTGATAGAGTGTGTCAACCTCAGTGCAGGGCTTTTTTCAGTATGTCATTTTCAGTTGTAGTTTGAGTAACACACTGACAACCTGATGTGAGTCTAATTTTCTTATTCGGAATAAAAATGTGAGGAGTTAGGTGAGAGTGGGTAAAGGTGGCTGAAAAGGAAGAAACAGAGAAACTGTGGCTGCGGCACCTTCAGTGTTTGTAGACTCATTCCCTTCAGTGCAGCGTGCTGCCATCATCAGTAACAGTAACCTCTTTCTGACTTTTATTATAATTAGATTTAGGACATAAAAGTAATGGATGAGGAGTCTTCTATCAGCCGCTTCTCCACATTAAAGTCAATGCCCTCAGATCCAATTGTAACAGGAAAATGTTAAAGAGACACTGGCATGACCGATTCCGTCGCTTTCGAGAAACGTATATGTCATAGCATCAAAAACTGTCTTTGTAAGAAAATGCCAAGAAATGGATTCCAGGTTTAAAAACAGTACTGGAGCAGCTGTGACACTGTATTTGACATTGCCTCCTCAAATTTTAGTGCCGGACAGATTTAGCGTGGGTCTCAGTTCATAGGCTGGACTCAGTATAGCTTCAGGTTTAGTGCTGACTCAGACATACCATGTCGTCCTGACACAGAGACTTAAGGGGACCTCGTTTCCTTGCCAGAAGTCACCTCTTTGTTATTCACTTGCACTGGAGAACGTGTAGTGGTTCTGTGTCTTGTAAATGCTCTTACAGAAACAGAAACATGGTGGGAGGATGTTCAGATTCTAATTTATGTGAACAAAGTCTTTTATTTAACATGAATGTTTTTCTCACTGATTGATTTTGTTATTTAAGAAAAATAAACATTCTGCATTGTATTGTTGCGATTTGATATTCAGCCTTAGACAAGACAAGCTAATAGAATCTGTAGCAAAATCAATATGTATTTTCAGTGGTAGAAATGGCACAAATTTACATTTAAGTACTTGACTTTGTGTAAATTTGACACTGGGGTCCCGAGTGATAGTTACTGTGGGAGCAGATGCAGTTTTTGAGCTTGGGAAGAAGTTGTACTGTGTAAAAAACTTACCAATAATGGTATAATTTAGTACAGTGAGTATAAGTGAATACAGTGAAAAGGGTATGTACGATATTGAGTTTAAAACATGATTCATTTATGTGCTTTATTAGAGAAAATCTTATTTTCTTCGCATTCTTATTTCCAAGTCTTGGAAAGTTATTGTATTATGCAGGGATCAGGGGAAAAAGATGGACGGCAAAAGTTAATCATGGCCTCTTTAAAAAAAGATCACATACATCTGTCAGCAAAAGAAATAACTTCAAGAGGAAATCTGTCACTTCCATTGAAATGCTTTATTTTCTGTGAATACAAAAAATAGTTTTATTGAAGCCAGATAAATATCTTTTATAATGTATGTCATCACTTATCTTACTTGTCTTTACTTCATAATTTGATTTCTGTCCAGTGGGAGAGCAACATACAGAACACTTCAAATACTCCACATCATTGAAATGTGCCACAACATCTTAATGGCTTAAAAGCACAGGGAGGAAAAAGCCCATCTACAAAAACCTTCAGTGACTTCATAAGGTACAATAAAGCAGTTGACCGACCTGACTCTGCAGCCTGTCATTATTCAGAAGCACTGTGGTACATGCCCATGGAATGCAGTACAAAAGATGTGTTTATATATACTGTATGTATATATATTTAAATACACACATATAAAGTATACATATTGATGGTATACATTTTTTGACTCGCAGTTCCTCTGTCATCCCCCAAAGGCCTTACATGAAAGAAAAGGAGTAAGTTAAAGGGGTGGCAGTGGGTTCAGCACTTGAGAGGAACAGTATGTTAACAAGGGGGACAACACAAGTTCAAAACCCACGGACATGAACCTACGTTTCCAAACAACATGCTGGTCCGGTACCTTCTATTGACCAGTGAGGTGAAGCTGTGACTCAAGCAGACCAGACACAGTATGGGCTACGGACTAAGGCACTAATCATAAACACTACACACTCGACTGATGAGTAAAACGATGAAGAACTCCCTCCCTCACACACAAAACACAATGCCAGGAAACCCTTCTAAAACCAGTCTCTCGTCAGCTGCTTGTCATGGTATAGTTTTTGTATGTGGAGGTCAGAATCGCTCAGTGCATCGAAAGGTCAAAGGTTTCACTCTGTCGCCGTATAAACAGGAGATGCAACTGAAGCACAAAGCCATGCAATGTCACAGCAGGACCAAGTCTCACAATACAATATTACTCTCCTTTAATATTGAAACGCAGCCCATATAGTTAGACATGGGAACACACTACAATCAAACTCGGTAAACAAAAGTTTCTTCTACTGAAGCAAGTAGTATA
The DNA here is from genome assembly GCA_016785345.1 of Trinectes maculatus. Taxonomy (NCBI): domain Eukaryota; kingdom Metazoa; phylum Chordata; class Actinopteri; order Pleuronectiformes; family Achiridae; genus Trinectes; species Trinectes maculatus. Next base: position 50,937 of record JAFBJQ010003451.1, read on the forward strand.
TTTAGTATGGTCACGTGCAGCAGCCTTCAACTGCAGTGATTAGTGCTGCAGTCACTTCACTTCACATTTCAATTCACACACGTTAACCTCAGTTCCTACTACGTTCCTGTGTTAAGCGTAACCGTATTGCCATGTTCAGATGTTGAGCTTGACTTCCTGAATTCACAGAATTGCAGATGAGTTGACTCGGATCAGTCACTGGCAGTGATTCGTTATTGCTGAAACATAATGAATATAATCACTTATTAACAGTGGGAGAGGGAAATAACGGAGGGAATGGGCCAGTGTTTGTCTGCTGGAGGTCGTTACCATCAGACAAAGCACTTTAAGCATTAAAGCAACACTGCATGGTATTCAGCTGATTTAAGACGCCTCACGACTCTTCATTTGCATGATGCTGTGGCCAATTCATCTAAACACTCTTAAAAGTGAAATGAGCTCTAGGTTACACAATATCATCTATATTAGTTTAGGTTTGCAAGGTTTCAGGGAAACCAATACTGCCCCCTAAAGCACCATCCGTGTTATTGCATCATGATCTAACTACCGTTTGGAGGTCTTTGTACTCCACAATGATGAAGATAAAAAAAAAAGAGTGGTAAATGAGTGAGACCATATCTACATGCAAAAGATCCAGTGTGTAGAAGCATTCACATGGTAATATCATTCTCCTTAAATGGCTGCACACAATAACACATATTTGCATGGGCACTGACAATAACACAGAATTTGTCACATTGTGCATTCTGACATTAATGGAAAATTCCAACAGAGGAATCCCCAGATTGAAATGAAACACCACTATGTAAAATGCCACATCCTTCATATTCGAGTTAATGACCACTGATTTAATGTCACAACACACCACGGTCACGTGATCTGAATAGATATCAAGGTGCCAAATTAAGAGGTTTAAGGCCAAAAGTCATGAAATATCAGTGTACTAAGGTGAAATCTGCTCTCTGGCAGCATAATGGCTATATGACATGAACAACAATACAATCAATTCATCATCTTAAAAGGTTTATGAGCCAGAGCTGAACATTGTAAAACAAACAAAAAAACAAACAAAAAAAAAAATACAGAAAATGTAGCTTATGGACAAAGAAGAGAGCGTTTGTCCTCAGCGTGTCACATTCTGGTTCAGATAAAATCGGTCAAAGAGGTTGTGCTATACACCAGGACAAAAAGCAGTTCTTCAGGCAATGTTACCACAATCGTTGTGTTGTTTTCAGAGTAGTACACAGTCGTCTTTAAACGCTGCGAGTAGATGACTTTAAAGTCTGAAGTCTAAGTGTGCCAATGAAAGAACACAAATTTGCACACAGACATATACAATATATGTGCTTTTCAAACTGCTGTGAGTGTGAGCATCAGCAGTGACTGTAAGGCTGAATCATTAGTTGTTGTCCTCTCGGAGTTCGCTGGGCAGGAACTTGTACTGCTGCTGCCTGATCTGAGCCAGTTTCTTCCTGGCCTCCTCCAGCTCTCTCTCCTTCCTCAGCATCTCCTCCTGGGCTGCAATAATCTGCACAGGAAGGATTAAACATACATTTTTTATTTAGAGTGTCTAACACTTTAACTGTCAAGTGACTGGATACTGTGCGTTTTACTGCTTATTTCCTGGCCTAATAAATGGAGATCAATAGCAGAATTAAAAAAAAAATCCATTCAATTAACATCTAGTTCAAAAGCTACAAAGCTAATTCACATTAGCCCATTCATTATCATTTCTGTATGAACTGTAAATATAGTATTTGCACATGAGCACTGGATGAAAGACAGAAATAATATCTGTCTATGGACATTTGAAGGAGACAAAAGGAGACTTGAATGAATCTGCACAACTTCCACAGTTCTACACCTGATCATAAACAAACATCAATTCATTAATGTTATGTCATTATGTTTAATCCTGCTTGACATTCTTACCTGTGCTATTCCACCCACAAACTTTGTCTTCACCACCACGTTGTCTTCATCTGATTTGTCAAACGCTGCCTTCTGGGCTGCCCGCACCAAGTTGTCTGATGCCTTTTTCACTGCATTGCCTGCAATCTTTAGGGGGGAGGGGGAGTAAAGTCGACTATAGATAAACAAAATCGATATTAAGACCGTTTACCTCAAATGAACAGCACGGTGTACCTGCAGTCTTCTCATGGCCTCTGAGTCCTGGTCAGCCTTCACCTTACAGGCCACCAGCAGCTGTGCCGTGGACGCTGCCACCTGCTTGGCTGAGGAGATGAGCTTCTCCTCGCTGGCGTGGCCCTGCACTGAGGCATTGGCTGCCTCACACAGGTTGCTGGTCGCTGCTGCCACCATGCGAGCCTGTTAGAGGAGATGAGAGAAGGTAAATTAACTATGCAGATGTGTGCCTCAGGCTGTGATTGCCATTGACACTTACTGCAGAGATGAGTCCCTGTGACCACTGTCCATCGTCCACAGCATTTGCAGGAATGGAGCCGACTTTGCCCTGAGCCACCAGCTCTCTCTGAGCAGCCGAGGCAGATTTCACCAAGGCGCTGGTGGCTGCAGCAATGGACTTGGCTGCCTCCAGGATCTGCTCCTCGAAGTTCAGTGTCTCATCAGCCAGCTGAGGAGGGAAAGGACCAAAGAGTCAGACAGGATGAAGGGTGGGCTCCATCACTCGGCTCCATTTGTAACTTTCATCATGTTAGAGACAGACATCAAATTAAATCATGGTTTATTTGTCCACAGTACACACAAAAACAAATGCACTGTAACTACAGTCCAACAAACTTTTCAATTGTAAAGATTTTCACACTAAAAGAAGTTTCATTTGGTTCACCACGTCTAACCGCCACTGAAACCATGACACTTTCCCCCATTCGGCTTTGTTTGGGAGAGAAAATAAATTCACACCGATTCATCATTATCCCAACAAACGACAACTCCAACACAGCCAGAAACGAAGCTGATAAGTAGCTAGATGCAGCAGAATAAGAGCGAAGACTCTGCACAAAGATTATCTGTCAGTACTGCACATCCAGTCATATTCACACACTCACACACACACACACACAGAAACACACACACACACACACACACTCAAATTTTCTTGCACAAGCACATTCACACCACAAGTCTGTAGACAGAGCGGGACACTGTAGGAATATGTTTGATATATAGTTGGGACTGAATAACAACCTAATATATCAAACATATCAGACAGAGCCCTGCAGAGAAGGCCTCCGGTGGTGGGGGCAGGCAGGGAACGGGAGGGGGAGGGGGGTTAACTGGGAACCAGGTGACAGACAGGCTTTAGCTACAACTAGCACAGAGATGGATACATGATACACTGATGAGGAAATATGGCACACGTATCGTATGGAAGTGGGAGGTGTGGCTGAAAAGTTGGTGGTTTTCCATCTCAACAATCAGCTGTATGTAAAAAAAAAGGGGGGAGTAAACAGCAAAGGACACAGAGCAACTCTCTGTGAATGTCGCACAAATGTGCGACTGTTGTTGCCGCTACGTTGGCACTGACTTTCAGTTTTGACATTCAACTATGAACATAAACCATTAAAAAAACAACAGGGAGATGCTCACACACAGGCACGAGACATCAACAGAGACATCAGCAGCTCTGTAAGTACAGAGTCTTCATTACTGTGATCACTGACGCTTAAAGAGCACCAGAACTTACCATTTTAAATCTATAGTATTATAATAATCAGTAATAATCAGAATTTTCAATGCTGTAACTACATTTTCTTCTAACATTTACCAAAGTGAACTTTTGAATGCAGGGCATACATACTTCATGGAGTAGGTTTTACATTGCTGTAATTGTACTGGATCTGAATACTTCATTCCACTGGTAACATAGTAACAATGAGCCCAATACATTAAAATAATTACTCATGGGTGATATATAGTTGATAGATGATATATATATTGAATATATAGTTCTGTAACAATAATGAGGGCCATTTTGCTATATTTGCCAACAGGACATCTATGTATCTATATTGGGGTATTTTGCTTCTGTACTATGCCTTTCATTAGTTCTTTTTTGGTTTCATGATGAAACCTAGTTAAGGCCATTTAGACTTTTGTACAGAGCAACATATCTTTTTTTTAGGAACATCTCTGTATCGTTATGTATTTATCCTCACTTTACAAACACACACACAGTGAGTCATTACACACGTGGTCACCCACCTTGGGCTTGGCTCGGGGTTTGAGCTGCTCGAGCTTCTTAGCTGCTGCTTCGATGGATGCTGCCGCACCGAGCAGCTCATTCTCTGCGATCACCGTTGGGTCCTCGGGGTCCACCCACTCTGAACCTGAGGGACGCATGCACACATGAAATTACAATCAAGATTCACATCTAAAAAGAAAAAGAGGAGGAGAAAAAAATCAAAGCTGTGTGTCAAAAGAACATGCGTCACAACAACAAAGTGATCACGCATAAAAAAAAAAAGTGCCACATGTCATCACATTCCATGCATAGCTGATGGAGGCCGCAAGGTGCCACTTGCTGCAATGAAGAGGAGTGATTTATTTAAAGAGATGGAAAGCATGATGGATGGAGCTGAATATGTACTGGACAGCAGCTGGATTTGGAAATGAGATTAAATGAATCAGTTAGAGCTGAGGAGAGATTGTGCCTAAAAAGCTCACAACCGGTGAGATCAGTCACAGTACAGAAAACAATGCTAACTTACCTCCATCTGTGGCAAGAAAAGGAGGACAGCAATATTACCACAAGTCTGTTTAGGAATTTTTTCTCTGTCATTTGGGAATTTAAAAAAAATCTTCTCTTAAGAATGTGTAGTCACCTCCAACTGGTGCAGGTAAAAAAGGTCAGTGTGTGAAGTGTGGTGTGTGTACATGTATACACATGTTTGTGTGTTTGTGTCCTTACCTTTCATGGCCTCTGCTGTTTGGATGAGCTCTGTGACAGCGCCTGCCACCCGTTTGGAGCAGGCTGCCAGCTGCTGCTTCTGCTCTGCAGTGGGCTTCTGCAGGACCTACACACACACACACACACACACACACACATTATACAAACACATTATGTTTCCATTTGCAGTGAATGATTCAGTTTTAATGCAGCTGAAAATGAAAATAATAGTCAATGTATTTTAACATATGTATAGACCATGATGAGAGCATGACCCTGACTGATCCATTCATTACCTTGTTTGTGAACCAGACAAATCACATGAGTCTAAACTAATCGACCTAACATTCAACCTACCAGTAGAACCTGTTCTAACAGATCGATGTATCCAGTCGTGCACTCTGATCCATACATCAGTGCTCTGTTCTTCACCTCCTCGCTGACCTCAGGATGGTAGGCCGCTTGCTGAGAGACAGAAACACACTCCACGTTTAACAGGCATTATCATCATATACTCTTATCAGCAACCTGTTATTACAACTATAGAAGAGATGTGCTCCACATATGCTCCAAGTTCTAGTTCTAACTTTTTTGGCAATATCCAGTGAGTGATTCATGCAGCATATCAAATGTCATGTCCCATTATTTTTCCTTAAGTAAGATAACAAAGGACCTTGCAGGTGGTGAGCATGTCTGAAATGGCTTTGCGGCTGAGATTGGCCGTATGGATGATGTCCTCCTGCCGGGCTGAGTTCCCTGCTGCCACTGCTTTAGCAGTTGCCATGGTGATTCCTTTAGTCATGCGAATGAACTCCTCAGGAGTGGTCGTTTTGCTGGGAGCGTCCTTGGACTGAAACAGCTGGGGATGACAAAGTTAGTGGGTGTCATTTGACAGGTCGTGTGTGTGTGTGTGTGTGTGTGTGTGTGTGTCTATATCTATATCTATGTGTGTGTGTGTGTGTGTGTGTGGCCATGATTAGATCCCTCTCTGCCCTTACCGCCAGTTCTTGTTTTATACACTCGATGGTGGCCTCCAGGGCTCTGGTGCCCCGAGTGGCTTCATCCTCCACAGCCTTGACAGTCTTCAGCAGAGACGTGACGTTGGTCACCATCACCTTACAGAATACAAAACACGAGAAAAAAAAAGAAATCATTGATTGCCCATCCACATCAGTGTTTTTAAACAGCAACAAATCCAGGATATAGAAACAGGCTTTTACATTATGAGAGTTTGAATTTGCTGGTGCATGAAGCATCAGAGGTGTCAGACAAGGATATGACTAGTTGCTATGGTTTTTGACTGTATCATTTGTTACCATGTTAACAATCTATGGTACATTCTGATGATAAGATATTTATATATATATATATATATATATATATCTCATTAGGACAATCTGTAATCTATATGAATCCAATGCTGACATTTAAAAGCCCTGCTCATTGTTTTATTACAAACATATATGCCATAAGACAGATATTATATTGAATATAAAGGGAACAGCAATGGCGTAAATAGAAGGTTAAAATCTCTCAAAGGACAAAATCTTTTAAGGGTGTATGCACTACATCAATCTAAAAGATAGGTGGCGCACTGCACACACACATACAGAGAAGCCAATAGCCCTTGAGACTTGAAGCTAAAATATTACAAGACTGTCTCCACCTCAGGTCTTAAAGCTGCATATGAGGCATGTTGTTGCAGTATGAAAGCGGGTGAGTCACTGCGCTGCCACACACTGTGAAAATGACTTTTTTTCCCCCTCCCAAACGTCTCGGCTTGAGGTGATAATGAGCGGTTAACACTGTCACGACTGGATTATGAACTGTGGCTCTGCGAAAAACTCACACTGCATAAGTGTTGAAGCAAATTGCGCAGCTGATTTATCTTGGTTAGAAATATCCCAGCTTCCTGTTCTCTGGACATCTATTTACTGACTGTTTACATGACAGCGTCACAGTCTTCAGCTGAACTCATGTGCACAGGGATCCATCCTGACAGGACGGGTGATGCAACTGGTTTATAACTCTGCCTCAGGAAGAGGAAGAGCATACATAAGTTTACCTCAGCTTATATTTAGCATTAATTCTCCTTTCAACCTTTTGGTTCAAACAGAAAATGATACCACAATATCAGCCAATCCAAAAATGTAATCAAAATTTGCATATAACATTTGATTTCTACTAAATAAATAACATTGTTCCGATTTCTATACCTGAAAAAAAAAACACATATACGCTTTTGTTCAACTGTATTCGAACCCACTTCAAGTCCTTTAAATTAGATACGCAACATATTTTCAGATGCAGCGTTGGCTCACCTTGGCAGCGCTCTTCAGCTGGTACATCGATGGGTCATCTGCTGCTTTGCCAGCAGCACACTTGGTGGCGCTGATGAGCTCAGACAGCGCCTTGGCCACATCTTTGACAGCGTTTATCAGAACCACCTGGAGAAGGTACATGCGGGTAGACGCCTGTTTGTTACTGAGACAATAACGTCTCTCGAGAACAGGCACAGTAAATAAAGGACAGACTGAAAAGGGGACGGGGGGAAAAAGCAAAAGGGACTGGCCTGTGTCTCGGGGTCGTCCGAGCCAATGCTGGCGGCGCCGAGTTTGACCACGTCTGTGAGCTGGGTAATGGTTTTGGCAGAGGATTGGGCGGCCTGCGCCAACCTGTCCTGACCGGACGCAGCACCGGACACCAGCATCTTTGTGTCCTCCACCAGAGCTTTGGCTGTCTTCAGGATGTTTTCCCTGAGAGAGGACGACAGGAGCAGTGAAGAACGTTTCACCAGCTGATGCTCCGATCTACAGCTGGTGCCTTACCACAGTAGGACATCACTTAACATGTGTGGGAATTGCAGGCATCAGAAATCTCTTTTCGTATCAAGTTGCATATTTTTTTTTGAAAGTCACAAGAAAAAAAAACTGCAGAAAGCATCGATGTAGTTTGAGTTTGCAGGTGCTGAATGGCAAAAAAAGCTATTCCAGTCCCCTTTCTCCTGCTTCAGTGGCTCACGGCTTCTTTTCATTGAGGTACAGTTTAATTTCATAAATAATTATCTGAAGGCAACCTCGCTAATCATTTCTGGCCATAGCAGCATGTAATTGGATAAACATCTCTTTGAACTCGGTTCATTCAAGTTTAATTCTAACATAACACAAGACTCGGACCATTTTTACTGAAACTTGGCACAACAACTGTCTGATTTCATAGAGACGTCTAATTAGAATAATTCAGAAACTATAAATCTTTTGCTATCTTTTAAAAATCATGGCCCACAGTGGAGTCTTTAGTCTCAAGAGCAACAAAATGGTGAAGAGATGTGACACCTCCTCCATCGTTCAAAGCCTTAAGGTAATCTGTGGTTTCCACCTCCAGAGAACTCCTGCCTCTGTTCATCAGATAATCTGTCACTCTGGCAGTTTTGCATGAAGATAACGTGCATAATCAAGCAGCTCCCACCTGTGGTCAGCGAAGGACTCGTCGTTCTCTGCGTTCAGCGTGCCGGCAGAGGCGAACATGATGGTGGTGTCCAGGTCGGCAATGATACCAGACACTGCACTGGCTGCTGTGATGCAGGCTTGTGTGCCCTTGTTGCCTGCCTGAAGTGCTGAGAGCACCAAGGACACCTGGGGACATAAGCAGACATCAAATCCCATGAGCACACAAGTGAGGATGTGCAAATACCTGACACACAAACTGCATTTTTCATTTTTTAAATGAACCAATACACGATATTTAGATTCGATTATAATAGTTTACCTTCTATAAATGCAATCTGCTATGTTTTGTTCAGTCAGAGTGGAGATGAATAAATGTAACTTGGTTAGAACGGAAGCAACGCGCTGTTCTACGTTCTGATGAATGCGTCTGTTTTGCATTGTTTGTGATATGCATCTCCTTGGTAGATGATAAATATCGCATTCAAGTCAGAGGCCCGACACGCCAGTCCTGAGAGGATCTGAAAATCAGCTTGGTCGGCAAAAAACCACGCCAGTGCAGAGCAGTGCACAACATCACTCACTCGGTGAAATGAGTACATGTCAGAGTGGTTTCAACTCCATTTGTTTTCCTCATGGTTGCCTGAGAGGCGGCAGAAATTGATAAACTGATGTTTTCCGGACCCTCGCAAACATAAAAGGGACTTAACACTCAAAACTGAGCAAACTTGACACATTACAGAGAGAAAACATTGTTGTGTTCTTGTCAGCATAATCAAACATGAGGTTTAAAATAAAAATAAAAAACATTAAAAGTGGCGACCAGACAGAAGGACGACCAAGAAGAAATAAACAAAAAAAGCTGTGCATTCCACGGATAAAACCAAAACTGCTGCCTGACAGATGAACTGTGTTCTCGGGTCATAACTGTACAAACCTTGCTGGACTCGCTGGTTATGGTCTGTGCAATACTGCAGCATGAGTTATGAAATCAATCTGTAGAATACTGTATTTTGCCAAAGACTATGAATTAAACATCCTGCCTGTGGAGCATAAACATGCCAGTGGCAAAATATTTAAATAACCAGTGCTATAATTCATAATAAAATGAGTAATGGTATTAAAATCCTCTTATACCGCTGATACAATGACGTACTTGGTTTAAACTAAACAACTAGAAAATTCTTCTTTTGTGTTCTTGCTCCAAAGAACAAAACTGTGTAGTGTCGGTTTGTTTTGGATCACACAAGGCGGAGCAGGGAAACATCCAGCCCTGAGCGATTTGGTATTTACATGATGAATATTAAAACAAATATGGTGACAAATACAGCAGAAGACGCACTAGACAGCGTAATCCTAAACAAATGACTTAGACTAAGATGACACAACTGAGTACCTTCTCTGCGACCGCGCGGGCACATTCGATGAGCTCTCGTTTAGTGAAGCTGTCTGAAGGGGTGATCTGCAGAGCTCCAGCCTTCTGGACCAGGAAGATACAGCCGTGCCCGAGCTCCTGCACTCGAGTCCTGATCTGGAAACCGATCTAGAAAACACACGGAGATATAAAAATAAATAAATAAAATAAAATAAAATCAGAGACAATAATGGTTTACGCAAAAAATATGTCCCCATCTCACCATGACTTGTGTGTGTGTTCTTAATTTCTTTTTAAAATGCACTGCAGCAAGTAGTAGTGGAAGTGAGTGAATGTGCTCCACCAACATAGCCAAGCTGCATCATAATAATGTAAGTGTGTGAGACACTCTGGTCCTCCTCACCTCCTCTGGCTCAGCTGTGTGAGCAGCCAGTCGACCCTGGACGGCCAGCTGGCTGTAGTCCACTGTCACCTGAGAGGCCAGCGCTCCGAGCTCATCTGGACACGTCACCGACTTGGTCATCTGAGGGATAAACACACAGCAACTTTTAATCCAAACCAAAACAACGAAGCGAAAGTCACTTTAGGGCCAATTGCTGATACATGGTATACTATAAATGAATGGATCCTGGGAACAATGGCCAAATGAGGTAAACCTTTAAATGTCTATGAGACGCTGTGTATATAAAACATAAATATAGTTTATCATATCATGCATAAAAAAGTAGTGAAATTATACGTTATATATGTGACAAGTAAATAATGATTTATGAGGATTTACATACCATTTCCTGAGCAGTGACAGCAATGGCCTTCGAATATTTCACCATGCTGGTCTGGTAATCCACAAATGAGCCCTCAGGTTCAGGTGGTGTACCTTCATCCAGCTGCAGAAAGACACACACACACACACACACACACACACGCGCACACACACACACAGGGTGAATTTCATGTGTGACTGGTTTGTCCAAACATCCTCAAACATGAAATAGATCACGCTGCTCTTCAGCGGCACTGACATGTTGATTCTAACCCTTCAATTACAGTCTATCTGCCAGGTGTGTAGACATCACTTAATCTGTAAACCAACATTATGCAACGCAGTTATAGATTCAAATTAACACTCTGTGAGAATGATAAACACTCATTAAACTTATCCTCCAAATCCACTCTGTAATCACAGCTTCCAAGTAGCACTGACTACAAAAAGGTTTGATCATTATCAGCTTTCAGGGCGCATACGCCGTTTCCAGCGCTCCCACTAAATTAGACTCTGATCAACACATCGAAGTGACGGATGTAGATGTGTGGACTTGTGGGAAAAGCAGGCACACGGAAAAACTGATTCACAGTATTACAAGTTCACGTTGTTGGCTTTGCCTGCTGGGTGAAATAGCACCTTACAATCACAAGTCTTGACAAAGTGACTGAAAGTTCAGCAGAAAACTGCTCAAACCACAGTGACCGCCAGTGTTGATGGGTTTTTACAGGAGGATTAGCTCATGCGAACGCTGAGTGACAGGCGCAGACACACACACCTGCACACTCGTCATGCAGACCCACAGCGAGCGGCTTTCATTAATCGTTCATGGCGTGCTACAGACAGCTCGGTCAGAGACGCCGCTCCCTCTGCTGACCTACACCTGAGGCGTGTTTTCACCTTCTCGATAAATCTCAGTGAGGAAGCCAAAGAGGGACGTAATTGGTTTGTGCTATTCTGTGTCTGTGCATTAGAGAAAGGGCTTTTGTTGCGTTTGCCAACATTCTGACTGTTAAATGGGAAGGTGGTCCAAATTACACCGAATAAGAGACGCTTGACGGTCAACTCTCTGCTCCAGCTGCCTGTGATTTGTGTTAATATGGAAATCAGTGACTTTTTATGGTGCCTATGAGACACAATGATAGTAATCATGACGTCGCACACTGCAACGGGAAATGATGGGTAGAAGAAGGAGGATTAGGGCATTATGGTTGCACGGTATGTATGAAACCTGGAACATGCTGCATAAAGGTTGAGAGCATTTGTCACTTTTACCAACTACCACAACAGCTGTCACCCACTTGATCCCACTTGTTTTTGCTTTGCAACCTTAAGCTGTTCTTTTCTTAAGCTATAAAATCTGTCAGATTTGGGCTGTTTACCAACACTATAGTCCTGGGTAATACACCACTGTCCAAATCAAAGGCTAAACATTAAGTTAAATTAAACATATATTGATACCATCCTGACTATCCTATTCTGAACAGCATCTTTTACCCTGCACAGAAGCATCAAACCTCCAGTGAGTCACCTTGGCCATGGCTTCAGCGATGGACTCCACCATTCCTCCCACCATTCCCACTTCACTGGCAGCCTCATTCAGTGTCACCATGATATCATCAACCGCCTCCTTCATGAGCTGGGCGGCCTCTGCTATGGCATCATGGGTATGGGAGGCCTGTGATGTGTGACATGAGAACACGATCGCATAAATGTTTGCTACCTGTATGGCACTGGACAAGTAAGCTAAGTGACAGTCCAGCAACTCAGTGTAAACAAAGAGTACCATTCAGAAAATGAAGTGTACCTTTGGGTTTCCTCCGCCCTCCTTGGCAGCGTAGAGCATCTGCAGGGCAGATTCAGCCATTGTCTTTGTTTGGTCCAAGAAGGTCATCTGCTGCTGGTGGTCCCTCAGCTTGGATGCCACACCCACTGAGGCCTTGATCAATGGTTCAAAGTAACCAGCAAGTTGGGTCACCTGAGGTAAAAAGAAACGGTACACATATCTGTCATTACTTTCTCCTACATATAACTAGAGGTCAGATTTTCACATCAACTAGCACAGATAAAAACAAGATGTCGGTTTCAGGTCAAGAAAACAACACTGAGATGCACGTACTTCAAAATATGTTCAATTTAAAATATCTTATAACATTGTAACATCATTTATTTACTGTTTGTATCAGCTACTATCCCCACATGACATAAAAAAATACATAACACTACTGTTACTTAATATTGTTGCTAAAAGTATCAGAATGCTGCTCCACTGTTACAGCGTTGAAGTTATTAACTCCCTGCCCTATATACCTTGTGTCCTAGTTGGGAAGCCTCGCCTCTGGCAGCAGTGGAAATGGGGTCAATTAGGTGGCCAATTTCCTGCACAGTGGACGTCAGCTGCTCTTGTAGTGCCTGAAGAGAGGAAATAAAAAAGAATTAGCTTTTCTGCTGCTTTTAATAGGCGAGAGAATTGCGTTCAGAGATGTCAGATGAAACCTGCTCGGTTTTTTCACCGCAAGTTTAACTCTTCATCGTGAAGCAAGACTAGTAAAAGTGTACGATTCTGTGTCCAATAGACAGAGACGCGATTGGTTCACAGGGAGACACATGCAGCAGTTTGAGGACTATGAATGGAAATTAGAACAAATATGAAAAGAAACAGAGATAAACAACCGGACACGGACAAACATCTGGAGACAAATGGAAACAATGAACCGTATTCAGAGTAGACGGTATGAAAGGTTCAGGAACTTTCGAATGGTTGCTTACTTCCAGTGAGATGTCATCCCTGCTGGGTAAGTTCTGGCTGACTGCTGCCAGAGAGGCCTGCTCTATGTCCCGGATACATTTGTTGATGTTATCAATTGATGAATCACACTCCCGCTGGCCTGGGGCCTTGTCCCTGAGAATAAAATGTGAACAGGAATAAGAGGAGAAACAGAAAGACATAAAACAAAATGAGAGTAAAGTTGAAGAATGATGGGTGAAGCGGAAAAGAAAAAAAACGGGATGAAGACCATGAAGAAAGTACACACAGGAAGAGAGAAAAGAAGTCTAAAGTTATTATTATAATAAACAATAAAGATAGGATTCAGGATGTCTCTTTAACATCTTTCCCTACAGGGTCTCTCATCTCATCGCTGTTCAGGTCACATCTGATGACACGTGGCCAGAAGGGTCTCATCACGACACCGGGACATCATGCCGGGCAGCTAAATTAGCTCTGGAACCCCTGAGTGGTCTGAGGCAGCGTCCTCATGGGCAGGATACGTTTATTTAAACATCCATTTCCATGCACGGTGGCTCGCTCAAGGTAAACCTCACCAGTGTGTGTAATGAGACTCAAAGTTATGAGGCCGGCTTTCGCCGGATGGAGTCCATTCCCATTTGTGTACACTGGCACTGCAGTGCATCACTGAATACTGTTTAAGGGCCAGGGCAAACTCCCACTACTCACTTCACCGTCTTAGGAGGGAAGACTGTGACGAGGACATCAGAAGTGAAAGAGATGAGAAGTCGGATGCGTGTGAATGCTAATGTGCAGATGTTCTGAGAGCAGAGATGGAAACTTCAAATTCAGTGCGTTTAACACTGGGATTTGGTTCCTTGTCGACATCAGTTCTGTTCTGATCACAAGGTCAGACACAAAAGGTGTGAGAGAGGAGATTATAAATCTAAAATGGGGACATGTGAGTGTTTTCCCACAAAGTACTGACTTTATGCAGCTCTTTTCAAGGCATCTGGATTTGTCTCTCAGTTGTATGTGCAGATTGAAGTAACTTTTCAGCTTTTTTTCTGCTGCTGTGTCCTGTTTAATTGATCTGAATAACTGCCTGGTCACTAACCGGATGGCTGTGATGAGACTCTTGATGGAGTCGGAGACGGTGCGAGAGTGGCCAGCCAGAACAGACCAGGTGGGCGGGTCTTTGGGGTTGATGACCAATGAGCGTGCAGTCTTGAGCAGGTAGGTGGAGCTGTCCAACATGGAGCGTGCTGACTGGAGGATGGGCTCCTGCGCCACAGAGCCCTACAGAAGAAGTCAAACGTACAATTAGCACATAGCTAAATGTTCGATAACACCTGCATTGATCTGTTGATTTATACAACAGCCATCCATGAATATTAGATGGATAGATGGATAGATAGATAGATAGATAGATAGATAGATAGATAGATAGATAGATAGATAGATAGATAGATAGATAGATAGATAGATAGATAGATAGATAGATGTTGTATACATCATTAGTCTCATGTTCTACCTCGTTGCTGATTTGAGCTGGGATGCTGGCAAACTCAGGGTTGGATGCAAAGGTCGTCAGGTTTTCCACCGCCTCGATCAGCGGAGTGGTGGCAACTCGGCACCTGTTCCTGTTCTCATCCGAGAAGTCACCATCTAATGCCTACACACAGAGAGAGAGAGAGAGAGAGAGAGAGAGAGAGAGAGAGAGAGAGAGAGAGAGAGAGAGAGAGAGAGAGAGAGAGAGATGCAACATGTAGTTTCACAAAACCAGACTCAAGACGGCAACAAAACACAGAACTCAGCTTTTGTGAATGAATGTGTGCTAATGTTTTATCACTGATGTTTCAGATTTCACCACAGGTGTTCAACAAAACATCACAAATCTTACGATCACAGTTAAATCCACATGTACACCGAGTTATCGCAGCGCGGACACAGAGCTCTCTTTCTTATCTTTGGATAAGGCCGTCCAGGAAACCCTACCTTAATGGTTTTGACCAAGTTGGCAGTGCTGTTTGCCACCTCCTTGGCTGACTGGACAAAGTGCCTCTTGGCAACGGGGTTGGTCGTCTTGGACGAAGCCAGGCGGCAGGCGTTGCACAGTGCTGAAGTGTGCTTAGCAACAATGGTGGCTGCAGAGAGCACCTGCCACATTATAAACAAGAAATATCCAGACTGAGATTTTATCTCAAGGGTAAAATAGTTTATCAGCAAACACTGTGACACAAAGCATCTCCTGACTGAAAACCTCATCGTGGATGAGGTTTACTGCATAATAAGGCAAAAAACTGTTCTTAGAGAAACTTGTTGAGAAAAACAATGTTTTATGGAGGTAAATATAAAAACTTTTATATCAGGTGTATAATGTCTCATCTGCAGAGAGACCAGAACACTGTGTATATAATCAAGTTATTAGATCATAATCTTGTTATGTACGTTTGCCTATACAAAGAATATTATATTTGCATGTACCTGGGAGGGACTGCTGTCTGGGTCAACCAGGTTCTGACAGGCCATCTGGATTGCCTGATTGGCTTTGGCAAACTGGATGGGATCCACCAGCCCCTGGTGTCCTGCCTGACTGTTGGGATCAGACACACCCACCAGGTAGGAGGCCTGTGCAAAGATAACACTCGCATCGCTCAGGGCCAACAGTGAGTCAAGATAAACTGTTTATTTGAGTATTTTTATGTATCATGTATGTATTTGTGTAAGTTGTTTACTGTACCTGTCCTGCAGCTTCGGTGAGGCCACACAGGGCTTTTGAGGCTGATCCCACACAGTCTCCAAATGAAGACACATCTCCAGTCTTGCAGTTTTGTGAAATACCGGCCATGGACTCTCCGAGGACCTGGACAGAGCACCGGCAGAACATAGACAAGATAGTAAGTGTGTGTGTGCGATTTGATCACTTGGTTTGTTTGTTTGATCTGAAGTCCTACCTTGGAGTTCTCCATCACACTCTCAATGCAGTCAAAGTAGGACAAGTCACTGACTGGCTCGTTGGGGTTGTCCAGCATTCCTCTGACAGCCTGAGAGATAAGTGTGCAGCACATCAAGATGAACATGTACAATATCCAAATCATCACCTTGTTGCTAGGAGTTCAGAATTCAAGGTGCTCGGTTTGTTTACCTCCAGCTCTCTGAGAGCGTTGTCGCACTCCTTCTGGCCAGGAGCCTGTTGTGTACACAGTGTAATGAGCTGGTTAATGCTGTCAGTCACGGCTCTGAAACAAAGGGGGGAAAAAAACTCTGTGAATGTTTATGGTACTAAGTGGCTATGTGCAAGCACGGTTATTAAAAGTTTTTGTATGCATGCGCCTATGTTTATGTGGACCACCTCATTGACATCCTGGAGACTGCTGGAAGGTGGGCAGAGGCCCACATTATAGTTACATGCTTATCGACAATGGAATCACACAATATTACAAATACAAATATACAAAAAATACAAATATAATATCTTGCATGAACAAAATGTAAAAACAAAAGACACAAAGCAAGGTACAAAAATTGCTTCTAAGTTTTTGTCCATCCATGATAAAGACAGTATGTCCAGATAATCCGGATAAAAAGACCTTTCAGTAAAAACAATACAATCTTACAGGACTACAACAGTGTTAGTGGTACGGACCTACAACACTGACAAGAAGCATATACAGTATGCTACGGTGTGGTACCTTGCAGCAGCAGCTAGCAGGTTCTTGGCGTTTGCTGCTGCAGGGTCGACAGACAGACTCTTAGCAGCCAGCAGCAGTTTACTAGAAGCCATGGAGATGTTCTTCAGGTTACCAATCACTTGCACCTGATCGTCCTTTTTCTACAAAAGGGCACAAAATATCTATTGAGATCATCAAACATACATCAACACAGAAAGATTGTACGGAGCAAGGCAGACCTGAGTGTGTCCCGCCATCTCAATCCCAGCATCCAGGAACTCATCAAAGTCTTCACTGAACTTCCCAGAGGCCACTGCCAGCTGGCTGCTGGAGCCTCTGGATGCGTGGACCACCTCCCCCGCTGACTGGTTCAGGTCTGCTGCTGTTTGGTTCAAATCACTCTGGGCCTCCTGGAATGACTTGGAAGCTGGAGGGATCTGAATGGAGGACACAGAGAAGTTATGACAAAAGACGACAAAAATGAAGAATGATCATTTTATCCTATCAGAGTAACAAGTAACATTATATATATATATATATTTATTTTTTTAAATGAACTACCCATTGTTCAAACTCACTGTTTCAATCAGCAGCTTCTTGCTGGCTTCCCCGATGCTCTTGAGGGCCATGTCCACATCCTTCTGGCCTGGCAGACAGTTGACGCAGTTATTCAGGGAATGCGACACGGCCTTTGCCACCTGGAACACAGCACAGCGTGATCACAGTGGCCTGGGTTCGGAAGTGTTGTCTTTACACATAACGTGGTGTAACACACTGAGGACATCATATTTAAACACTAATGGTGACTGATGAATGCAGCACAGAATAATGTGACTATTTTGCAGTTTTTTGGGGAAAATAACAAAAAAGCATCATAAACGATAATCAGGATGAAAAAGCAGTCTGATTTGTTTTTGTCTTTCTGCACTGCATTCAAGCAACATAATTTATTCGTTTTGTGGAAAGAAATAATGATGACAAGACAGAAATAAATCAGGCACTTGGGCTATAAATATGCCAACAGACATGTTACAGGAGTCCCTCACTATATTTGACAGCTGTTCACTTTAATCTATTATTAACCATATGAGGGTATTAACAGAACCACGCACAGACGTAACATACAGTACACCGAGCAAATACATATGTTTGGGAAATGATGACTACTTTCACATTTATACTGTTATATATATTTTTTGGTGTTGTTGTGACATATCGTTGCCACAGGTGCTTTCGTCTGACAGAAGTATGAGAAGAAAGAACAGTGAAGCAGAACTCCCGAGCAGTCCTGACCAGCCTCACCTGTGCCAGCCGCTGCTGGCTCTCAGCATCACCCAGGGAAATCAGGGCCTGCTTGGCCTCATGAATAAGAAGCGCTGAGCCCTCCATAACATCCCGAGCGGAGTCCAGCATGGCGGCCGCCGCCTTGGGGTCTGTGGTGGAAGCAGCGACGCCACGGGCCGCCTGGGCCAGTGTCTTCAGTGCTTGTGCTGTCTCTCTGGCTGCTATTCCTATTGGAAAGATTAGATGTGACTGACAGCAACTTCAATGTAGGAAACCATATCATATAACTCATACATTATTTATACAGGTGCCAGTTTTGGAAAATGAAGACTGTTATTTAATTGTCAAACAGGTTTGTTGTTAAAAGCCATTCCTCCGTCTTCTCAAAATGTGTTGCAACAGGAGCATAATGAAATTCTGTCCAGGGTGGAGGAGAAGGAGCCAACAAAATGAAAATTCCCATGAGAAATGACATTTCATTTACACCACATCAATTAGACGGGGTAAACCCAACGGAAGAAAGTCATATTATCCTGCAGTTAACAAGATTACTGAGGGAAAGCAGAACAAGTTCCAGGCAACAAGGGGACGTGTCCTCCGCTTTTATGTACAACCATGTGTTTTAATCCAATCAACTCAATCAGAGACAAAATACCCCCAGAGTAATGCAGAGACAAAACATGGGCCAGGTTATTGTGTTTTAAAAAGGATTTCAGATGAATATTTTGCTGTAACACATCATACTAAGCAAATCATCTGAAGCAGCTATCTGAGATCTGGGAAAAACATTTATTGACTTTTGATTCCACATATTGTGCAACAGGACTCATTTGTTCAAATCCCATCTTGAATGGTTAAAACATTTTGAATCATGGTTTTCAGGATCTGATGCAGAAAAATGAAGACTTGACGCAATCATCTGTACCGACCTGTGTAGTGTTCATTTCCCTGTGCAGCACAGGTGAGGAGCTGAGCCATGGAGGATCCCACTGACTTGGAGGTGCTGCCCAGATCCTGAGCACACTTCTCCAGCTGAGGCAGAGAGACAGGATGGAGATCAACCAGAGGATTTACACATCAACACCTCTCTACACCCAGTTTCAGACAGGAGTCACAGTATGCTTTCTCTGCTTTCTGTTTCCTCTGCAGTCTCTTACTGTTTCTCCCGGCAGCGGTTTCAGTTGGCTGTTAACTGCGGCCAGCTTGGCGTCTTGCAGCTCACTTCTCAGAGTCTGAATGGCAGTGAGCGCAGAGTCGATCTCCATGGGCCCACAAGCTTCATGAGCCTAGTAAATAAAACAAAGTGGGTCTTTCTCTGAGATTACAGAGTTACAGGGGGTTTATGTTTTGCAGTAGCAATTCCTTTACAGCAACGCACTCACTTTCTACCTGTTATACTGCTATAACAAAACAATAAACCCAACACTTGAAGAAAAAAATACTGCAGTCCCAAGTCAGCTGCTGTAACTTGGTTATATACAGAAATCTGTAACAACTCTAGAGTCAGACACTTTGGATTCTGTTGCTGTCTTTTCTTTCCTCCATATTGCCACATGTCAGAGTTCCCATTTGCACGTGCGCTCTACCTGTTGCACGGACGTCCTCAGCTCAGCCAGGCAGGTGGCCAGGTTCTTCGCACACTGACCCAGTTGCATGGCTGCAGCCTGATCCGTCACAGTGGGAACGGATGACTTGGCCGAGGTCACCATCTTACTGCCAGGCTGCAGGGAGACGAGCACACGGAACCGATTGCTTAAAAAGAAATATTTTTAAAAAGCCTAAACTGGTAAAGCAAAGTAAGGGAATGTTATTCTGGGCAATATAAAATTAAGAAAAAAAGAAGTATGTGAAGGCTATTTCACCAATATTTGTACATGTGGAGCAATTAAATTTCCACAGAGGCATTAAACACATAAACACAAAACATAGTGCTTCTTAAACTGCCTGAATCTGAAAATTAATGAGGTGATAGGCTAATTTAATGACCCCCCCCACACACACACACACATACACACAACAACTGAAACACTATTTATACTTTGTGCAGCCTAGTTCCCAAAGTAGAAACGAAGCGACTCAGTTTCATTGTGTTCAGTGGAGGTTTTAACAGCTCCTTCTCCAGATGAAGTGAGTGTGTTGTGCACCTGGAGGAAGTTCTGACTGGCAATGATGAGGGCCAGTTGTGCGCTGATGTCTTCTGGTTTGGCCTGACTGCCACGCACTCCCTGGACGAGCTGCGGGATGTGGTCCGCCACCGCCTATACACACAAAAACACAAACACAGGCTCAAACACAGTGGTAATGGAGACTTCACACATGAACTCAATAGAGTTACACAGTACACAATAGAGTTACATTAAACAACGGACCAAAAATGGTCAGTGAGGGTGTGAGGGAACAAAATGTGCAAGGTAAACAGTTGTAATGATTCATGAATATACTGTATCCTCACCTTGCAGCTCTGCACCAGCTGCTGGTGAGCAGCAGTGTTCTTGTTGGACGCAGCAGCATTCTGAGCAGCAGCGATGGTCTGTGTGGCTGCAGCCGCAGCTTGCTTAGCCGCATTCTGAGAAACATCCATGCATAAATGAAAACACAAAAAAACATGTTTAAACCATGTGTCTCTACATCTGTACTTCGAGTCCTTCTAAAGCTGCGTCTCTGATTTTTCGGATCTCTGATTGTCCTCCTGTCACCATTTCATATTTTTGGCATTGTTTCTTTTCACTGTACATTCTAACCAAAGACTGATAAGCTACACTTACTACATTCAACAATGGTATTTTTTTTATGATTTCGGTGTAAACATATATATAATACATATATAAATATTATACCAACATATATAAATGTCTGTTCTTAACTTAAGTTCTTAGACCTCAGTTAAGATCTTTAATTCTGCAAATCTAACAAATTTCACCAGGTGAATAAATCCTAACAACAACTAACAGTAGGAAGGTGCAACATACAATCTAATAATGCGCTGAACATGTCAGTTTGATGTGGTATTGAGCCATGAGTCAAATTACCCTGGAGCAAAAAAGCCCTTAAATATCTGAAGACAGATTGATGTCTTACATAACACAACATAACAACAACATAACACCAAACCAAATTCTATTTCAAAAATGAATGAATGATGAAACACATGCTACTTTCAAAACTCTCATTAATCGTGCCAAACATTGGTGGTACTGTTAGCTGATTTAGGATCAGCTGCATGTGATGCTTATTGTAATTTTATCCCATGTATGTATGATCTCTTTGCGCAGCCGCAGCCTGGGTCACGTGTCAAAGTGTGTGTTTTCTCTTTACCACTGACCTCCAGTCTGTTGATCAGTTTCTTCTTAATGGCGTTCTGAGCAGCAGCGTTGGTGGCCACGCGCAGACCCTCCGCTGCCTCCCTCAGTCTCTGCTGCTGGTCTTCGTTCTCCGGGTACGCCGCCGCACCCTAACAGGACACACGCACAAACACAACAGCACAGCCATCAGCCCGGACTGCAGGTGACACAAAACAGGGTGGTTCCCGGACTTACAACAATGTGCTCTGCTGCTGTCTCAGAGAGGTGTTGAGTGAGTGAGTGAGTGAGTGAGTGAGTGAGTGAGTGAGAGGCTGAATAACATGTCAGCACTCATCACATCACACACACCAACTAACCAAGACGCAGACACACCTACTCCACTGCCAACAGTGATCTGTGATCTGTGAACGCTCTCAGTCAGCGTTCACAGATCTTTTCAATCTTTTTTTTTTTTTTTTACATTCTATTTTATTTTATTTAAATCTTTTACATTTTTCCTTACTGTGTCTTTTTTTGTTCCTTGTTGCACCTGTATGCCGAAACAAATTCCTAGTCAGTGAATCCTGTATTCAATGGCAATAAAACTGTTTCTGATTCTGATTCTGATTCTTTGTAAACGCAGTAACGCTCCAACGCGTCTCCTCATTCAAAACAATCCTTCCCTTGTTGTCTGCTTAACGTTATGAGATGCTGTTTATTCATAATAGCGCCTGTTTATTTTCCTCCGTATGTATCCAGCATCACTGCGCTCTGTGTGGACCAATTTCACCTCCCTCCTCCGTGTCTCCTGCTGTTGGAGAGACAGCTAAGCCTGCTGCCATTAGGTTAATTAACTGGGAGCTCGGTAGCTTCACCTGCAGCTACACAAAGCGGTGGGTGGGTGTGCTACTGAAATTGTATGTCATTAAGGGAATGTTTAACCCTGTAGATGCTGTGGGTAGAAGCCGAAATATCCATATCAACACATGCACACACACCCCAACACACACACACACACACACACAAATATGGAAATGCTTTGTTGGTGGCCAGATTCAAGTTGGTGTTCCCTTTAACCGTCATTTGCCTGCTGGCAACTGCTGACACCACTTAAACAGAGGGACCAATTTGCATAATTATTCAAACGAGCTGATTTCCAGGTGTGCAACAAAATACCATGAGCTAGACGTCATCACAGGACCTAAGCTGGTCTGTCAACAGAGATACAATACACGCACAATAAGTGTCGGGCTGAAGTAACTCATACCAAGCTGCAATGCATTACGTCGCATAGGCTCGGTTAATCAGTTGCCAAGGCAACGGCTGGCTGAGGCCTCCACTGACACACACGGATTTACAGCTGTGACAGCGATAAGTCTGGCATCAAACCCGACTTACCAGCTGGAGGGCATCGTTTGATTTTCACGGTGAAAGTGGAGAGTTATTAATATCAGTGATCCAGTGGATAGTGACAGATAATGAGCCTGCTGTAGAGAGATCACAGATAAACAGTGTGGATGGATGGTGGACAGACGCTGGGACGATGAGGAGAAATGCTGATCCTGCCCTTCAGCACTGTGGGATGAAAGACTTTGATGTCCCTGTACTCTTAATCGTGCTGTTGCTGAGATATAAAGTACATGAACATGAAGAATATTACTGCAGCTGGTCACCTTCGCCGCCTCCACCATCCTCGCGGTGGCGTCAGCTAGCAGTTTGGCAGCTGCCAGCAGCTTCTTAGAATTGTCGACGTCCACTTCCACCTCGGCGTCCGACCTCATGGCGTTCACCAGGTCTGAGGTGGCCTGAGCCAAGACCCGAGCCTGACGGACCATCTCACCTGGGGGGATGGAGGAGACAGAGGTGAAGAGGATGCGAGGGGGGAGAACAAAGGGACCAGAGATCAGTAAGAAGGGGCCCAGTCGTACCAATGAGTTGTTAGGTTTTAACACAGTAAAAGGTTTCAGCGTTTTATTAATCGTGCAGTATGAATGATTCAAACCAAAGAAAATGAAATCCACCATCTTCATCCTGGAAGAAAACAATGCTTAATGTCTTTTTCTGTCTAGACGTCAGGAATAATAATGAAACCACAGCAATGCTGGCAAAAGTATGCAGAGAATTTAATTATATCAACATGATGCAACAGTTTTTAATTTATACTATTTCATTTGTCATCAGTAAAAAAAAAGATTACTCATAAAATGTGATGCCGCAGTCACAGTCATCCTCAGACACCAGACTCCATCACATTTACTCCTCTAAGCAATGTCCTCCTGTGCACTCACCTGCATCTCCCATGGAGCTGAAGATGCTCTCAGTGACCGTCATAATGGTGTCTGTGGCCTGGTCATAGCGTCCAATCGGCTCTCCCCTGGAGGTGTACTGGCGGACATGTTGCAGGAGATCTCCCAGAGCCTGACTCACCACGCTGGCTGCTGCGCTCACCTTCAATACACAGGACTCACGTCATCATCAACATTAGTGCTGAGTTCCTTAAGCTACATTATTCCACCCGAGTGGGGAGAGGGACACTGGACTCATTATCTTCACTGCTTCTCGAGCCGCGTGTTAGTCGACAAACTGAATGACCTGAATAAATACATTTAAACCATAACAGCTGTGCTTTAAATGGGGAAAAAAATGACCACTAATTGGAAAACTCATTAGTGTTTAGTGGGTCAGAGTTGTGGTACAATTTATTCTCGGAAACAAAAGAAAATATAAATCATAAATGAAAAAAAGAAACGGTAATTGCAGGTTTGCTATACAGACGCTAATGAGGCCGACCTGTTTGAGGAGCTCGCCATCCTCTGTGGCTGAGAGGCAGGCCTGGACGCAGCTCTCCACTGAGCGATCCACCAGCTTCCCTGCCTCAATCAGCTGCTCCTGGCAAACCGGGGAGCTGATGGTGGGACTCACCACCTGCAACGGGGGAGGAGGGGAGGGAGAGAGAGATTCAGGAGAGGAGTAACTGAAAGAAGACTTAAGATGGATTCAGCAGATGCTGAAGCGGAGAGGTGAGGATTTGTGTAGTGGATGGTCATATGCAGACTGGGAGACAGGAGAGCGTTTAAACCGATTAGCGACACATGGGTTGAACAAGCACAGGTGCACAATCACAGTGAGGACATGAGGTGTTTAACAGTGCTGTGGTTCATCCCCATGTGTTATATTAGCCTCCAAAACTATTGTGGAGATAAACTGTAGGTATTTCAGGATACAAATCTCAACTGACCAAACCTTACTGGCAATATATCAACGCTCAAGTTGTAATAATCAAGAAAGACTGAGACATATAACTTCAGACATCATTTCCAAGTAGTGGTATTTTATCCATGGAATGAACTTGATGATACTGTATATTGTTTATTATTATTATTATTATTATTATTATTATTATTATTTTATTATTATTATTATTATTATACAGACACTGTGCAAGTCAAGCCTCACGTAATGTCTTGTTTTTTTTTTAAATCTTTCAGGCACCTTTTTTCATATTGTGTCATATGTTTTACAGATGCTCTGTTGTACCTTGGCGCATGCCACCAGCTGGGAGGTGGACAGGGCACACTGGGTGGCAGCAGCAATGACCCTGTTCTGAAGCACTGTGTCCTCCGCTACCTGCGCCACGTTTTTGGCCTTGAGGACCAACATGGCCGCTGCGTTGGCCACCGCTTTGGCCAGATTCATCAGGACGTCCTACAAAGCAGGTGGCAGAAAAGAAGAAGAAGAAAAAAAAAAAAACATCACCCGATTACCTCTTAAAAACTCATAGTGATACTGACATATAGTCCTGATATAGGTAACACTGTCATTCAGGACAACTCCGTGTCAGTATTTGTGTGTCAGTGTCCTGAGGGAAAGCAAATAAAGGACATGAGGAAATTTCATACGTCCTTGATATTAATTTCAAATGTTGCACTGCACATCTGCACAACTTAATATACTTACTATAACTGACATGACTAACATTTCGCAGTGACAACAGTGATTCAGCTGAGTATGAGCTCAAGAGCGAGCATCATGTTCAATTTGAAACAATAAATCTAGATCAGATATGAAAAAAAACAACAACATATTACCTCAACATTCCCCTGACGACAATGTGTTGTTGATGAAGTGCGCAGCGGAACCCTGGCACAGTGTTTTCTCTGAATGCAGCGATAATGATAAACGGTCTGTGTGCAGTGTTACCTGGAACCTTTCGTCCGTCTCATTCTCCCCAATCTGGCGCAGGAGGTCTCCACTGGCCTGGCCGATGCTGCCTGCCGCTGTCAGCACCGTCTGTCTCGGCTGTGCATGCAAACACACACACGCACACACACGCACACACACACACACCGTTAACATGTAAAACAGCCTTTGGTTGCCTGGTGGAACACTGCATCCCTCTGTACCTTGAAAGAACAGAACTGAGATGAAGCATCTGTGTTTTAAGGCCTGTCTGAGTGAAGAGACCTCAAACCAACATGTCTTCAGCAGTGTGGTATAACTGATGTACAGGCCACATATCATCTCCAACATCCTGCACAGTGTAAGTCTATGTGAACTGACCAGATCATAGATTTATTTAGATCAGCACAATAATGCACACTATTTAAGCCTGTGAATGATTTCTTCCATTAACAAAATCAACGCTCACTCCTAACAGACCTTGGTGAGAACATTGCAGTCCGGACACATGAGGTAATGTACACTCCATCATCTCAAGTTAAAGTGTCCTCTGCAGTGTTTTAAAGCTACAGTAACACGGTCTCCATAACAACAGATCAGTCGGCTCAGCTGACCAGAACAATTAAGTTAGCTGAAGAGCTTGTTGATATAATTAGGTGTAATTAGGAGGAGCAGGAGAGACGTATGCATCGTCTCAGGGTAGAGCCGCTCCGAGGAAAAAAATGTGATTAACGTTTGAGGCTGTCAGTTTAGACGGAGCGAACAATCGAGTTCGCCCGGGGTCATTTTCAGGAACGAATTAGGAGGAACTGAGACCTTTTGCAGATATTTATTATTACGATCTCGGTTTGAGGTTCCTTTGCTCACCTCTCCTGAGGCCGGCTCCACAGCCTTCAGCAGGTCAGACACAGCCCCGGCTAGTGTCCTGGCAGCCTTCATCAGGTCATTGCCTCCTCCCACGTCATCCTCCATTAGTGCGGCCAGCAGCTTCACACCCTTGGACATTTCCGTCAGGTTGGAGGAGATCGTGGTGATGGCACAGCCCACTGCGGTGTAGTCTGTGTCAGTGGGATCACCTGGGTGTGGAGAGATGAGAGAGAATCATAACTATTGCCTTAGATCTGCATGAAGGATGGAGGAATAAACCAGGAAACTTAATCAGGGTCAAATAGTGACCAGTCTATTAGACATGTAACCTGAAAAAACAACCAACCACCAGGCTGAGTTTACCATTTACACCATTCCTAAAATACTTTCACAAATTCCAACAGGCAACAGTGTATGAAGATATGAGTCCGCTGACCAGCTGTGAGATTGACCACAGACGCTGTTCCTGCAGTGATGGCGTCGACCTGCGAGTGGATCTCATGTTTTGATTCATCCATCTTGTTCTGGATCCACATCTTGGATGCCTGGGTACACAGACAGGAAGTGACTGGATGTGTGAATTAAAAATGGTATGTAACCATAGAGAGCACATACAATAGAAGTGCATATTGAATATGCATCTGCATGTGCATGTGCAGTACCATGTCCTGTCCCAGTGGTGGCAGGTTGTCAACCTCTCCCAGGTCAATCTGGGCTTTCTGCACCGCTTGCATACTGGTGTTGATGGTTCCCATCAGAGCCTGTTGTGCTGAGCTCTACACACAGGAAAATGAAAATGGCCTGGAGTAAATTTCAAATTCAGGAAAATGATGATGGTGATGATGGTGATGATGGTGATGATGATGATGGTGATGATGGTGATGACGGTGATGATGGTAATGATGGTGATGATGGTGATGATGATGATGGTGATGATGATGATGGTAATGATGGTGATGATGGTGATGATGATGATGGTGATGATGGTGATGACGGTGATGATGGTAATGATGGTGATTATGGTACCACATGAAACAAAGGATTTTGAACTAGAATTTGTCAGTGAATGGAAAATAAACTTACCAGCGGGGGCATGTGTCCACGGTGCATCTGCCCCATTGTGATCTGCTGCTGAGCAGATGGCATGGTGCCCATGGTGAGCGACTCCGTGCCAATGGAGCCGGAGCGGATCACCCCTGGCAGAGCCACGGAGCCGTGCTCCACCCGGCCCACACGGTTAAACTGCTGCTGAAGGATGGTGGACCTGCAGGTACGACAGCACACACACACACACACACAAATAATGATCATCTATTAATTACAAGAGTACACATCCTGTCTCAAGTTATGCAGGATGGTGTAAAGAGACATTCTGGTTAATTCAAATGTTTCAACTTTCATGCATAAAACATGATATACATTCACAAACACACATGACCCAAAGGGCTGAGGAAATGAGTCAGAAGCCAGATGTCATGTGCTGAAACATCTGTATTATGTGAACGTATCTCAAGTCATGAGAAAAAGACAAAAAGAGCATGTTAGTTGCAGGAGAGATTTAGCACTAGGCAGTGTGCTCGTGTGATTTTGTGACAGTGGGCCACTAACACAAAGCAGATAGACACTGTGGAGTCTTTCCATTGTGTACTTTTGGAAGACAAAGCCTTGTTGTGCTTTTTCCTCAGATAAGGCCTTGCAGAGTTTGGCATGTGTGCACTATGTGTTTGCAGTATTTAAGACTTTTTGCCTCCAGTCCTGCAGAACCAGATTAAAGCAAGATGGGGGAAAAAAACAACAACAACAATTTCTGAAAACCATCTCTAAGTTGAAAGCAGGGAAGCAACATAAACTGATGGCAGACAGGAAACAGGGCCTCTGTTTGCACGCGGTGGATAAATGAGCTAATGCACAGGAAATGTCCTGATAGAGCCTTCGCTTGTCCAGTGCAGCGAAATGTCCCCACATAATGATTATCTTTCAAGATCACGTCCAGCTAAGGAAGTGCTCATGTGATGAAATGAGGTCCTGGAAGATGGATGTGCGACTTGTGGTCGAGGGCGGTGGCGAAGAGGAAATTGAACCAGGATCCAGTCTGATACTGTGTTTTGCAATAACTGTGTGTGTTGTCACTGTGCTCATGGACAAACCATCATCATGCTGCTTTACAGGGATCATGTGCTTGATCTATAGTGTTTGATGGCCACTGGCTTTGATTACAAACATACATGGGGAAAGCTTTTCAAACGCTTGTGGGGTTTTTTTTTTCACTACTTTTTAAAGTTACCTATAGAATGATGAAAGCCGTATCTGTAACGGCGCCATGAAGCACAGCTGCGTCTCTGGCTACGAAAATAACCATGCTTACATTAGTTGCGCTTATTTACATACTTTTTCGGGGACACAGATTCCTCAAGCATGGTCGACTCCTCATCACCTTCTAATCCAAAGCGGTCCTTGCTTTGCTTCTGCAGGAGAGAGAGAGAAAAAAAATGGTTTCAAGAGGAACCAAGACTGATTTTCAAGGAGCTTCCTTTTTTTATAAAAAAAGAGAAGCTGTTTCATATTGGCACATTTTTAATCTTTTCTTGAGGCCATGTCACAGACCATGAATATGAGCCATAAGACATTAGATGTGATTTGAATTGCCCTTTGACACGCCTGTAGGTTCATATCATATATGGTGCACGTAGTGAAGAAATTAACTTTATTGAACTTACAATAATTGAGGTCATAGGTTTAGGTCACTTGTACTTTAACTAAAGGATATAGTTAATTATGATTAAATTAATATTAAAAGGTGTTCCTTCAACAGCATGGTAAGTTCTCACAGTGCACAGGAACCTGAGCTACACATGACCTTGCTGCCACGTGTTTCTTTTAATCAAACTACAGCCTAGTGACACAAGATCAACTCCATCAGACGTCCACAGATCTGAGACCTGAGAACCGGCTCGTTATGATTCACATGAGACAAATGAGAGACGAGTGTCTCACCTTTTTGAGGATGATATCGATGTACCCGGCAATGAGCTGAGAGATCTGCTCCCCCTCGGTGGTCTGCACCGAGTAGTAGCTCTCCTGGTACTCCCCAAAGTCCTACACACACACACACACACACACACACACACACAGGGAAAATCAGATTTTCATTTCTGGAAATGAACAGTAAAGAAATCCATGTTGCTTATCAACTGGCTGCCGACACAAACGTATTGACGGGGACATTGACAGGGAAGACAAAGTAGTGTTGTCAATAAGTTAAGAGCACAGGGGAATGAAAGGATGGGTTTCACTGTTACCCTACTTATTTATCAACACTGAGCTCAGTGTGTTAATAAATACAGGATTATATCATTTGTGTAAAACACTGAAATACAGAAAGTGAATGGTGCTAAACAAATATTCCGGATTGCGTCATCAGTGTCTAGCTGTGCTGTGCGTGCAGAGTTTTGTGTGTCTTACCAGGGTGAAGCTCTTGGGCGAAGCGGCCCACCTCTTCACAGTGGTCAGTGGCCACTCCTGAACCACGTCTTTGGTCTTCTCATCCACTCTCATCACAGACTCTTTGGTGATTCCCAGCAGCCGCGGCACCAGCTTGTTCTTACTCTTCATCTTTTCCTAAAAACACACACACGCACACACACACAGACACACACACACACACATACAGCGTCACTATAACTTTACATTGACTTACATTCGCTTCAGCCATAAATACTTGACCTGCATCAAACTTAAAAACAAATGCCTCAGAGTTACATTATGGGAACTTGAGTTTTGTCTCCGTGTTGTAAACAAGTCCCCACAATGTAGAGACAGATATATGTCCCTGCAGCATACGAAATATCTGGACCACACACAGAGCTGCTTTACTTCATCACTGTCCACTCCCCAGACCCAACATAAACACTGCCATCAGGCACCATATACACAACAACACTCTCCCTCTCCCACAGAAAACAACTGGAGAACTGGATAAATGATGGTTTATAAAACGCCATCACAGCACATTCTGTGGCTTATCATTCACTGACACATTCAGGTACTGAAGCCACCGGTTGTCATTGGTCTCAGTTATGGTTGCCAAGCAGGATGGATTCCATCTGATGTGACCCAGGCATATGTTTTATTACACGTCTCATCTTGTCTTCATCTAACGCACGTTTGCAACATCAATATGGCAAATCCACACATTCCTTTCCTTGTACATACACACACACAACACGCTACATTATTTCTCATTACACCACATCATGTGACGGCAGAGCGATTCGATTCGAAACAAACACACCAATCTCATGGTAGATATAAACCATTTGAAATGTCACTTGTGTTCTCCTCAGCAGTGAGTACAGGGCCGATGAACAATTCATGAAGGACAAAGTCTGATGCGGGACATCACAGCGTGAAAGCGGTGACACTGATCTGCCAGGGCAGCTGTTCGATTGTCTAATGGGCGGAAAAGGGAAGAGAGGAAAACCTTTCTTCTCAGGAGGCAGCTAAAATGTGACGTCTTAATCGCATCTTTATTTGCCTGTCATCATCTCTCATGCTCCCACTGTTTTCACTCAGACCTCCTCATACTCCAGCTACTCTCTGACACACACTCAGTTTTATTTCCTCTCCCATAGCCCCAGTGAAGGTTTCTTCAGGAGCTGCAGCTGGGGAGCAGAACCTGATGAGCTGTGACGTGAGGGCAGGGAGGTGAGTTGTGTAAAAGTCCTGGATGCCCCGTAAACTCTCGGTGGTCTCCAGGGGGTTATGGGTTATGACTACAGGCTGGTTTTTTTTTCTTTTTTCTTTTACCAGGGTTATTTTTAAGATGTTTCTGCTCCAGAGGGGGAAAACAGATCCAGGGCCGTGGGCTGGAACCGAGAATGAAAGGCGGCAGAAGATGTGGACTAACAGAATCTGAGAGTGAGTGAGTGAATTAAATGAGAGTTTTATTTTAAATATTCACTCTGATCCTCCTGTGCTGAGATCCACTGGTGAAAAGCCGAGAGCTGTTTGGCAGAAGAGTCAATAACATGGGATCATTATTATCTAAATGAGCTCATTTGCTGGAGGAGCTCAGCAGTGAACTCTGAACAGGTGAGGCGTGATGTATCGACGCAGGCAGTGAGGCGTCCCGTGACGTTTTGCCGACCGTCCTCTTGGCGACAGATGATGTGAGGTAAATGAGAGATCTGTCACTCTCGTCAAAGCATCTTCACTGGTGCTCCGGCTGAAAATCTGCAAATTGCTCCTCTCAGCAGGCATCAGCTGACAGCTGGACTTATTTGGGGAGAGTACTGTAAGTGTCTCCCCCCATTCGCACTGCTTCTCCCTCACTCGCTCTGAAATGATCTTAGCGCCGTGCTCGGCTGCACAGGCAGCATTTGGTTTCCGCCCAGGAGCACAACAGATTCCCTGTGGAGGACGTGCTGCCGCTGCGTATTAGTGCTTCACGGGACGCGAGAGATGTACAGGGGTAAATGTCTGTCTTCCAGATTCCTCGGAGTTCTGCAGTTCCTCTGCAAACGTTTTGGAAATGTGTTGTTTGACTTTGCAGATCACCGGATGTGCTTCACCAAGGCCGCGATCAAGTCTCATTTGTATAAGAAAAGAAAAAGCTGGTATTTATTTGTGTAAAAACAACATCTGGAGATTTTCATCTTACCTTCACCAGGAAGAAGGAGACGCCGTACGTCCGCAGAGATCGAGCCAGCTTGACATATTTCACTTTGGCTTCAATCTCTGTCATTTCGCCACAGTTTTTGTGCTCCTGTGGGTTAAAGTAAAAAAAAAAAAACACACACCTCTGAACATCTGGAGCACAACTGTCAAAACAACTGAATTATTAATAATATTAGCATTGTGCCTTCATGAAAAAAGGACATCATGACCTCACCTGAAATATTCTCTTCTCAGCTCCTCTTTGCTTTATATATTCTTTGGGTAGAAACTCCTTCAGACTAACAGAGACACGAAGAAATGAGAGAAATCGAAGTTTATTTCTTTTTGCTTTGCTTTTTTTTCCACCCAAACCAGATAAGTTACTTGTGAATGTTGTTGTTTGAGCAGAAAGACTCACTCTAAGAATCCAGGTTTGTGTTTATGCTCGATGTGTGGTCCAAACTGGATCTGGGCCTGAATGCCTCCAAACTCACAGGCCTTGTCAAATGACACCGGGTGAGAACCATTCAGGATGTCATCACGAGCCTGGAAGACAAAACAGAGGGTATAATGGAGATACAGTCAAATGACCTGGCCTCAACAAGCCTTATATTAAGTGGAAAAATAAAGTCATCTGAAAAAAAAAACATCTATCTGGTTTATAAAGCGGTGAGAGTGAGAATGAAGAGCGACGTCTCGTTGGAGCTCCAGAGGGTCGAACCTGTACGTAAAGCAGGTTGAGCTGGACCGGGTCCCTGGAGTCCACGTTCTGGTCCGAGTAGAAGAACTTGCGTCTGAGCAGAAGTGTCTCATTCTCGTCCACCCCCTGCTCTCTGAATGTTCTGCTGTGGTCCAGCCAGTTCACTGTGAACGTCATAAATAACCAACATCTACATGTTAGTTACAGCAGAGGAAAATAAGTAAGTCAACAGATGCAACTGCTTTGCCTGCTTGCATCTAACAAACTGAACTTGTCAGACTGGGTTTAACTATTCAGGTGGATGATAATGTGACCAGAGGCCATGAGATGTAGACATATGAGTACTAGATCAGTTTCAACAGATTAGAGGATTCTGGTTAAAAAATGCATTAGGTGTTTGTAATGAGAGAAATGTCAGTAAATTGGTTGTTTTAATAATGGCACCATTAGGTCAATGGGACTCGACTGTACGTACAGTCATCGTCTGTGTGCAGTTTGGCTTTCAGCTTCTCCATCTTCCTCTCGTCTCTTAGCAACGTCCTGTCTTTCTTCAGCGTGCCCATGCCATCCTCCTTCTTCTCCTCCACCGTCTCCTGGATCAGAGAGTACTCCTCATAGTTGGTGATCCCTGAGGTCAAAGAGGAGGGAACTGTCAGTCAGTGTCAAGATGAAAGCTGGAAGTTTTCTTATTTTTTATTTGCTTCATGTTTTATTCAATTCTCTGTCATTTGCATTCACAGTGTTTGTCTACAAAAGCACTGTTACACAATCTATGGTCAAAATAACTATAGAAAGTTTCTGCTGCATTTACACTCCTCTCTTTTTCTTTATTATTGTGTAACTGACAAAAAAAGTTATGGGAAATATTATTATTATTGTTGTTATTGGAAGTCTGATAGAGGACGAACCAAACTGAGATTCACAGATGAGGGATATGAAGCAGACTCTACCTATTCTACTGCATATCGTCACCAGCAGCTCTCCCACTGTTTTGGAATCATCCACCATGATGGTTTTCACGGCCCCATCTAACATTTTGATCTTCTGGGGCCTCTGCTTCTTCTTATATTCAAGGATATCCTGCTCAAAGACAACAGAGGAGAAGAAGAAATATAGTCGGTGAGAGAGGACTGCAGGAGGTGAAGCGAGAGACAGACATGGACAGAGAGACAGAGAGACAGACAGGCGGAGAGCCCCCATTGAGGAAATGATCAAATGTATTCAGGTTACATGGCGAGGAAGGGAGAATGTCGGCCAGAAAACCTTATTTAACGGCTGCCTATCACAGCCCGCCGCCGCTTTCTAATCACAACAATACGCAGAGATTGGGTTCAGAGGAATTGGTCACAGTCACAGTCATGGCTTCTACCTGCGGCGGCCTTCAGTGGAGTTTCAGACGCGAAACAATTTGAAGCTGCAAAACCAAAACCAGAGGTGCAGTGAGTGGGAGGCGTGGGGAAACAGAGTCGGTCCGTCAGCAGCAGGAAGCCGACTTCAAACCGAGCTGACGGAGGATCTACAGCTGGATGGAGCACATCTCCAAACCTACATTTCTACCAGCTCCCTTTGATGTTTCCATTCTGTGGATTTCCAATTTAATCCCGCGCTTCTGTTCCCTCACTCGCCGGGGTTTGTTCGCCAGTGTGTGATTTGCATCTGAATGATACTGTGTTCCCACTTGCTTCCTGAACTGTTTGGTTTTAATTGATTTTGGTGGCTTAATTAAGTTTTTTTTTTTTAAATATTGAAATAAACTTTTAATTTTATATCCATCGCCATAAAAGCAGTGTGTGAATTATCTATTCAAAAAAGCAGGAGGCTATGCTGTGTTTGACCATTACCAGTCAGCGGTTTGCAATATGAATACGTGGACTCAGGCATTTAATTTTAAATGCTAATACAACACCAACGATGCATATGGTATGACTTTACACTTACAAATTTAGATTGCATGAGGTGTGTGTGTGTGTGTGTGTGCGTGTGTGTGTGTGAGGGTTCAGATTGGGTGTAGTGTTAGTATTAGTTTTACATTAGTAAAATGGGCAAAAGTGGACCATGATTATTAGTAAATTGAAGCAAACAAAAAGTTCCTCTGCTGAAAGGATGTATGATTAATTAAAACCCAAACTTACACATAATTCAAATGATATAAAAGTTAAACTAAGATGGAGAGAAGATGTTGTCACGTCATGGCAACAGTCATTCTCAGCGTGTGTGGTTGAGTGTGTGTTTATTTTGTGTTTTACCCCATTGCGGAGCATGTAGTAGTCTAGTGTCCTTCCAGACTCCAGCCAGATGCCCTTTCTGGGGTCTTCATCAGACAGAAACAGACCATAGTCTGAAGCTGGAGCAGAAAAAGAGGAGGAAAATCAGCATCCAGCAGACCAGCGAGTTATTTACAGTATGAAGATATGTTTCTGTTCCACTTTAAATCAGCCCAGTGCAGCAGCTTTGATCTTACCCTGCCCGGTCTGAGCCTCGGGCACTCGCTCTCTGATGATCCGACAGGCGTCGTACACGGCTGTGGAGGGCTCGAACTGCATCGTCTTCACAACGTTGCACTGGCGGACGCAGATCTTCAGCGACAACACCACCATCTTGGCAGGAGGTGTGGGTGGAGGCTGCGGCTACACCTGCACAGAGAGGAGCGCGGAGGTTGAGTTTATTGCACTGCACGAGCTGGAGAGGTCCACAACAGTGATGAAACTCCTGGACTGTGATAAATGAGCCAGATGCTGGAGGATGAAAATGCCTTTTCTGTTGCTATAGGGAACACGCATGCACTTTAAACTTTAAACTGACACACATTTCTCTTCCAAATGGGTGATTGTAATTATTTTCCCTTTAAATATACTAAAAGTTACATAATCCAGCATATCATCAATGCTCTGCTTGATAAAACATTAACATCTCTTCTTTAATTTTCCAACTGGAAAAAGCACATTCTAAAAATAATTCAGTAACACACACACACACAAACACTGTCACTCTGAAATGCACATGCACGCACACACACACACGCACGACCTGCACTGTTGTTACCTATTAAGTTTTATGAATGTGAAGAAAGTGTCATTTGTGCACAGCGAGGCCATTGTAATGCTTCATAAAACAAAAGAGCGGACCATAACTTTATCCCGCTCTGCAAAGGGCCCATCTGGCCCCTGCTGGGGACAGAGAGGGTCTGAATATTCTGTGGAATCGCACTTTACAAAGTCAAATCAAAGCAAAAACGACAACTCCCAACATCTGGGAGCGCCGGGGCAATTTTCCACAATCACTTTCGCATTCGAGCAGAGAAAACAAACCAGCGT
Source organism: Trinectes maculatus (assembly GCA_016785345.1). Classification (NCBI taxonomy): domain Eukaryota; kingdom Metazoa; phylum Chordata; class Actinopteri; order Pleuronectiformes; family Achiridae; genus Trinectes; species Trinectes maculatus. Next base: position 87,073 of record JAFBJQ010003451.1, read on the forward strand.
TTAAACGCTGCACTTCTAATCTCCGTCTCCAGCCGTCACAAAGAGCCTGAGCAAACAATATAATCCCCACAAGCAACAGCAAATGTTCTCATGTGCTGCACTGTTAAAATAAAGCACGCTCTGCATGATCTCACCTGATATGCGGTTAATAAAAATACAAAATACAGTGGATCATTTAGAAAATAAAGATATTTGTCTCAGGGATAATTTCTCCTGACATCCGTGTCACATCACACTATTTGTGCGTCTTGTCAAAGATTTTGTTCTGATTGTTTGCAAGTCTGTTCTGCAACTGTAGATAATGAACTTTGCCAAATCAAAAATGAACAAACTTTTCCCTAATAACTAAGTTTAAATTTCAATTTCCCTTTGATCAAGCAGAAACTACTTGTTGGGCCCATCTCCGGTTTGGAGACGTTTGGGTTCAACACGGCTGCGGCTCACAGAAACTACAAACAGGAAAGAAAAGAGGAGCGAGCTGTGATCTCTCCAACAGAGCACCTCCTGTCTGCAACCAATGGGAACTCTGTGCTGTGGAGAGGGCAAAGATCAGAGGTCAGTGTGGGTCATGGCTGAAGTACAGAGACGGCCCCTCATCTTCTCTGCTGCCTTCTGACCCTGACTCCAACGTTCAGAATCTGGTTCCTATGTGAGATGTGTTCACACACAGGGGTGAAGGTGTTTGTCTGGTACACAACACTGAAACTCCTCTGCAGTGTCAGACTGACGCTGGTAAGACTGGTAATAATAATAATACTGTAACAGGGAATTATATCACTGCCTCCATGAATACGTCTCTCGGTTATTGCTCCAGGCTCTGCCTCAATCAGTCAAGCACTTCCACAAACATCCCACCGACAGAGGTTGGACCACAGCCAAACACTTCTCTTCACAACAGAGCGTTGTCGTGTGCTGATAAGTTTTAATTTGTCAGAATGAAAAGTTCTTTCTCAAAAGAAGCGACCTCCAGAGACCAGCCCCAGCAGCTAATCCATATAGCGACAGCAACAAAACCCACTTAGTGGTGGGGACACTGTCAGGCGTGAAGCTGATTTACAATTGTGTGAACACTTTTTTTTATACATACAACAAGTCCCCTATTGTGCGACTCCACAAAGCATCAGCACCTGTTTCAGAGCCACGGTTATAGGGTTTTTCTTTTGACTTGCTCACTTTTCCTGTGTTGATTCAATCATAGAGCGAAGTCACTGTGATGTTTGTTCACCTCCACAAACGTGCTGAGCAAAACCACAGAAATAATGCGATCGCCATCTCGTCGACTGCAAATCGCTGCAGCGTCGACCTTTACAACCCTGATTAATGGTCAGAAGATCTGCAGGAAGAGGCAAAGAGATAAGAGGAAGCAACGAGGAGAGAGTGAAATAACCATTTCATCTCATTATTAGTACATCAATGGAACCAGCAGCAGGCACAGCTGGTATACGGAATATAAACAAGTTATGGCCATGTACGTACAAACAGAGAAATCCCACTTTATTGCTTTTTACATCATTCTACATTGTGGTTTACATCTGTAATGTGCCTTGCGTTGTGGTAATCCTCCATACCCCGAGGTGCCTTTTCATTTCACTGTAATTGCATTAGTAATGTAAAACCGGCGGGTCCACTCTGCAGAGCTCGCCTTTCATGACTGTCTGACTTGCTTTGTGCACAAACTCGTCCCACCTATCACGTCCATGTAAGACCCCCGGCAAAAAGAAGAAGCGTGATCAACAGGTTGTACAGCTGAGAGCGCAGCTCCGACGTCTGCGTCAATAAACTGTTCACACTATTTTTTATTTGACAAATTAAAAAAAACATGTGTGCCAATATGTAAATATTCACCCATTTTGACCATTAGTCTAACATACAGGACTCTTCATTTACAGTCCAATTTACAGTGGGGACACCAACTGTTTTGGGCCCCGAGTGGAGTCCATCATTATGCAGCTGTGTATAATCAGGGCCAGGCTTCACTATGAAAATCAATGTGAAATCTGTTATTGGTTATGTCAAACAGCACAGGCCACGTAAGGTGCCAATCCTATATGAATAACAAGTTCCTCCACCTCTTTACTGCACACAAACAAAACTGCAAACATCAACATCAAACGTCAGGCACATGACATGAGATGAGCAGGTACACCACGCCAACTTTACCTTCAAATCCATTTCCGTCTGCAGGTTCAGTAAAAGCTGTGTAATCTCATCCACTGCAACTTGGTACATAACTCGCATCTTCATCTGCCTCAATCTGGATGCAGGCCCTGTCTGCTGTGTTCTGCCATGATTTATTTACCAGCCTGTCTGTTTTATGTGGCCATACAATTCATCCGCCTGCTGTCAGTCTGCGCCTTTATCCGTCTGATTCACTCATCCACCTTTTCTGCTTTGCACCACCTGCCTCCAGAGATGCAGGAGAGTTCGCCCCCTCAGCGTCGTCACTTTGCAGTCATCAGTTATAAGAATACATTAATTGTCTATGTACAAACTTGTTTGTACTAGAAGGTAAAACCCTTGAAGCCGACTGAAAGACACGTTCACTGAGAATACACAAGTCCAGAATCATTAATGCACTGTGCGGAGCCACACTGAACACGGGCGCACAAAGCCTTCCTGCATCACGTGACTTCAAACCCAACTGCACCGGTTACACCTCCACTCCTCTGATCTACTGCACACTCACAGAAGAAAGAATATTTCATAATACCACTGTGTTATAGCTGAACAGTTTTTAATGTGAATTACACCAACGACAATGGGAACTCATTCAAGGACACTTTATTCATCTTGGACAGGCCTTAATTTAATAATTACTTAATTAGGCACATTTTCATCATTCCCACAGGATGGATATTTACTCCACCACTCCAATATTTACTTGCACCACTTACTGGCATCTGCTGAAATACTTCAGCAAATCTAGGGGCATTTATTGCCTTGAAACCTGGTACACACATTTATTATCCCCAGAAGACAAACGACAGTAACCTCAGCCTCCTGAACACAAACATTGCCGTTTTCACATCAAAACCAAAACTCAAATTTAGTCTATAACCTGGTTTTGTTTTTTTTTTTCTTTTTGGACTGCAGCATAGGAAAGAAACAAGCTATACGTCTTCTGTGCTGGATTCATATGCGAAGAACAAAATAACTAATAGTTTTCCAATTTTGAATTCGCCATTGAACCTGAAAAGACTGAATGACACAAAGACTCATACTGACCCTGCTGCTCACTCCCAATTCAGTACAGTTAAAAGAAAGCACTGCCTGTGTACATGGAAAAAGCCCTGGAGGTCCTTTTCAGCTTCATATCGTATTGTCTCTGCTGAACACACACACACACACACACACACACACACACACACACACACACACACGATGTACATCTCCTTGCGTGCACAGGCACTGCAGAGGTGAGGTCACTGGGAAAGCTGACACCACAGCAGAGTTGCCGGGAGCAGAAGTGAAGACGCCCTGGATGTGTCGTTTCGGAGCAGGTCAGACTCACTGCAGTAAACTTACACCCGAATGAAGCCAAACCAATGTAAGCACTGCGCAACCAAATGTGCGGATGCGTTCAGGGTAAAGAGCCTCGGCGAGTGACACTGTGTTCTTTGGCTTTGGCGTGTATACTGTATAGAAAGACAGATATTAGATAATAGAGCGAGGTCGAGCCACTGCGTCGTGGAGAAGGGAGGAGGTTGGGTTTCCCTGCTGTGTGCGAGCACAGGAGTGGATTCCATTTAGAACCAGGAGTCAGACTTGGTGAGTTAAAAGGTAAATGAGGGCGAGCACTGGAACATGTAGCTATTGTTCAATAGATCAATGGGGCAGAGCGGTGCCTGCTGGGAATGCCTAGGCCCTATTACAGTAACATGCCCTCTAATCCAATAGTAGTACAGCCCACTAGTCACACGGGGCCAATCCCAGGGGGATTCTGGGCCGTGGACTATTTTCAATGTTTGGCCGGAGCATGTGGCCAATCTGTTTGGACATCAAGGCCAAACCGGGCTGACGAAAGGAAGCTAATTAGTCCATCTGCTGTCTTTTGTTTACCCCTGAGTAGCATTTCACTTTTATTCACTTGTTGCCTACAGAGACGTAACGGCGTCCTATGATTTCCAATTCAAAAACACATTGTCGTCGCAGTGGAAAATGAGACATGTACGAGACAATACAGCCTCATATTATGGCAGCGGCTGACACCACACATTGTGTCTGTACATGGGGGGCGGGGCAGTAAAGCAAGCCTTCAAAATGAATCTGACTGTACGGAAAGTCAATATAAACGCTGTGGTACATGGTAACAAAAAACCAGGAATAAAAGGGTTGTTTTATTTATAAATTAGACGGAGCTGTTCTCACAATGCGAGTGGAACAAATGCAACAACAGATTATGTTGCTCTGGCTCCTTCTGACAACAAATGTTGGAGAGACTAATGTACTCTGGGGAGATAAGGCATGTTATTAGCCAATAATTTAAAAAAAACAAAAAAACTTATTTGATTACGAAGGCGTCAATGATGAGATGGATGACGATGATGATAGAGAAGAAGAAACAAGCTTCAAAAAAAAAAAAAGCGACGCTGAGATATGATCTGACGCTGTGATACATGACAGAAAATCTCAACGCTGCACAAATCAACACATGCCTGACGCATGTCATGAGCAGGTTTTATCATCTGTTCCCGTCAGAGCGTTGTGTTAATGCTGAAACTGGATCCAGCTGGATAGTTCTGCATTGGTCATAGCTGTTTACCTGCTTAACGTGAAGTTTCTCCAACAAGATGAACAGCGCTCGCCTGTATGCGATGCATGAGTTAAGTCTATACATTGATGTTTGTGTTTCACTGGAGAAAGACTTTTTTTATGATGAGGATCAATCATCACACAATACAACACAAAATCAATTCTCTGGAGCTGCTGGGAGATAAACGTCAACAAACCATTAAATAGTATAACGCAAGAGTCACACAGCCGCTACTCAACTGAACAGACTACACCTACAGTATATACACATACACATGGAAGCCTTTATTATTATTCCATAAACACTGTTATTCCATAATCAACTGTTTACTGATCCACCAGTCAGCCTTCTCTCTCAGCACAACCTCAGCCGCCTGTAAACCGGTTTGTGTCACCGCTGTCGTCATATCTATGCAAACGCTGTGCGAGCGAAGCGTTCAAGTCCGCCCCGTGTCAGTTCATCAGACATCAATGAGCTGATCTAAAACACACACAGTCGGAGTCACACATGAGCGCGTTGGCACGGCTCAGAGTGAGGTCATCGCCCAGTGGGCCAGACAGTGCGGCAGCAGCGGGGCAGGAGGTAGAAATAGTCAGCGTATGACTCTACGAGAACACGGCGATGAACTCATTCATCACTTTCTCAGGCTAATTGAATATTTGACGTCGTCCAGATCTGTCAGAGAGAGTGTACAGCCTCAGCAACACCCACACACACTCATGCGGAAGGGAATGCATGATTGCATCAGGTTGTCAATTTGATTTACCTTTTTATTTTAAAAGCACAAAGTCCCAACACGCATTATCTCAATGCATTTCACACAGAACAAAAGACACCCAACAGTTCTGACAACGACCAAGCACCAGGGTCTCAGTGAATGTTTAGGTTTATTAGGTAGATTTATTGTGGCCTGTGTTTATTTCCTCTGGAAGAATCATAGAAAACATGGTGATCTTGTGTAAAGCTAAAAGAAAGGTGTGATAAATGTCTGTCCAGAGTGAATGTGACTGAGACAGATGTCTGCACGCAGCAGATTTGTAACACAACAGAGTGTGTTGGCAATGCCTCAATCAACTTAACATGGTGCAGAGTTGTATGTAAATCTATCTGTTATTGCCTTGTTGTTGGGTTTTTCTGTGCCCTTAAAAGAGACCGTCACATTGATGATGGTCTCTGAGAACAGTGCTCAAGCTAAGTCAAATGTTTTCAAGAATGAAAACAACAAGAGGTCCAGACCTGGGATCAGTTCAGCCTGACAAAGCAGGAGATGGGCTGATTAGGGAATATGAGGTTACATACACACTAATGCATTTATGTTTGGATAAAATGCACCAGGCATAGACACAGAAGCAATGTGTTCACTGGAGCCAAACCACCATCACCCCTACATCCTTGGACACATGAGATCTTTGACTGGTAAACAACAGTGACGCCATGTTTATGAGCCATCACTCGCAGATGTATTACAATCTTCAGCTACCTTCAACAAACATAAATATCACAGCCTTCATTCTATACCAGAATTATTTTTCATATAAAGTAAAGCTGTTTTTTTTCCCTTTCAGAATATGAATTCATCCTTTACCTTTGCTACTTTGTCAAACCTATTGCAACTTGAGGATGTGTTCAAATACGGGTTGCCATGGTTACAGAGGCTGGAAGCCTCACTAATATCTTATCCATTTTGTAATGCATGGAAAACAACTCTTTGTGGCCTTGTGCTTTAATGGAATGGAAGCTGCCTCTGGTAGATACCTTACACTGATGTTCAGCTTCTATCAAATGCCAATGAAAGTTCAAATAAATGCTCGAATCGTTCAGGTTTGATGTTGTCAAGGTGTGAAACAGAAACTGTCCACTACAGCGCAGGCTAACCACTGCACATTTAACACTGACACCTGAGTGGCAGATCCTGCCTCTCCATAATAAAACGATTTCTCAGGCTGCTGATCCTCAGTGAATCAATACATTTCAACATCTTCAACTGCCAATGGAGAAGTATTGATCCGCCGACCAAAACAAAACTCAAAACACTGAAACTGAAAACAAACTCTGAGGCTGTGAGATGTGGGTAGAAAGGTCTGACATAGACGAGAAAGCATTATTTTACACAGCATGCTGCAGACAGGTCAGCCATCCCTGACCATCCCCACAAGACCTGAAGCATTAACTGTTAAGCATTAACCTGAGTTCTATACATCACCGTATGTAAGAAATCAACGCTCTTCTCCCTGATGTTGCTGCTTTACCATCTCTTTAAAACAAAGTGCCTGTAGTCATGGATCTTACGTAAATGCTGATAATGCAGAAAGATGCGTAAATAAGTTACGTCATAAATCCACATCAAGACTTCAATTCACCTCAATGCACTGGAGCTCCAGGATGTTGACATACAGCAGAGATGCATCACTGATTTACTGTGAACACTTGCAAAAACAACAGTCAGCTGAGTTTTCCTGCAACAGACTGCTGCTGAACACACACACACACACACACACACACACACACACACACACACACACACACACACACACACGGTACATCAGTCTGTTGTTTACGAAGCGCTTTCTACCTGACGTGTTTTGTGACAGGACCGTTTCTCTAACTGTTCTGTCTGCTTTATGAACACAGTTCAAGAACACTGAGCGCCCTCCATCACCGGCACTATAATGCATCAGTCACCGACCCAGACCACGCTGCCAGTTAGATATTAAATGTGACTCACCGCACATTTGGGCTAAAGATGGACCGAGATAAACAATGTCTGTAAGAGTGTGTTCTCCCCCAAAACTGTTAAAATGAGTATAAACTGTGTGTTTTCACTAGATAAGATAAGGGTGTGTGGTTAGAGTGGTTATTGTCTGTCAGGGATAACCTTATGAACATTTTCAAACATCTGCACCCATGTCACATAAAACACGCTAAGCCCTGAAGTTGCATGGGCAAATCGAATAAGGCAGGGAATCAATAAAACCTGCCCTGTGCTACAGGGCCACATTATCTCGGCTTTGCTCTGTTTTCAACAATTATTGGGGGGACTGTGATTTTCATTTAGTGATGTCCGCTTTAGTTTAAGGCCCAGGATGACTCTGATTTTCAGAGCAACAATTAATTTGGCCATTTCTTCAATATTTAACCACCCGCCTTCTACAACAAGCCCTGAGGACCTGAAGGGTTAATAATCACAATGGTTATAAAACAAACTAGTTAGTGGTAGAGTTAGTATCCAGTGTCCAGGGGCACCGGCAGGAATTTAGGGCCCCATGACAAAAAAATTCTAATTGGGCACCCCCGTGTGCAGAAAGTATACACACACACACACACACACACACACACACACACACACACACGCTCCTATTTTTGGGGGGCCCTAACTTTTCCTCCCTATACGGTGCCCCTGCAGGTGTCAATCATGTCTGTGCAGTTTTAATAGTAAGGGCAATGAAATTAATTGGCATCAGTGCTGCCTAGATTAGTATTTGCATTGCTGCAGGTGTAATCGCTGTGAACTGTGATAGCATGATTGCAGGGCCACTGGGGAAAAAAGGAAATGACTGATGACAGCTCATATTTCAGAGGCGTCTGGTCCCAGATCCATAGTCAAGTGTTAACAACAAATAAGCGACTGCAACCTTTTCTAACTCCTCTGTGTGAATGGGGTCGAACTTATTGAACAGCGTCACAAACTTTCAGTCTCACGTCATCGGGAAAATATCGGAGTTAGACTTCGGCTTGTTGTAATCAATCCTGAGAAAACGCACACAACAAACAGGGCTGTAATTTGACATTAGAAAAAAACTGATCCAAAGGGGGAGAGCTGTGGTGGCCACATTGATCTGAATGCCAAGGAGGCCAGTGGGTCTGTGGACATGAAGGTCTGTTCTATTTGGCAGCAGTGAAGGTGGAATTACACAGCCCCTCCCAATGGCACAAACACTGCGCCCAGAATAACAGGTGATTCACTGTGAATGTCCCCGCCAGCTGCCGCCGCCATCACACGACACTACGCCTGAGTAACATGTCTATCAGTGGAAGGCATGCAGTGACAGAGTCAAAGTGTCAAAGTGTCAGGGTAGTATACTCTCAGGGGGGCAGTCATTTTCCAAACTGAGTCAGATTTACTCAAACCACATCTGGTGAAACCAATGAGCGATGAGGGGTCCGATGACACAAAATCGGGAAAGCGAAATTCTTGCGATTATATGGGAAAGCTGTGCATGAACTGTTATGGGAACAACTGAGCGACTAACCACATCCTGTAGGTCCATGAATAGTCAGCGTGGACAGCTGAGTGACAGAGCCAGTTGTCATCAGCTCTAATGGACCGTTATTTACTGCAGGCAACACATCTCTCTAAAATGTAATCACACTGCTGACTCGCCAACTCAACATCTGGTCAGAGTCAGATGTGTCCGCTGCCTTTTACAGTCACCACTCTGAATACGAGTGTGTGTCAACCACATGGTATTTCATGCAAAGGGTACAGATGCTGTGCATTACACGCTGTGATAAAGTGGAGTGTTGCAGCATACCAGGCATTCAGATGTACATGATTCCTAATGCACAGTGTGGCTGGCTCCAAACCACAGCTCAGCAGACAGGATATTTACTGTCTGGGTTCATATGTCTTTATATGTCTATGACAGACCTCAGGAAGAATAAAGTCACACTGAAGTTCCTCTGCAACGACCTGTTACACTGATCACAACAACAAGCAGACACACAACTCAGCATTTCATTTTTTTCATTTCAAAGTCTATTCAATTATATGCATGTGACAAAAGACATTGAGAAAACACAGAAGAAGTCTCAGGGCTCAGACAGGTGAAAAGTAAGAGTGGGATGTTTAAAATGTAAACGGATCAAAACAATATTTCCAGACAACATACTTTTTTTGGTTTTTTGGCCAAAAAAATAAAACCAAGATTGACCCTCGGTTCTTTTCGACAACAGAAACGATCGTTTCATGAATTGCCAGTGTTCTGTTCCGTCACTTATTCAAAAGCTCAGTCCATGCTTGACCAATCAGCTGTGAGGAAACAGCTCAGCTTAATCAGACGGCTGCTCAGTGGACAACTGGCTGAGGCTGCGACGATGATGACAGACACAGCCGCCAAGCGAACAACAGAGAGGCTCAAGCAGTACCAAGTTACATTACTGACTGATGAGATAACAAGGTGAACAAATCTGGAAATGCTTTTTCACTTTGTTGTTGACCACATTAAACCAAGAGCAGAGAAAACATGTTTAACATGTAAAGAATGTAAAGAATGTAAAGAGAAAACTGAAACACAGCAAATATAAGCTCGTGTGCGGAGTTCAGTGTAATGATTATCAACTTAAACTGGTTAAATAAAGGTTGACAAATAAAAAATCTGTCCCGCAAACGCACACATGCCACATGACACATGAGTGCAACAGTACAACGTTCCACCAGCAACGCTTCCACAATTATCTCTCAGTGCGATTTCACATGTCAGCTACTTGTGATGCTGCACACCATCTGTAGTGACGAAAGTACACACATGCATGTATGAGTATATTCCTGCAGGGAATCTCACGGTCACACACAGTTCCCTTTCTGTCCAGTGTTAACAGATGAGTTAATATGTCACAATATGTCGACATCTTGTGTCGAGGTTTCTTACCTTATTGCTGAGGAAAATGCAGCCTTTGGTGTCTGCTGGTCTTCGCGGCTGCAAAAGACAAATGGTGGACATTCATTAGACAGATGTACAGAATATGTGTAAATATGTTTACATGCAAACATGACTACAAATTTCCTCTATATGTAAGAACTTAATTCACATGGGGATGTTCTGTTCTGTACTGGAATTAAGGTACAAAAATGCTTAGCACTGTATTTTTAGATACTGGCACGAGGCTGTGTCATGTATGGAATGCAAAACATCTCAAATGTGTTTGCAGAGAAAAGACAGTTACATTTTCCCTTCAATATTTTCACTGACAAATTGACAAGCTCCAAAAAAAAAATAAAAACCCTAAGTCTTTATGAAACAGGAGCGCTGCGCTAAATATGCAAATAATGTTCTTCTGCGCAGACATATCAATTATTTAGTCGTGAAATATGATACTATAATTGCATTATTAAATAATTCAAAACATAATATTTGGGTCTTTTTTTTTTTACACATGATGACATGATGTAGGTAGAGAGAAAAAAAACATCTTGAAATTAAGGGACAGTTTCTAACTTTGCAGACTTGGCGATTTGGTTTCCTGACATTTTGTCCTGGTGTATAAATATATGAACAGAATATCTGGTCATGTTTATTTGTCCCCTTCATTTGCATTAAGTCCCATAAAATTCTAATCTTCTCTTTATTGCATCTTGCAGCACCTAGAACACAACTGTAAAGCAGCATGTGGAGATGAACGGCAGTGGCACTGTTGTGCAGTGTGCATCATGGACTGCTAGGAGTAGATGAGCCTGTTGGGTTGGGTGTCAACTCGTTTTGCACCACACTGTAGGAACAGGCCGTCGAAAACGCCCTGCTACAGACTGACGTCCCAGTCTCACTGGATAATATGCAAAATCATCATTATAAGAAATGTGAGTCGTAACATCACCATGATGAAACTCCATCATAACGTGTCTCTTTTGATTTGGTTTGAACTACCCCCAGTTTAAATATCCTTCCAGCACTGTGCATACTGTCTGCATTCTGATGGGCGTAAAGGGAAAACTACCAATAACTCGCTCGCAGCCACATCTGCAACCATCAGGGACAGACAGACATTATACTTCACCGCATGTGGTAAATTGCAGCATGGTCTGCAGTCGGCTGCTTTATGTGGCGTTTTGCTGCAGTTAAAGTTTTCAGACGTCGTGGAGCAGAATAATCAATAAGAAGATAACCAGGGTGTTTCACAACAGGCAGCGCGGGTTATTCCACTGCCCAGGCTGGACACAGCCAGATTTAATGACACGGGCTGCCACAGCTCTGCTGACAGGCTGCAGACCGATAGGGGACAAGTGTGCGACACACTCGGGAAGCATCACTGGAGGGAGAAGCAACACACTGCCATGCAGGTCCAGTCTCTGCAGTCACACCAACACACTCCATGTAAGCAGAAATGCCACACAGGTGATGCTGTCCATAGACGACACAGGTGAGATGGGATTAATCTTTTGAATGTGTGAAAGGAAAGACTGAAAGGAAAGAATCCCAAACTATGCAATGTAACGTCGAATCCAAACAGCTGCATTGGGATGAAAGCAAACACTGGCCGGTGCCACTAACCATCACTAACAACCTCTATCACGCATCCCATTACCTGCTCGCTCATCCCACTCCGTCCCATCTCAGCTGCAGCTCAGGCAGCGAGCAGAGACCACATGTCCCCCGGGTGTCACTGACACACCGACACTGGCAGGGAGCAGGAGAAGGTTTTAGGTTTCTGACTCACTTTCCAAATTCCACTGAGGAGGTTCCAAAATGTTGGACTCCACTAATATTCTGACGGTTGACGTCATGACAGAACAACGATTACGGGAAAATGTTTGAGGAGAGAGACACTTTTGTGTTTTGCAGCGTGTAATTCTGTTTCCGTGCTGCTTTTCAGCGGCTACAAAAGGCGCTTTAACACTTTATAACAAACATCTGGTTTCTTCCAGGTGTGATGACTACATCTGACACCTGGGTATTCAGTGTGTTAACTGATGCTCAGTGGTTACATATTTATACAGGACGCTGTTAGTGTATTATAAACACATAGCCTAATTAGTTTCAAATAATGTAAATAAATTAATAATAATGCTAAACTTATTTTTTATTCTTATAATATATATATATTTATTTTATATTTTATATATGTTGTTGTTGTTATTACAAAGGCACAGGTTGAAGATTGCTTCCATTACAAGGTCCAGGACCTGCTCATATATTTTGTTGATGAGTTCCTCCTTTCATTTGACACTGAAATGAGAGCAAATTGGTTTGATCACAGAAGATGTGTGATCCACCTCAGAACATCAGAGGGACACTCTCACAAAGAAATCCTCAGAGAGACCTGAAAATAATGTAACAATGGGGGAAGTCTTTAGCCCCTGGGTAGGGGGGTGGGTGGGGGGGGGGCATGAGGATCCAAATTACGGGGGGGGGGGGGGGGGGGGGGGGGGGGGCATGAGGATCCAAATTACACAAAACCCACTTGTAGAGAGAGAAACCTTATCTGATACAACTTAAGGGACACATGCATTCCTGTAATTCTTCCTCGTGAGCCTGAGGGGGATCGCTTCCAGCACAGTTCATCATGCTCGTCCACCTACAGGTGAGCGCGGGACACCAGTCCACCACATTTAATCTCAGCATAATCTGTTAAAGATTAATTCTTCCAATCTGTAAAAGTAATTGGAAGAGTAAATATGCCTGGTTTTGCTTTTAGGAGTGAGGAACTGTGGCACAGCACCACTGGCAACCTGTGGCAGAACAATATGCCACTGGAGACTTCATTGTTCCTCTGTCCTCCACTTTCATTAATCACACAATGTAGAAGAGGACAGAGGGGACAGGTCAGACAATATGGTGCCTGGGAAACAGCTCACTCTGGCCCCAGAAATGAAGCTTTAATAAATCTGCCCTCTATGGCACCTCAACATCTAACACCATCAGCACAGCTGGATCACACACACAGGTCAAAGGTCATAAACCGAGGCATGTGCATCGGTGGTTGAGGGAGAGACAAATACAGCATCTTAGTACATCAAGCCAAAGCATAAATTTAAATTCATTATATTACCCCTTCATTACACACACACACACACACACACACACACACACACACACACACGCACACACACGCTCCACCAAAACGAATGGGGGGTGGGCACGTTGTTTTTGCTGCAGGGACCCTCAGAGATCAATGGCAGCTGTTCACAGAAAGGAAAACATTACTCTTCCCCACTCCACATTTCACCCTGAAAAAAATCTTTGGAGATTAGGAAAAATATTCCCATACAAATGTATTCCTCTTAAAAAGGAATAGTTTGAACTGCTGGGAAATGTGCTTGTTCTCTCTCTTGCTGGGATTTACTTCAGTGGATTATTCCACTAACTTATGTGTCCATTAAATATATGATTAAAGGGAATGGTCAGTTAGCTTAGCTTAGCATAAAGACTGGCAGCAGTAGGAAACTGCTAGCCCGACCATCAAACAGTGGCTTTAACAAGTTTGACCCCACTGCCCCTAAATGTGATGACATCACAGATAAGTTCATAAACGTCCATCAACATAAATCCAACATCTCATGAACTTTGAAATACTCCTCATTTACAGTGATGAACGTCATCATCATCATCATCATCATCATCATCCACATTATTCTGGCAGGAGGTTCGGGGCAGTGGTTCTGCTGGGACATTTCTGCCTCCGCCACTGTGTCCTGGAGCATTAAACTGCAGCACTGAGGACAGCTCCAATCATTTTAACATCAGCAAACATCTCCTCCATCAGCTTTACAACAACTGCATCAAGGTAACCAAACACAACACTCCTCCATGCCCCCTGAACAAATACTGCATACTGCAATAAACAACTCCTCCTGAGCCACTGGAATTGTGTCTCTTACAGAGAAAGGGGTTTAAATTCTAAGGAGAAACAGTGAGAGGAATAAAAACCCAGGATGAGGCTGCTGCTTTCTCATTACCCATAGCAGGGAATTCAATCTGGACAAACATCACAGCTCACAGCTCGGCGTCGCAGCACAGACTGACCACAGCCCACTGGCTGTCGGTTACCTTCCGCTGCTCTCGTGGATAAGTCGCATGTGCAATTAGCTAAATGGGTCTGTGGGATCCCAGCGTAATTAATGAAGGCGGGGGACGTTCTTTGTGTGGTCAGGGATTCATTACTCGCTGCCCACTCACGCAGCCACCTGTCGAGAACTGCACTCATCATACAGAGTTTATTAGACTCTTGAAAAATCAAAACCAGCACAAGAGCAATGGTAGCAAAGGAATGTGGAGTTGTGCAAAAGAACTAATTGATGTGCATAAAATCTGGACATATCTGCACAACAGGTTTTGACTGGAGTCAGGTTTATCATGATCCATATGGGACAGATAATTGAACATTTCAGTGCAAATATCAGATAGAATTTCCCTGAAGCCACAGACGGAGCAGGAGATTTCACCATGTAAACATTAACGGCACCAAGTTTCAGAAGAACCCAGCAGAGCAGCACACCCAATGACAACAATGCCTCCATCTTTACACACACACACGCACGCACGTACGCACGCGCACACACACACACACCATCTGCTCTCGCTGTGTTTGTCTCTGGAAAAGTTTGCAATATATTTCCTGCAGCTGTATGGACTATATGAGACTGAGGCTTGTGGCGACAGACTCAGCCTGCAGAGAGAACCAGGGGCTTCACCCTAAACCAAATGACCCGTGATCAATCTCCCTTTTAGCTGCGGCACTGTACACAGAGTAATACAACGACACAGAAATGCAGGTAATAGACTTTTAAAAGTCAGTTCTTGTCTAAGTAACTGATGCAAAACTAAGAGCAGAGTGACTGTTTTATTTGAAGCTGTGTTCCTGTGTGACCGTCTGGGGACACGACATGACTGTTCTGTGGTTTCCCTCTATGTTTGTGTCTGCAACAGAATAAACACAACTATATCCATCTACAGTATAGCTCTATTTATTGCCTGATTGTTATTATTTTTTTTGGGGAGGGGGGGGTTGGTTGTCTATGAATTGTTCTAAAATAATTGAAAATGTTCATCCCAACCTCTTAAAAAAATATTTTTTGGTTTGACCTACAGCCAACGCACAATGATATTCATTTTCCTGAGGTCAAATCAGAGGCAAATCAACCTATCCTTACATCTGAGGAGCTGAAACAAGGCAATGTTTGATTATTTTCTTAAATTAAACTAATTAATTGATCAAAGTGGTTGCAGATGATTCAGTGTTTCGGTGATTAAAAATGATCTTATACAACATCATTAAGTCTCATGTCTCATTTTCAGGTGGGGGGGGGGTGAGGGGTTGAGGACATCTGGACACCAGCTGTTGCTTTGCATTATATGCAACCAAACATATGTATCGCAAGCTCGCACACACACACACATACGCACACACACACACGCACGGACATACTCTACCACACACAGTTGAGGTCAAGGGGTCAGGAGCCCAGTTTCCAGGCAGACGTAACATTTAATCTGGTCAAGGTACTGACTGTCTCGGGAAATCAAACACCACACAGCCACATTTACACACAAAAATAGACACAGATGTGCACACAGACAGACGCACACAGACAGACGCACACAGACGGACAGACACACACACACACAAATGGCAGACAGAGTCCCTCTCGTCACTTCTATACAAGGCAACTATTCGACCCTCTCCTGGGAGGGCAGAGATTCTCAATGATTAGTCCTGCCTGTTCACAGAAGGGGAGGGGGGGGGGGGGGGGGGGGGGGTTTACATAGCTACTAATTCAATTACACAGAGCCCCGTTCCTGCTTTCTGCCAACTCTCAGTTCCATGAAAGGAACAGCGGCAGACCAGCAACAGCGTGCTCGCGTTTGTGATTTACATATGGTTACATATGTGGTGTGTGTGCTTATGCTGCATGTGTGTGTATGTGAGACAGGATGATGTGAGGAGTTTCATAGGTTGTCAAGCACAAATAAGGTGAAAGCCACTATTTTGTCTCCAGGTGAGCAGGAAGATGTGCAGTTCACTGCCGTTAGAGCAGAAAATGAGTTCAGGCGTTTTTGTATTAAATGTATTTTCAGTGCAACATTTCTTCAAAGCAGATGGTTAGGACTGATCACTGCAGATCAGCGCTCTATAGGGGAAGAGACACTGAAATACATTTGCAAATGGTGATTATATCGTCTGTTTTTATACATTCTTAGTAGTATTTTAGAAATTCTTCACAATTTAAAGTGATTTCTTTCTAATGGAAACAGTCTAAGCAAAAAGGAAATTACAATGTCTCTCTTGTCTACTGCTATAAATAGATTTTCAAAATAAACAAGACTCCATTAAACACTACATTTGCTAATTCAGGGATCATAAAAATGAACTGTCATTAACCGTTTGGAGAGTTTATAATGTAATGAGGGACACTTTTTGCAGGAAGTGTTTTGAGGTGAGGAAGTGAGTAGCCATTTCTCTGGCAGTTACAGCCCAGTGAAATGATTTACTTGCTGTGCATGAGCCCTCATTTCCTTTGAGTTAGTCATTAACCAGCATCCATACCCCTACGTAATGCAGCCCTGCACAATTCCCTTATGACGTTTGACCCCACAGGCGAGGTCATGTCCTGATCCACCATCACCATCAAGTGTGGAGGACAGCAGCTTTGATGGGAAACAGAGAACTGAGCAGAGGCTGAACTGTCACCAGCAACAAAGAACAGGATGTTACGACTCAATAAAAACCAAACATTTCACTGAAACTGCTTCACTCAGTGATGTAGGTGAGCAGGTAAAAACCCGAGCACAGCAGTTTCTGTAGGGATTTGACGACTCTGAACACGGACGTCGTCAAACGAAAGTTGATATCACCTCATATCAAAGACCCACTGCTCCACTTTCCTTCATCTCTCCTGCACGAGGCCCTGAGGTTCACAGCTAAGTGCTTGGGACCTCGTCCAATGTGTCAATCAGGTCGTGGAGGTACCAGCTGCCAAGTGGTTGTGGCATAGCAGCGCAACTTGAATCAAATCCCACTTTCACTCTCCATGGTGGAGTCTGAGAGATACTGAGCTCGGGTTACGGCGCCTGGACACTCTGCATCTCCACATCTCAGTGTGGAGCACTGTCAGTGGGAGCTGCTTTTAATATCCCAATCCAGACCATACTGAATCTATGTGAGAGCTGTTCAAGATGACTTCATTTATGGTAGCGTCACACAGTTTTAATACAGAACAGTTCTTCTGACTAGTGACTGAATTGTTCAACAAAGACAAATTCAGACAAATGTTTAATTTGGAAAATACTAAAGGAGGCCTCTCGTGCTGGCCAGCAGGTGTCCTCGCGCTTAAACTCATCCTAACAAATGACCCATAAAAACACGCACACATACACACACACACACCCCAGTAGCCTCAGAAGTCAGTCCATCATTTACAAGACACAATAAATCATCAAAGGCAGAGTCAGAGTCTGGCAGCACTGCAGATTAGGACCGACTGGCCACCGACCTAATCTGCTGTTGCATCTCGGCAGCAGCAGAGATATGAGAGTCCACTAATCCGCTCATTAGGCCAGCAGCTGTCAGCAGACTGTTAACTGTCAGCTACCGTCGCCCCGCATGCTTTGGCACGCAACGCCATATTTAGTCGGCAGCTATATGCATTAACATGTATTTGAATTATTATCATCACTGCCCTGCAAGGCCTTATATTTTCTGTTTGCTGTACTCTAGCACCATTCTACATACAACGCATGTCCAAAGCCTTTTTGAAAAGTCCACGCCGTGAGCTGACGTGATAACAGCTGCAGGCAGGTGAGACAACCAGCAGGCCCGGAACTAATTAAAAAGCAGCCTGGTGGCAGGGCAGAGACACCCAGTGAGGGGGAAAACATGAGACGGGAGGTAAGCTGCCTTACAGAGCTGTGGTCACCTATTGTTGGTGGAAAATCCACCTCTCTGCTTGAAAGCACCCCACCCCCCCACCTCCCCACCTTTGTAAGTCGGTGCCATTGTTGGGAACAGACAGGAGCCACTCCCAATTCACCTAATACACATTTAATGCTCTGCATTGTTTGCAGACTCTGATGGCAGCGGCAGACACACAACACTGTAAACACACACAAACATGCGCGCGCACACACACGCACACTTCTTGCTGTCCCTCTCGTCGAGTGACGACACGCAGCTTTGTGTGGAGATAAAATGGTTGCGTCTAATTTAAATGGCAAATAACTCGACTTTACATGTAAAGCACCAGTGTAAACAGAGCAGACCTGTGTCATCCGATCACCCACTGGTTCCAGTCACAGCCTGTGTGAACGCATGTTTGTCGTCAACACTTCCTGTACAGACGTCTTATAAGTGACTATTAAGATACTATTATTAGTCTAATAAACCAGAGTACAGTAGATACAGTATTATGGGACTGAGGTGAGAAATCTTCTTTCTGTTTTTCTACCAAGGCTTTGTAGTCAACTATTAACCGAGGACCATCTCCGGACAAACGTCTCATGATGTGTCCTTGCAGGAAAGTCACAGTGCTACTGGGCTCAAACTAAATGTAGGTGGCCCATTTCCAGCCGTGACAAACCATGCATGAGGAGTCAGGGTTTTTTTCCCCCAAAACCCCAAAATAATTCAAAATGGCAGTGAAAATAATCTGTCCATCATTAACCAGACGTGTGCTGCTGATTTACAGTCTGACCGAGGCACCTGCGTCATTTCATCCCCGGGACTGGGCTGCAGCTCAGGTGTTGACATGCTGGCTATCGAGCTGGGTGGTGGAATAGAGATACGGCTGAGAGGAACTAAACAGAGAAACAGATTTGGGTTGCAGAACAAGAAAAACTGCGTGAGACAGGGGAAGGACTGTCAGCGATGGAGTGGACTGATGGGTTTTATTGGGGTTTTTTCTGTTTGTTTGGTGTTGGCTGCTCCCTTGTGTCAGCAGACTGGCTCCAAAACAGCTTGTCCTCCAGCAGGAATACCACAACCACACCAAAGACAGGGAGGGAGGAGGTCAGCACAACAGATTCAGTGCATGTGACAGAATCCTGAGATGAGTGTCTGCAAGCTTCATAAACATGTGACAATACCCTGCCCTGTATTGAGGTGTAAAACTACAACCTGAAACCATGATGCAAACACCAACCTCTTACTGTGAGTCTGCTGCAGGCGCATTGGTCTCATAACTCAAACTATGTCACGGATTATTATAATTTATTTAATCGTTAATACCATAACACGTATATAAATAATGAAAGTTGGATATTATGTAAACATTGGACATTATAGCTGCACTGCACAGAAACACTGTGGTGTTGGCGAATCGTTACGTCTTTACCACTTGTGCATTAACAGTAAACAATAACACAGCATGCAAAGCACCACCTCTGCATCCACTCCCATTAAAAACAGACAAATGAGTGTGTGTCTGCTTTGTGTGAACACTGGCTGCCTTCATGAACCATTGGAGGGTCGAGGGAAGTTGTGGTATGCGTGGTACTTCAGACGGCACAGGAATCCCAGGCTACTCTGGGAAACGTTCACCTGCTCCCACAGCCTCATGAAAGTAAACCACCTGGCACCACAGTGAAAACTCCTACCAAGGAACAAGCTGCACTTGACATCAGGGAAAACAGATCAAAAACAAAATTTCCCATTTGCCACTTGTGACTTGCATTACAATCCCCTGCTCCCGCAGCACATGCTGCCAATTTAAAACCAGCAATGAGTTTCTGCATGAACATTCTGAGGAGCAGCCTGAAATAATTTCCCACCTGATGTTTCCCTATCAGCTTTACAAACACACAATAATACTGTAGCTAATTGAGAGGGTGTCTGACTAACACTGTAACAAGTGAACAGGGAACTGAGTCCTCAAAGCTGAGACATCATTCAATCGTGTTGTCGAGGAGGTAAAAGGGTTAGGTGGTGATGCGCTCCCCTAAATAATTTCCCTGGGGTGTTTTCTGCACTGGGGAGATAAAAAAACCCAGCCGAGGACAAGGCCTGCATTCTACCCCGAGTCCAAAAGACAAAACGCCCGAGTCCATCTAAAGCGGGGAATCTGACAATGCAGCATTTGTGTGTTTGCCAGCTGGAGAACAAGCTCCCCATAGACACGTCGATATGAAACATGGTGCCCACCAACTTTCAACTCAAAAGGATTTTTATAAACAGTCTTTTAAATTGGCAAACGGGAAAATACTGACAGTGGATTATCACAGATTCAGAATAGAACCAGAACCAATTATGCAACAGTTTGCAGAAAGAAAAAAAAAGAAGCATATAGCGCTGATGAAGCATTAAATCCCCTGATTTCATGAATCCTACACAAAGCGACTCAGCAGCAGGTTTGAAGCGAGGCGGCGGTTTGCACACAGCTCATGTAGAGTGCATTCAGTGAACAGTCGAACAGTGATTATACAAAGCTGATAACACAATCTGAGCGCTGAAACCTGTGACAGTACGAGCTCCACTACCACACAATACAGCGTCTTTTCCATGGTGGACAGATGGTCTCCATTTAAAAGTCCTCAGACAAATTTCGCCCAATGAAGAAAAGAAATATTTGAATAAAAGCAACGTCTCAACCACTTTTACACCAAGACACCCACTTAAAAATGAACACTGCTTACAAATGCAGATTTATCCTCACCCCACCCCTACAACCGAGCAGACGTTTGACATCTGCAAAAAAAACAAAAAAAAGAAAACAACTCCCAACAGTACAATAATGACTGGCAGGGTGGTAACGTCCACTTAGCTCAGGGCAGAGCAGAAGAACAAACATTTAACCCCATTCTGTCATGTTCCTCTGCGCGGCCTGCGTTTGGACCCAGGACACACCTACCTAACGACGAGCTGAGTCAGCAGAAGAGCCTTCTGCAGCAGGTGGATGGCCGCGCTCCAACAATCTCCACTGCTCATAACTCGCCCGACAGCCTCCACCAGACAAAGTCATCTAATGGAACCACTGTATCCTTGTGGTTTATTTGCATTAGCGAGGCGCTGCCCGCGGCACAGCGCACAAATAAAGGGCTATTTTCAGCCACTTGATTAACACTGAGCTTTCCGCGTGTAACGTAAACCAGCTGCCACGCTCATAACGCCACCATAAAAAAAGAGCAATGTTTACAGCTCTACATAACAGAGCACACTCCGTTGGAGTGGTCTTTCGTCTTCTTCTTTTCTGTCCTCCTTTCTGCTCGGAGGGGCCTGGCAGCACTCCCATGCACTCTGCCTTAACTAATAAACAAAGAATGGTTTCCCTTATATAGCTCTATCCAAACTCCGCAACCTCCACAAGCAGCATCAGGGGTTTGCAGAGAGGTGGTGGCGTAAAGCAGAAGTCAGTGCCAGACAGAGAGGTTTCAGCCTCTGACAGTACGACTGTGTAAGAGTCATGCATTAACAGCCATTTAAAGAGCTATTCCTGGTGCCATTCTGCAGCGTCAGGCAGGTTGTGTTTGAGAGAGCTGCACAGTGAGACACGTCCAACACTGAACTGTCTTCTCCGTCAAGGTTCAAAATAAAGAGAGAGAGAAATGTGTTTGCAATGTCTGAGAAGTTCCTTTCTAAAGCAAAGTGCTGCACTAAGAACAGACAGCCAACAAAGAGTTACACATCAAGCATAATATGCAAGGACAGGTACAACATTATAGATGAATAATTCACAATGGATGAAAAAGTGTGGGGAGCGACATCTATTTACAAAGATAATAATAATCATTATCTTAATGATCTAAATAATATCGAAATAATATTATTTTATAATACTAAGATAATCCACCTTCACTTTCATGGATCATAAACTGCCAATGCTATGTTGAATTTTAGCTCAGCAGTGACCGAGGGCCATTAAAGAGGAGCAGTAGCAGTTATAAATACAAAAACATAAGTCTCATTAAGGCGGTAATACATAGGCTGCCTTCTTAATTTACTGAAGACTTAAACTTGTTCACCATGGGTTTGCCCCAACAACATTTGTGAATATTAAAATGACCTACTATTGACAGTCTATCATGAAATGGAACAGTGCAAACAATATGTTCATGGTCAGTTAAAGTTATTCAATTATGCCACAGGAGATTTATATTTTTTTAAGAGAAGAATCATCCCGCCTTCTAAAAACTATGTGCGGAAACAGATTCATCTGATGTCATAGTGTGTGCGACGGTGCCATGTTTGCCAAAGTGGACTTTGCACCCTGATACACGCAGTGCAACAAAAGAGAGGGCTCAGTGCCCATCAATGTGAGGAGAACACATGACCCACAAATGGAAAAAGCTTGGAGAGTAAAGAACCAGCAAACCTGTGTCAGATCTGTCAGGTCTCTAAAGCTAATTCAGCTGAACCGAACAATATACTTCACACTTCATCATAATTATCAGGGAGAACTATGACACATAAAACGAGCTAAGTGGCTTCCAGTTGTCCTAACCTCTGGCTACACTCCATGAAGCTGTGACAGAATCATTTACACAACCTTAAATGGACATTCAGCTCATTTTGTTCATAGCGATCAGTTTACTGGTCGTGGGAGTCAAATCCAGTCCAGTAAAAACAGCTGTATTTCCATTGCACATCATTTTGTCAGAAGAGGAGAAAATATCTGCTCGACTTATCAGGGTTTAATAAGTCGGGCTTTCAACAGGAGGTCTGCTTTACAATGTGGTAGCTTCAAATATGTAAGTTAAAAGGTGTGTACCAGGTGGGGAGGGTCAACATCAGAGCTCAATGGACATTTGTTTGTTGACATACAAGTGAGAGAGGAAGCTTTGTCTGGTTTCTAGAACACTTCCATGACCTCTCTAGATTAACTAGGTCACTAACAGGACAGTGAGTTTACACAGTTTATCTAACAGCTGCATTTGCACCATTGACTCACATCTTAGAACAGTTTCTATTTCGTTCTCTCCAAACTCTCCACCAAAGGTCAGCACTGTCAGGGCGGCTTAGTATTTGTAGATGGCACGAATTCATCAGTTTACATTGTGTGCAGGGCTGAACTCTGCACACAGTATTTCAGTTTTACCTTCTTAATGAGAGCCTCTCATTATTGGAATGAATCCATCACAGTGGAAACTCGACACTTTAAAATCCTGTTGTAACTTGGCCTTATAGGGTCCAGCCTTTGGAAGTTGACTGGGTTAGGGTTAGGGTTGGGGTCGGGTTAGGGTCCTTTCATCCTGTGTCACAATATAAGATTGAATCTCAGTTTTGATGCCCACATTTCATAATAGCTATGCAAGAAGGAAAATCAGCCAAATCGTTCCACAAAGGCATCCTTCAAGATAATATAGCTCCCCTGAAAGTGATTTTAAAAAAAAAATCCCACATATCAGACAGGGACACTTCCAGCCCCTCTACTAGCAGGGTGGCCTTATACAGCGGGGTAACTCCCCAAGTTAGCTGCCAAACATTTGTGGCAAGAATTTATCCTTATGGGAAAACCAAGAATAGCTGTCCCAGGGCTGCAGGAGGGCTGAGGAAGAGTAAGGGGTTGGGATACATTTCCAGCACTGCCAGAGTGTTCACTCAACTCACTCCTGCTCAACACAGCTCGGAGCCACTCCGCTGTCACTTCCTGGGGAATTCCGACGCGGGATTATTTTCACAAACCAAAACATCACAGAGACAAAAATAATTTGATGAGTGGTACAAATGTTGAAATTTGTCAACAAACATGTTGAGTAATGAGAACAGTGTTTGCTCACGACTTTGGAAATAGACTGGGCCGTAGCCAAATGCTGAGTGAGTTTCTGAGCAATAGACTGAGATGCTCCAATCTTTGAAACTGAAGGGTGGGGCCTATGTTTTCATTGGCCGAACCGTCAAAATGTGTAACCACACATTTAAAATTATGATTAGAGATTCCACGGACACAATGTAATCAAATGCAATGTCTGTGTTTTATTATTCTAACATACTGTATATCTGGAATTAGACTGTAAATGTGCAAAGGAAATTACCACTATATATATACAAAGTTGTTGTTTTTTAACCTGTTGTACTTAGAAGTGACAATTCCATGCATACAAGCACGACATGGATATCATAGCATTTGGTATTTAGTGGTCTATTGAATGAGTTTGTAGTAAATGACTTTTCTTAGCAGCCCTTTCTGGGCAAACAAATATCTGTGTAACAAGCATGCCCCCATAACCTTTAGCCAATTACTGCATTTCCTGGTTTCTTTGTCAAGATCAAATAACCCCCGAGCAGCAGGAAGACGAGGCAAGATGGAAAATAAATGTTACTGCCTGGAGACATGTGAGGTTTAATCGGAGTTCAAAGAGAAACGCAAAAAATTAAAGTGTCTTCTACGGAAACGTGGTTCAATGGGGTCTACACACGCAGTGTGTCCGTTCACAGCGCAGTGTGCTTATGTACTGTGAGCAGCCCCTGATTAGGTTACATTTCTGCCCTGGTGACTTAAGAGGCATGAGTCTCGAGGTGGCAGCCATGGCAGCAGGGATCTCTGCCAGAGATACAGGCCAGTAATAGCTGAAGAGCTCAGCCGTAACCTGAACTGCTTTTCATGGCAGATACTCTTTCAGCCCAGCGTTTTACAGGTTGGTACGATTTGGGCAAAACCCCTAATATAACAACCTGCCAAATATTGGCATAAGAGTAAGAATAATGAAATTGGTCAACGTAGATTAAATTAATACAGTTACTAAAATTATCAGAGTATGAGAGCGTTAAAGCAACTTAAATATCGCAAACAGCTATTTGATAGTTTCAGCTGGTGTTTACATATTTATAGCCAAAAAACTGTAACATATCCCATGAGGAGCAGCTCCAGTGAGCTAATTCACAAATAGCTGGTATTCATTTCCACGTGACAGACTTAAAACGGAGCAACACTTCACCTGACTTCATCACATGAATCGAGGGTAATGTCATATTTAACTTGGTGTCAATAATCTGATAGCGCAATAATGTTGCACACTGTTCTCATTACCCCTTTGAACAGGTGTTTCTATATATGCATATGCTAAAACTGAACATAGATCTAAATCCATGGCATTATGTAAACAGTCTGTGGACATGGGAGCATCACATTCTATTCAGACAACAGTTTAAATGAACAACTAAATGACTATTCGGCAGTAGACAACTTGCATTTTTATCCGCCGTCACTATGACAACAATACCAGGCTACAGCTGCTCCAGCCTGATCAGCAGGACCAAAATTTTGTATTTTTAAACCTGAGTGGGGTCCACTGACTTACATCAGAGCACACACACACATGCACACACACAGCCATACATACACACACACACAGAGGCTGCTGCAGGGCACCACTTGTTCCGACAGGCTGCTCCTCCTGAAACATACTTCATGTTTAATTATAGACTGAAAAAAACGAGAATCACAGCATCCTTAAATCAAACGGGGTATTTAAAACCTGTTTGTCAATTAGCAATGGGCACTTGTGCAGAACTAGTTCCCCACATTACTGGAAGGCAACTGATGTAATGGCACATACAGTATTTGTGGTGCAACCTACGTTGGATGATGAACTGAGTGGGAGGCAGGCAAAGCAGAACTCAGTGGGATGTGGGAAAAAGCAGAAAGTAGATGGGAGGTGCCAAGAAGGCAGCTTGTGCTGCGTCCATCCAACAGTGACCAGGCATTTCAATCGCAGACATCACAACGTTACGTCTTAAACTTTGCTTACTTCACTGCAGGTGAACACAGTCATCTCAAACCTTTTCTAAACTGGTGCACCAATCTATTAATACTCATACTAAATGTGCTGCCTCGGGTTTATTTGGAATTTGACCTGAAAACTAGAAACTGTGACGCCTCAGTGTTGTGCGAGTTGGCTACATGAGCGGCGGTAATTATAGTGTGACCACTTTAAAATGAAATTGTGCCAAAGACAAAAGGAGAGTGTAAAAGGATTCAATGCATGTTCAGCGTGATACTGTCAGAAACTGAATGAGCTGTGTATTCATGAGAAAGGCCCCGCACAGGGGCCCTCGTACTCACAGGAAGCCCTGCACGCAATCCTGTGATACGAGTCTTATGTTTAAAGTTACACGTCCCTCAGCTTGGTCACAACCACGTGTGAAATTCTGTTAACTTGAACTAGGCCAGACATTCCTCCACCTCCATTCATAGTCGCCTCCCCTCACATCACTGCACCATTAAGCCATTCCCAAAATGTGCCGCGGCTAAAATCTCCAGGCCATTATCCTTTTGAGCCTTTAACTTACTGCAAGTTAAAAGCTCAGAAGGATAACGGCGTTGACGTTTCCTGGCAGTATTTGGCAACATCCTTGGTTAAGCCAGAAAAAGCTAGTTTGATTTCGTACAATAGCAAATGCTGTTTACAGTGCGACCAAACAAACTCGCATAGTAGGTAAGGAATGTGAATCCAGGGAGGAAATGGAGGAGGACGCACCACCAACCAGTTATTTGCAGAAAGTAAATGCACTGAGTGGATGGTGCAGAGAAAATGTCAACATTATTAAATAGCATCAAAGACAGCTTTGCTTTCATCAAAATTTAAAGAATTATAAATAATCTGTGTACATTTGAAGACTGGTGGTTATGTTTGTGTGAATCCACACTAAGAATCGCCTTTTTTTTCGCTCACTTCATTAAACTTGTTTAGGAAAGTGTGTATGTGTGTGTGGGAGCAAAGGGGAAATACATGAGTATCCTAGATGAACCCATCCCACATACTATGAATGCAAAGGGAGAGACTTCAACACTATAGGGAAACATGTAATAAGCTGCATGAGCCACATTCTCTATGAGAATGTGCACATCACGTGCACATAAGGTCAGAGTCAGGGTTCACAGAGCAGAGCAGCTTAGGAGGAGAACAAAGGAGGAAGAATGCCACAACAGGTGTCCCCACACCTCCTGGATGAACCGGCTCACATTATAAACTTCATCTTTATCTCCAAATCAGGAACAGGAACACGCCACACTCTAACCTAACCTTTACAGGTACATTACAAGTATGTAACGTTAACGTTTGTATGGTCACAAAATCACAACAGAAACAACTACAGCAAGTGGGAGATGCAGTTGGAAACATGCGGAGGAGACACTGATCCTTTACCAGGTCGGCAGCGACAGATTAATCGGATTTCACAGCAACCACGAAACAAGTGTGAGAGCATACCTTTTTTTTTAGCATCCAGTATCACAACCTATAACTTTTCTACCAGGCTGGAGCACCTCTTGTGATTTAAGCGTCAATATAGGTTGCTCATTACTTTCTTTTCCTGGTCACAAGCGACAGCAGAGACAAGAGGAGGAGACAAATCAATAAATCAGTGATGAGTGAGACCCCCTCTCTCCCTCTCTGACGACTGGAGGAGACAGGCCCGAGAGGTCTGACACCAGAAGTTAGCCGCCTCAGGCTTCAGACCGAGCAGCAAGACAATCTGTGTTTGTCAGTTACTTGTTGTCTTTAGCATCTTTAAATCAAGTGTTTCAAGGGGAGCGGGTTTACAATGTGGGCTACAGCTCCTGCGTAAACAGTCGTTTCGAGCCTGACTTTAAATTCCGTGGTCGTAGCATCCAACACGCGCACAATCCACCTGTGATTCTCACGGCGTCCCTTTTCAGCTGCACAGCTTTATGGCGAGGAGAGTATTTGTTGATCACTGCGCTTTGAGAAGATTAGTTCCCTGCTACTAATGGGATGATGGATGCATCAACACGTTCCCCCCCAAACGCGCCGGTGCAGCAACTAATACGGCGAAAAAAGCTTTCGATTACCGATTTAATGCTGTGTCAGAAGTTTGGTCAGTTTAACAAATAGCCTGCGCTGTGTCTGGTGGCAGAGCTGCATACCAAGCAGCAGGGACAGCAGACAGTTACACATAACTATGTGGCTGGAGGAAAAGACAGTCTCCGAGAGAGCAGAGCAGAAGCAATACTGAACCCAGGACCTGTTTCATTACATACAGGAGCTGCCATTTAAAAAAAAAAAAACAGTCTTCACTGAGGGGCAACTTGAGGAAACGTGATAACACTCTTTTTGCATCTACAGCTGACTTCACCTATTTATTATTGGTAGCATTTTGGGGGTAAATAAAACATTTCACGTTCAGCATCCCCACAAGAAAAAACAAGAAAATATCACACAGGCTGCCAGAGGCATCTCAATATACAGGAGTGATATCAGACACGACCACACACACACACACACACACACACACACACACACACACACACACACACACACACTGGGCCCTGCAGCTTGTAAGGTCATGTGTCTTTTTCTGACAAGCCAAGGTCTCAGCAGCTGGAGGGGGGTAGAGGGAGTGAGTGTGTGTGTATGTGCGTGTGTATATCTATTAAACTGCCAAATTACACACTACATATTCAGAATCTCTAGCAGACATCTCAAGATTCACTGGTGTCCCCATCTCGTATGACCACCATCACATTACCCCCCCTACACACACACACACACTGCACAG
This sequence comes from Trinectes maculatus, assembly GCA_016785345.1. Lineage (NCBI taxonomy): Eukaryota > Metazoa > Chordata > Actinopteri > Pleuronectiformes > Achiridae > Trinectes > Trinectes maculatus. The sequence goes on from JAFBJQ010003451.1 coordinate 115,985, forward strand.
GGCGCATCCATCCATGTGCACAAACTTGGCACGTGACAGGGCGCATGTTAAGGGCATTTCCAGTGAGGATGCGAGGTCTTCTGCAGTGACAATAATAAGGCATGAGGCAGAGTATCACAGCCTGCTCCTCGTCTCTCTGTGAGGGGTGTGGCAGCCCCCCTCCTCCTCCTCCTCCTCCTCCTCCTCCTCCTCCTCACTGTTAATACAATAT